>JAWWTY010000019.1:173759-191666 GCA_035222235.1 Margarornis squamiger | reverse complement strand
TGGCTGCCCCTGGATCCCTGGAAGTGTCCAAGGGCAGGTTGGATGGGGCTTGGAACAACCTGGGTTAGTGGAAGGTGCCCCTGCTCATGGCAGGGGGTGCAATGAGTTGAGCTTTAAGGTTCTTTCCAACTCAAACCACTCTGTGACTCCATGATTTTATCCCACATGCAAGACTCGTTGTTTGCCTTTATTAATCTTCATGAGGTCTTGAATGAAGGGATTGGTGTGAAGGGGAGAAGCAAGATCTTTTCCAACTGTTCTCTCGTGTAGTTTATCAACTATTGCTCCCAATTTGGGAAACTTGGCTAAATTTTTTTTTTTTCCTTAACCTTTCATAAATTAGATTTTTTAAAGACTCAGAAACGGTTTCTGCAAAATCCTCTAAATCTTTATCTATGGCAGTGAGAGAGAGTAGGCATCTCTTCTGCACAGCTGAGCCATAAGCCATTTAAAATATTTCTCAGATATACTGTTACCAGACTTCTTTCTTTGCTTTTAAATGAATTTTTTGTGAGTTATCATCTTTCCAAAGGCTGGATTACAGTTGCTCCCTTGGTTACTAAAAGTCCTAACTTCTGTTTATCCAAACCACCAGACATTGCTTTTAGCAGTATATGATCACTTCCATCTCATGTTTTCTCTATTTGCTAAAAAGCCAACTTATTCTACTGAGGGTTGGCTAAATCATACCTACAGTAGTAGAGTATTCACATTCTTCAACAATGTTTGATTCTCAAGGAGAGAAGAAACAACTCTTCCTTATTTAAAAGAAAGAGAAGGTGTTGTATTTATAAATCACTATTTATGTATTTCGCCAAAATTAATGTCAGTGATGAAATTCAGTTAAACATTGCTATTCTTTTCATGAACTGGAAGAGCACAGTAGGAATTCCACACTATAAATATTTCTGTGGATTTCTAAAGAAGTGGATGTAAACACAGACTTCCTACATGATATCAGGCATATCACACATTTCCTAGAGTACTAAGATCTGTCACATTTCCCATTGATTTCAGAACATGACACTAAGTGTTTTAACATAAATGTCTAGAAAAAGTTTTGGTCATATACATAAGTGACTTTTAATTAATTTCTTTTAACTGGAAAACAGATAAGTATTGCCAGTCCTAATTGTCATTTAATCAACACCCATTATACTTATTGCAAAATGGAAAGTACACAGACTGCTGTTGTTTTCTTCTTTTCTTTTCCATTTTTATCAGAACTACTTATACCACCTACACTCTCAGTTTCCTCAGTGGCCAAGCCAAGCCTCCTTGAATTTGCTACTCCACTTCTGACTCTTGAGTTTCATACGCTTATATGATACTATCACAATTTTCTGTTCTAAAAACAGCAGGGTCATTATAAAAATCAATGGCCTTGTGAGGATTTTACCTAAAACATCTAAATTTCTTTAGTGAAAGATTAGAAAGATACATATTTTTTTCAAGAATAGCAACAAACAACCTGAAGAGTTAGTCCAAGTCCCAGGACTCTTGGAGGTTTCAGTAAGCAGGAGCTAAATCAAGGAAGTTAAATGTTCCTGTTCACAAACCCAAGTTTTGGGTCTTACATAAGATTATGATGATCCTGTTCTCCTTTGTTTGGTATTTCATGCAATAGCAGGGATGTGAATGTGTTTTGCCATCCCATTGTCACAGTAGAGCTTACCACAAAGTCTAGGTTTACTGGTTAATGTCTGATTTGCTCATGCTTTCATAGGTGACACAGTATAGTAACTCAAACAGATTATGTGTTGCCCACAGACTGTTGCCCTTGGACAGTTTTTCCTTGTGAAGATACAGAACACTCCCAGAATGCAACCAAAGAAATGGCCAAAGTGTAGTCCATTCCCTCAATGAACTTAGTCTCAGTTCATTGCCTGGTCTTGGGACAGCACATTAAGAAGTTGCCTTTATTTTAGCCCTTCAGGAGAAACAACAGCAGTGAACAGACAGAGGCCATAGGTGTCCCTGGACAATTACCCAAACCTGCAGGCTGCTGCTTCCTGCGCTGAGGCAGAGATTATATGTATGACCGGTGGCAGATAAGACACATGCAAAGCAATTCATGAGTATGAACAAACTGGAATCTGCTGTCACCATTAGTGCTGACAGCCACCACATGGAGGTGCCCAGGGCATTCTCCACAAAGGTCACTCAAAGCACATTCCAATTCATTGCATTTTGCTTCTGCCTTTGCCTTCTAGCACAAATCCAATTACTTCTGTTTTGTATGTCAGGATCCTCAGCAGCAGCACACAGCAGAAAGCAAAACATACTTAGGTGACACTTTCTTAACTGTGGGCAGATCGGATTAATGAGGCAGGGATGAAATTAACTTTTTTCTTCATGTCAAGAAGATGTCCTGAGTAGTGGAGAATTCCTCTTCTAATGTTGTTCGTTAACATTTTAACCACTGCCAAGTGTGCTGAAAGCTACCACACTTCTTAGGCTTTGCTCACCATCCATCCATGTCTTATTAACCCTTTAAATATAATGAGATATGATTTGATGTTAACAGCCACAGATTTATCTATTTAAATTGGAAATGCAACTCTCTGCAGTACCGGCTATCTGGGAACATACCTAATGACTTCACCTGATGTAGATAAGAGGAACATGGATACCTAAAAGATAACTTCATAACTTATGACATTTGAAAATGCTCAGTGTTTAGATCAATATTAAAACCACTGCTCCTTCCTGATAGCAATATTGTCACACATACAGCCAGGAAGAATTAATACATCAATCAATTTAAATAACTAGTTAAAATAAAAATCCGCTCAAAATTAGCAGTCAGGGAAACTCCTTCCAAGTACTTTTAAATTACTGGCAATGTTTAAAAGTTCTAAGGCTGGTGACATCCTGTGGTTCTCCCTGCTCCATGGACAGTCCTGCCTATGTAGCTTCACATTGTCAGACTAGTAGTGCAGTCTTATATTTTTTTAAATATTCATTTTCTGGTTACACATACATATAAAATTCAAACCATAGGAAAAATATGGCAGTTGAAAAAAGCCAAAGGGAATCACAGCTCTTTACTGGAGCCCCCCAGTGGAGCACTCAGTTCACCCAGCCTGAAGGTTCTCTGTAGCTCTCTTTGTACTACGGCAGACTATTAAACTAATCACTTCTCACATGGGAAAAAATTATGCTACCAGTTGCTCCATGAAATTTTATGTTAAAAAGATTAAGACTGTTTAGTCACAAAAGCAGAAAAGAAAAAACAATTTAAAGGGGAGAGAAAAAAAAAAAAAGTTCACTGTTCCTATCAGCTACGAAGTTTTCATGCCTAATCCTAAACCCACAAGTAGCTTTGTTTTACATTATTTTCATCATTTTTTTGTTATTTATTTACATAAATTTATGTATAATCAGAATTGTGAATGCCAATGCCCACAGCTCACAGTCATAACATAATTACTGTTTTTCTGATTAGGATCCAAAATACTGGTTGTCTTCTCTATTTTCAAACTGTTCAAGGAAAGCAAACTTGTGTTGGTTCACTCTTTTTCAAGTCTCTTTAGATTTTTCTTCTTGACTTAACCTTCCAGGACTAGGTGTATTCAATTGATGTATTCACATCTTGTTCCTGATTATCTCTCAAAGACATGAACTTCTCATACCAAGCAGTACTCTCAGGTAAGAGCTTAGACTGTCAGCATTACCCAAGTGAAGGCAAATGAAAAAACACAAATCTGTTAATACGGTGATTTAATTATGTTAAAACTTAGTAAACCAGAACACCATTATTCCTGAAGGACTGTATTACCAAGTTATATTTCCCAAACAACATTAAGCTTTGTATATTTAAATATATATCTGCATGCTTAAGTACAAAGTGGTTTAAGATTAAAAGGCCAAAACAATTAGGAGAAAGATGCTGTGACTTGCTGAGGTGGCACCACTTCAGATTTTTGGTACCATCTTTCCTCTAAACTCCAGGTCACACCATCCTTGTCAAAGCTCCACATCACGGATAGATCATTATTATTGTACTATTCATGAATTATATATTATCACATTCCCTTGGATAAATTACAAGTGGAAATTACTTGGAAGTGAGCAGATAAAATGTAATGTCTCAAAATAGAAGTGGTGCAGGTTATAAGAGTAGGGGATCCCCCCAAGAACATTCCTCTGCTGGAGCTCTGAAATAACTTTTGAATTTCAACAGCACTAGAAATAAGTTAAGTTGACCTGATTGGGAATGATCAATTGTTTTGCAACTGGAAAATTACAAGAAACTCCTTTATCTTTTCTAGCTGGAAATTCTTATTTCTTCTATGCAGTTTCAATAAGGCATCAGGAAAGAAAAAATCCTAAAATTTCTACTAAATGTTTCTGATTGGTGTATTCTGAAACACATCATTATAATCATGGATTCTTTGAGCCATATGGGAAAGTGAATTTGAAGACCTACTCACAGAATAATATTTTATTCATTAAGGTAATAAGTTGCATTTTTTTATCTAATTATTTAAAAGGCTGCCTACAAAACTTCCTCCAACATACTCAAAATTATTTTTTATAGGCTTAATATAGACTTATGTTAGAGTTTGCATTAACATAGACAACAAATAATGTATTTTCCCTTAGAAAATGTTGTTACAATAAGTGTGCTTTATCAATAATGTATCACACGAACTCCACTGTGTCTTATTTTAAATTCTAAAACTCATTCATTATTGACCAGAACTGGGAGAAAAAAGAAATACTATATTTGGAGCGGCATATGGCTACATTTAAAATGAATTTTATATCTCTACATATTCAAATTAAATTGTTCATAACTATACATTGTCCTACTCTGAAAAGCAGGTCAGAATTCTTGACTTTAAGAACTGAATGTCTCAAATATCAGGGAGTACAAATCAAATAAAAGCATAACCTGAACAATCTCTGATTTTTACAGTGCTATGAACAACCCGCAATTATAACGAGATAAATTATTTATATATTAGGAATCTCATCTAAGTTTCATTTCTCCTTTCATGTGACAAGAGGGGTGAAAATTCAGGGGTTTCTGTAGCACAAAACACATACAAAGTACTTGTTGATATTGCCTGATACAGCTATGGGGGTTTATTTGCAGAATTTAACTCTTTCAATTCTTCAGAATTTTATTCACCTCTCAGAAAGCATACAGTTGTTACATTTGAGCCAATTACGGGTCAAATTTGAATGAGCCATCATTCTTCTCACTAACGCATGTTGGGGAAGAAAAACAATTACTAACAGAAGGAGACCTGAAGGGATTGTCCAGCAATCCCTGGGCAGCAGAAACTGAAAGAGGTTCCTCCCTTTGATAACACAGGAGCCTGCCAGGAGAGGATACTTTGGAGACCAGGACTGTTTCCAGCTATCTATGTATATTAGCCCTGTCTTCCCTGGCAAGATATGGAAGGACTTTACGAGATGTTGCAAGACATGCAGAAACCCTTTGTTCCCCCCAGGTGGTCCTGGTGTGGAGAAATGCTTACTGTATGATGAAATATAGTGACTGGATTTCCTAAGTCCTAGTTAACATAGCTTGTCCCCCTCATTAACATGTCCTACCTCCTCATTAACATATCCTGCTCCTCGGTTCTATATATTGTAACACGAGTGATCAATAAATGTCTCAGTTTCTACTCCCAAACTGGGAACATCTAGATTATTGAGCAACCAACAAACACAGATCTCATCAGTGTTTCTCTCAGTACAGTTTCTCCCAGGATTCTGAAGTTACTTTACTTAGATCTAAATGTATAAAATTAGGGACCTGCCAGAAGTTCATATTTTGCCTCTGTAAGGCTATGATTTATCTCTCATTATTTATATACTTCCCTTGTTTACAGAAAACAGCTGCACCCATCTGATTTTGCTGCTGATATTCAGTAAACATTACCTCTAGCTAAAATAGTTGCTTTTTTCTTTTCAGTAGTCTTTTTCAAGTACAAACAAAGGGGTTTTTCCAGATACTGCAAAAGCAGGAAGGGTGAGGATTAGGTTCTGCTCCACACATGGAGCACCCATGAATATGTCAGCCCTTTACACTGGATATTCAGTGTTTTTACATCATCATCTCATAGATCTCATGGCACTGTTTGAAGTAACTGTCTTGATCCTGACTGTTTAAAAAGTCAACACATTGGATAGCAGTCCACCTTTAACTTGTGTTGTTCTATCCCAGAGGAAATGAAGTCAGAAAAGTGCTGCATATCCTATATAAACTGACATGGCCCAATTTGTTCTCTATGAATAGCCTGCAATACCAGCTGACTAATATTTGACTTCAGAGGTGCAGATCAATGCTAAATATAGAACATATTTTGGAAGAGGTTTTAAACTTTACAGTGCTGCATAGATGTTAACCCCTCTCCCACTCGATGTTCCCCAAGAGAAGCATCTGCATTTTGTTTATTATTACTTCATGTATACAAATACCAGATCTAAGAATAAAGAAAATTCTGTTTATCCCAAGCTAAAATGCAGTATTAGAACACTGGTGATTAACAACAATTAATAAATCAAAAGAAAGAACAACTAAAGCAGGTACAGAAAAAGTTAAAATAAATCCTCCTAAAATTTCTTTCCACTGCTGATAACACTGCTTGCTCCAAATTCAGTAGTTCTATAGTAAAAGAAATTATCAGATAATGTGTAATTATATTTTGTGCAATTGCAGCTGATGCACAAAACTGTGATACTTAGTTATATTACATCTTTAGGAGGTATATAATACAATTCACTGAAGCAATTGAAATTAAAAATGTATATGCAAGACTTAAGTACTCAAAGGAGAGCCCTAACTAAATCAAATCATGGTGTGAAAATTTAAAGAGTTGCAATTACAATTCCTTTATGCTACTTGGATAAGCCGGATTTGTGAAACTGAGCCACTGCAGTAATTTTTAGACAGGGCTCAAACAGCTTAATGAGTGTTTTGAGGATGTAATTTCACGAGCAGGCAGTTGCGCTTTCATTATTTAGTCTTATTAAACATAAAGAACTCCTTATATCAGTTCTGCTGGATTAGCTCTGCCTTTTATATCCTGAGATACCTGTTCTGGTCTCCTCTTTAATTTGGCTCATCTCTTACTCTCCCAATCCTGCAAAGCCTCTTCATGAGCTGATATTCTGCTGCAAGGATCAATGTAGCCACCAGAAGTTTGTTTACTGTCATGAAATTCCTGTTTTTCTCCATTTCTCCTCTTCCTGAGCTCTTATTTCACCCTAGATGGAGTCTAGTCTTCCTCCTAACTGGAGGAACAACATATCTCCACTGTGCAAGAGATTTTAATCTTCACACAGGCAACTTTCACAGGCAGGTAAAACAGAAAAATTAAGTTCTATCAACCACCACAACCCAACAGCTGGATTTAACTGTTAAGATGCACATACCCATGTCTCAGCTGGTCTCATCCTCTGCTTTAAAGTCAAAGAAGAGGAATGGGCACTTTCTACAGCATGATTCATGTCGTTCTGTACCGAGTGGCTAAGGGTGTCTAAGGATAAGACAAACCATGCTACAAAAGTCCCTACTTCTCAGCTACAAAGGCAGCATAAAGGACTAGTTCCAATGACACCTATTTCTGAGGTGACATCTAATTTATGGACATTTCCAGTTAGATGAGATTACCCTTGTTCCAAAAAATCAAAATCTTCTTGTGATCCAGGATCAATAATTTCCACCTTCCAGAGAAAGGCATTAGACTGATAACAACTTGGAGACTGAAGCCCTTTATGTATCTGAACGGGCCTACAGGGAAGCTGGAGAGGGACTCTTCATCAGGAACTGGGGTGACAGGACAAGGGGGAATGGCTTCACACTGAAAGACAGTGGGTTTAGATGGGATATTGGGAATGAATTGTTCCCTATGAGGGTGGGCAGGCCCTGGCACAGGTTTCCCAGAGAAGCTTCCCTGGATCCCTGGAAGTATCCAAGGCCAGGTTGGACGGGGCTTGGAGCAACCTGGGCTGGTGGGACGTGTCCCTGTCCATGCCAGGGAGTGGAATGGGATGTTCTATAAGGTCTCTTCCAACCCAAACCATTCTGTGATTCTATAATAGCTGTACCAAAGAGCGGATCTGTAGCGGTGCATATCCCTTAATATGTCTTTTCATTATGGGTATAAATACATGACAGTATTTGAGTTCTTTTTTCCTGCCAGTGGGATGCACTAATTAATACTCTAAATGTATAAAATCATAATGCTCAAATCAGAAAGATGTTTCTTTACTAGAAAAAAAAAAACAAAACAAACAAAACCAAGGAACATCCTTCAGATGCAGATACTGTTTGAACACTCAGGAGCACAGCACATCATCATTAATATTTTCAGTGGCTGTTACCTTTTGGTGCACAGAACCTTATTACGAACTGTTAAAATACAGTAGCTGAAAGAACCCTTTGTCAAGGAGCATTCTAGCCTACTTAAATCTGATATACTATCATTATTCTTTTGAGGCTGTATCATAAGCAGCTCAGTAAGACACATGTGCAAGAAATTGCACAGGAAAGTTTTACTCTTTACAGCACTGTCATCAAAATTTACTAGTATATTAAAGGTCCTAATTTGGCAATAAGTTTTCTGCCTTTTTATGCTATGTGAGAATGTATAGAGATTACATTCACAGAGGAATCTGGAAACACAGTAATTAACAACTTAAAGATCTTTTAAATGCCAAAGCTATTCCATGGGCTGACCAAGAACATTTAAAAGTCATGAATGATGTTGGAGAACATATTCCCCAAGACTAAATTACTCCTGAAGGAAAGATTAAAGCAGTTTACAAGCCTATATTTGATACAAACAAACAGTGATTAAAAAAAGCCAAAACAAGTAATCAGGATAAAAATAAGAATGTGCCATGATATAGAAAATAATTTCTAATATATTCCACCCTTGTTGGCTGGCATGTACGTTTTATAATAAGTGGCAATATAAGGGTTGTATTTTTTTTAATGTGATAAACCAGAAGCCAACGTTCTACATTTTTTGCTGCCTCCTCAGACCACACATATCAGACGTTCATGTGAAAGAAAAGGAGGGCAAAAGAAAGGGAAAAGAAGAAAAAAGGTGGTGGTGGGGAATAGAAGGTTTCCTATTTTTCCTTGGAGCCATTCATATCCCTCCTGGAACAAACAACAAGTTTTTTGGCCAAATCCAGCAGCAGCCTAATACGACTAGTTAGTTCCAAGACCACTGGCAACTAATGGGTCTGTCAATTAGAGATGTAATAACTCATCCAGAAAACACACCAAGTGTTCAATAAAAGAAAGAAGCCCAGATGCAGGACAATGTGAGGGACCAAAATTCTCTCACTGGTTTTCTACACAAATCTAATTATTGTCTTCTTCCAGGTGTTCCTTTTGCTGACTTCACTTTAACAAATCACTTTACTCTGTTAGTAGATACTCACATGAATAAAAATCTCTGCTTTACTCCAGCAGACTCTTATTTGAGCCATGGTAAATATTTACTGACACAGGATGGTGTGCAGTTCTTACCAATGAATGTTGATTTATTTCAAATTTGATCACCATTTTCTCTGTTCTGCCTCTCAGTTGAGAAACCAAGAAAACCATGTTGAAAATAAAATGCTTTCTTTATTGGGCTGGCTGATCACTCTTGAATAAATAAAAGAGGAAATTAAGAGTTAGTAGTATTATGCACAATGGCAGTCTTTAAACAAATAAACACTGTAGAAACTACCACATTTTATCTGATACTTGCCAGGAATAAATTACACTGGGAAGAAGAGGAAGGGAGGATTGCTGATGAAGTGATTCAGCAAAAGGAAAGAAAGAGAGCAACTCACACCTCTTTTCCCCATTTGCACAGGTGGTTTTATCTTGGTCTGCATCTCCTTTGTGCAGAATACTAAAGGCCTCCTTGGGAAATACCCCGTTAATCTTTCCCATGCAAGGAAGTCCCCATGGATCACACCTGTGAGCAGGTAGTTTTACAGCCATCGTGGCCCTGGGGGAAGAGCTTATCTTACAGGAACCTCCCTCCTTGTTCGAACCACTGCTTCAACACCACCTGTGATTATTTTAATTACTCCTTACCTGAGAGCAAATACAGCTTTTATTTCCTCAAACAGCAAATAGTCAAATTACAAAAAATGGATGGCTGCTTATTTCTCCTAAGGAATCTTGCACATCCAGTGTGTTTCCTCACATGTCATCTTCTTTGGAACGAGTTTTTAAGAAGTCTTTATGCCCCTCTAGTTTAAATCCCCAAATTTAAACACGAATTTTAAGACTCCTTTCACCCATTTAATATAAAAGGGTAAAATCTCTGCTAGTTCAAGAGCTGGTTCATGAAATAATATCTCACCCTGGAGGGGAAGCTGATCATTCATCAGGAGAGCAAGTCAGACATCTGGGCTGGAAGAACTGCAGCTATCCAGCTCTAGCCTGCTTTGGCATCCAATTTTAATCTGCATGTTTGTCCAATACCTTAGATGAACATCATGCCCACCAGTGAGTTTGGAATGATTACTTACTAATTCTTTCCCTTAAAAATAAAAAGGTAGAGGGGGAACAACTAAGGGAGAACATTTTGCATCCCTATATTTCTGCTGCGTGTTATAAGTATTTCAAGGGTTGGCTGTGTTAGAAAGAATTCTTTATCTTTCAAAAATAAATGTACATGACAATATTTGGTGTTTCTGCACCCATTTGGAATGAACTTTTAAAGAAGTCTTCCCTCCCCTCTAGTTCAAATACCCAAATTAATACAGGAATTGTAAGACTCCCGTTCCCTCACTTAATATGAAAAGGGGAAAATCTTGGAGATGACCTTGAAGCATACGTAAAATTTTTCTTGATTATCATATGGCAGTAGTAGGTGGTCCATGTTCTTGTCTTCAGGAAGTACAGAAAAACCCTGTTTAAAGGATGTTAGATAAGAAGCATTATTCTGCTTCAACCTCTTTTGTAGAGCTGGATTTAATTTTGAAGTTTTTTTCCTATGGTTTCTATAGGAGGAAAATACTGTGAAATCCCAGCCAGGACTTCCCTCACTTGAGTCACTGCTCCTCTCTGAGGATGGTCAAAACATTGTTCTTCCATCAATCAGTCTTCATTTCCTGTCTGCCACCTTTCCTGTCTACTGATATAATATTAATCACAAAACATTAGCTTCAAATCCACTGAAGAAAAGGAAATTCAGAAGCCATGGAATTTATCTGTGCTGAGGTCCATTTCCACATTGTGTCTTCCAAGCCCTGCGGACCCTGTGCTATGAGAACTATATTATTTCTCCTCTGTGATGAGACATTATAACCATGATCACTGCATTAGGCAACAAAACTGTGCAGAAAACAATGTCTTGGCACTCTCCTAGTGCTGGTGACAACTGAAAGAATAACTGCCTTAATATACCCAGTGTCAGAAAAGTACACACTGTATATGACTGCTTGTATATATGCTGAAAAACATTGGCAGTTCCCAAGACAAAAACTTGGTTATGCTCTAGAAATTCATTTCTTCAGCTGCTTCTGAGGCATGCATGTGTATGTTCTACTTCTGACTTTCTCCATCCTTAGTCAGAGCTACAATTACTCAGGTACATGCCTACAAATTACCTACATGCAGTAACATCTTCTGAATCAACAAATGTTATAAGCTGTGTTGATGCTGACGTTATCATACTATAGATCACAGTAGTTTACCTGGAAAACAACCAACTAGGAATGTACAGAGTCCTGAGATCCTAAAGTGAGGCATGAGGAGATCAGCACTGAACAGAAGGTGCAGGGTTGTGAACGTGCAAACTGCTGATTTAGACAGCGAAACCCATAACCTGGAGTGAGTCATTTTGGAGCTTTCACAGAAACAACTAAACCCACCATATTAGCAGGTAAATCAGCTACCAAGGCATGTTGGAGAGATATACCTGCCAGAGAGGAATGCAGAAACACTTAGTCTTGCTCCCTCAGCCATTACAGTGCTGCTTTGAAAGGCAGTGGTTTGTGAGCTCTTTTCCCAGATCTTTGAATGTCGGGGTTTCCTCCAAAGAGGTAAAAGTGCAAATGTTCCACAGCTGTTTTAGTGTTGAGCTCACCTGTGTGAGCCAAGCTCAGTGGCACTGGATGACCTCAGGAAGGATATGGAACTGTGAGGATCTGGTTCAGCTTTGCAGGCACCACGTGTTTCAGCCGTGAGAGACAGTCACGGGCACCCTCAACAGAGAGAGTGGGACCTGGGAATCTCCCAGGTTTAAACAGCAGAAACAAGACTGGTTTCAAAAATTACTAAGCTGCCTGGGAGACCTGCAACTGAACAGACATTGTAATATTGAGAAACACAGAGATGCCCTAATTCAGCCACCCTCCTCTGAAAGTCACCATTATGTTGTATATTCTGCATCACAAGGACAATAAAGCTGTTTTGAATAAACAGCCAAAATAAGATCCTCCTTTCTATTTTATTTACAGACTCTTTTTGTTCATTGCACATGCCATATGTTTTCCCTATTGTCTCCGCAAATATTTAAGTATAGCAGTTAATTCATTTTGATTATACTCAAATCTCCATTTATCACCACACCTATCTGATCTGATTAACATAAAGTGGTGAATGTTACTGCCATTAAATATAACAAGTAAACTCCTAACAGTTAAATAGCATTAATTGATAAATAAGGATATTTAAGGGGAAAAAAAAATCTGCATTCTTCTTTTCTACTATAAACTGTTTAAGAGTTCATATTCAAAGTCAATGTACAAAATAACAAAATAAATTATCGGTGTGATATTGCACTGAAAGAGTCTTAAAATCTGTCATAAACAAAGGAGTATACAAAGACTGTGAAAATTCCTTCAAAAATATCAGTCTGTATCTAGAGAAAATCACTACTCATTCGCATATTACCGGGTGAGTCACACATCAGGACAGACAGACACACTCTGCAAGCTGCTGGATTCTGATTCTGACTCTCTCCTATAAATCAAGGGGTTACGCTGGCCAGCAAGGGTTGTTCATTTAATCTCTCTTGATGATGCACAACTTTTGAAGAGTCTAATCCTTCTCCATCTTTTTCTTCCTGTTGTCCAAAAGGTGGGATGACTTCATGATGTGTATGGAAATGAATTAAAAAACCCATAAAACCCCCAAACAATCAACAAACCAGGAAACAGTAAAATCTACCACTTGAACTTCTGGACTCAAGGAGCAATTAAGGATCACAGCCTCATCAGTAATCAGAAAAGATATTTATTTACAGTAAGATAAACTTACAATTTTGTATTCTTCTATGAAACATTTGATTGTGTAAATCCACTGACCTGGATTTACCACAATTGCTGGGTTTGTTGACGCCAGATTATCCAGATGTTGAATCAGAATTTGACTATTTATATGAAAATATTTATTGAAATCCTGCTAAAGAGCTAAAGACCCCTCAAGAATTGCACTGAGTGCCAGTGACAAAAGCAAAGGTCAGGAAAGGATCTGTCATGTGCAGAGAGGTGAGATTAGGAAAAAATCGTTTTTATGCAGGGAATTTAAGGAAGACATCTTTGATGTATCATATCTACTCCAAGGTTAAAACCTGTCCTGAAATACTCTTTGGAGGAATGCAATATTTGCTAAGAGGATTTATGGTCTTGCAATGAAAATTGCCATTAATAAAAAGCCAAACCCACTTCTAGTGTTTTAGAAATCCAAACAAATATTGTTAGTTCTACCTGGAGAAGGAGGTAGTTTGTGTGTGTGTCAACAAGCATCAATAACAGTCCATGTGGTAATAATCCAAACTGAGTTTGTGGTGGGTGCACCTTGGCCAGGTGCCAAACACCCACTCACTCACTGATTCACTCTCCTCAAAGAGATGGGGAGAGAAAAAATACGATGAAAAGACTTGTGGATCACAATAAAGACACAGACATCATCAGAATTTGGCAAGAGAAACAAGATAGTATGAAGTAAAAAGCACAGCAGGATCTAATTTACCCAAATTAATAAAGGTCCTAGTTTTCTGTTTATTAAATATAGGTCTATTTAAAATCAAGACAAATGAAGCAATTAAAACATTAAAATGAAAAATATGACATGCCTCCTACAAGTGAGAAAAATGTGTTCATATTCATTTACATATGAAAAAAATTTTGATTGCTACATTATGAAAATTCCATTGTTAAGATATGAACATACTAAATCTGCGACCATATGAAAGGCTAAGTGATTTACCTGCTTTCAATACCAATTATTTAAGAACTGGATTTAATGTACTTAATAACAAGACAGCATGAGAGATTAGATGGCCATGACAGTCTTAGGATCTGGAAGATCCTTCTACGCATTGATTTTGCATTTTTATGTACATGAATTGATTTTACATATGAACACCTCATGCAGCAAAATTAAATTGTATTCTAGATTCAGAGAAATCACATTTATAGAAAACAAGAATTTGAGGAACTTTAAGACATTGCCATCCTGATTTAACAAAGCTGTTAAGCACGGAAAACCAACACCACTTTCAAGGGGCTGAAGCACATGCCTAAAAATTTTTCAGTAGAAATGGGACTGCTTGTACTTGCTTTGCTGAATAAGGAATTTTAGACACAGCAGTTTGGACAAGTCTCCTCAAAATGATGGAACTTGAATGTGGGAGCAGAGGATTCAAGATTGTTGTGATCCTGAGGCTGGAGAAGGATTGTAAAGTATCCACTCCAGAAGAAGAACCAATTTCCCAGCAAGAAATTAAAGAAGATCCTGTTTCTTCATATTTTATAGTTTATTAGAATAAGTTAAAATATTATTACAGTTCTGTAATTCTTTTTATGTACCCTTGTTCTCGGTTGGTCTAATGTAACCCTGTAGTTGATTGGTTTATACTTGATGAGTCGCAACGCAACCATATAAGGTTATCTCCTCCCCTGATCTTCCCTAGGTGTTCTTGGTCCGTCCCTCCATTCCCATGTATGGCTAATCTCCACCCAAGTTCCACCTCCTTTCTAGAAACGTCCCTCTGATCCCTAAAGAATTCTGATGCGCACCCTCCCCCTCAAAAAAAAAAAAAAAAAACCACCACCAAACAAACCTGCTATTCCTGCTTCAGCCCACTGGGAGTGGGCATTCCTTCTCTTCCCCGCAAGGATCGCGACACTTGACGTTCCATTGAGATAAGACTTCCGCTCCAAGCAAGTACTTAAAACAGTTTAATTTTAAGGTGGATAAAATTGAGTCACACCTTATAAATCAAGTATTTACTATGTATGATGAAAAACCAATGTGAAAGTCTGAAAAGTAAACCTAATTAAAGGATATTGGTGAGTCTAAAAGTGGATATAAGGTCAGATAACTATCTAGATTAGATAAGAATTCACAAAGAAACCTGTCAAAAAGCAATTGCGAGTTTACCAGTGAAGAAGAAAACACTGGTTTAAAAAAAGTACAACTTTTAAATATTGTCACCCCTGTGCTATGAAAGTTGCAGTTCTTCATGTGCTCAAACTTAATTCAATCTATGGTGACGAACCACACGGGTTGGAGGCTGCAGGGTCTGCCGAAGCATCATGGAGAGCCAGAGAGTTTCCCATATAAACTGATGTTCCCTTAGTGCAGAGGGAACTGGAAGACTGGAATGTCTTGGAGCTACCCCAGGAATTTTGCAGCACTGAAAATGCGCCTGCCTTATGAGCCTGTTATGTCTTTGTCCATCTTCCTCTCAGTGACCGGGCTGCGGTTTAATAAAGCTGGAACGGAGAGCGCCCTTCCCGGCCTGTCGCGCTCCCGCGGGACGCTCCCCGCGGCATCCCCGGGTCTGTGTCCGGGGGCAGCGCGCACAGGGCAGGGGCAAAGCTGCCAGACCCCCGCGCATCCCGGCAGCCCTCCAGGAGATCCCCGAGCCCTCCCCACCCGCAGCATCCTGCGGCTCCGCTGCCAGCGCCTTCCCGGGCCGCGCTGGGGATGCGCCGGGTCCCTGGGGCTCGTGCGGGTCCAGCCCTCGCCATTCCCGGGAACTGCGGTGCCCTGGCAGAACCATCGCGGCCCCAACATGGGCCGGGGAGGCTGCGGGGCCGAGAGGCTGTGCCAGGGCTGGGCCGGGCTTTGCCCCGCTCCGGGCGCAGCCCCTGCCCCGAGGTGGCTCCGGGGGCCGCGCGGCGCTGGCCGAGCGGCCACGGGCAAGCGGCTCCGCCCTGCCTTCGAAGGCAGAGCCACTGAATAGACTGAGCTGGGTGGGACCCACAGGGGTGATCGAGTCCAACCCTCAGCCCTGCCCAGGACCATCCCCAGGAGCCACACCCTGTGCCCCAGAGGATCATCCAAAGGCTCCTGGAGTTCTGTCGGTCTTGGTGCTGTGCCCACTGCCCTGGCGAGCCTGGTCAGAGCCCAAGACAGGGCCAAGGTCCCCCGAGACGTTCTTCGGGGCCGTGAGCAAACCAGCCTTCTGCAGCTCCACTCCGAGGCGAGGGAAGGCAGGGCCAGCCCATGCTGTGCCGGGACGTCTCTGCTGCCTTGGGTCCCTTTTCCGTCTCCTGTGGGCGGGGATGCCGCAGTCCCGTGCGGAGAGTCTGGGGGCGGCCTTTCCGGCTCTGGAGCGGGGGTGCGGGGGGACACGCTGGGCGCTGGGAGCGGGAGGGCTGGTTCCGCGGGTTTCCCTGGTTCTCCTGCCGCACCCGCGTCCTGTAGCGGGAGCCTGGGGCTGGGGCGGTGTCACGGGACACGCGGGGGGCTCCCAGCCCCATCCTCCAGCCCCTCCCCGGGACTCCCAAAGCCCCGCGCCGGGACCCCACCACCCAGGGTTCACTTTCTCCCCATCCCGCGGGGTTTTGGGGGCTCCCCTGGCTCCCCGGAGCATCTCTGCCGGGCGCTGTGCTTTTACCAAGCAAAGGAAACACAGCTCGATCTGTTGATTTCATTCACTGTTCTACTCTTCCTGTCCTCATGTATCAAGGCAGCATCCCAAAATGCCTCCGTGGGCCCCAAGTGGCCCCCAGAAGCCCACAGGTTGTACCCCAGTGCTCCAAGTGGCTCCCAGTCCCCCATGTCACCCCACAGCAGTCCCAAACGTCCCCATCAGGCTCTAACTCACTCTACTGGGTCACAGTTTGTATCCCCAGTGTGCCCAGTTACCCAGAACGGGCCCCATAGTGCTCTCCTGGTGCCCCAGATTGCTTCCCAGGTACTGAGGTGACTGGAGATAGAAACCACAAGGAAGAAGAAAAATTTATTGAAGTGGCAGATTAATAGCTCTTAAAACTGCACATGTACCAAACCAAATCAATTCAAGAATTACTAAACTATTGCTAGTTTTATACCACTACTTACCCAGAGGACTTCCCACAATTTTCAACAAAGTGCAGTTGTGCCACAGATCCCTGCTTTTCTGCTATTAGTAGGTGCTCCCACCACGCTTTATGCTTCTTGATTACTAATTCACTCAATACTGAAATTTTGCTTTGTGGTGTCATGCTGAAGTTTGGTGTACTGTGTCACAAGTACTCACAACTCTACAAAAAAACAGAAACAGAAAAAAAGATAAAGATGGAAAAAATTTTGTAAGAATTCAGCCTTGATCATTCCCTTTATTTTACACTGCACAGACACACGAAATATGTAAGAATGCAAAGAAAAAAAACTTAAATCTTTCATAAAGACATTTTTTCATAACAATTAGACAGCAAAACCTGTAACCATGATTAAATTATCGAAGCTATGGGAAGCTGGAAGTGAAGAACAGAAGATTTTTCAAAGTCACTTCCATTACATTGATTCCTGTTATTTCAATTAGATGCATTATCATAGGAACATAGAATGGGTTTGGGTTGGAAAAGACCATAAAGCTCATCTCATTCCACCCCCTCCCATGGGCAGGGACACCTTCCACTAACCCAGGTTGTTCCAAGCCCCATCCAACCTGCCCTTGGACACTTCCAGGGATCCAGGGGCAGCCA
>JAWWTY010000019.1:148872-173571 GCA_035222235.1 Margarornis squamiger | reverse complement strand
AGGGGTTGCCCCAACCCTGGTGCAGCACCAGCACTTGGCCTTGTCAAACCTCATGAGATTCCCAAGGGCCACTTCTCAAGCTTGTCCAGGTCCCTCTGAATGGGATCCTGAACAGGTAACAGATAAACAAAGTGTATGTCATACCCACAGTCTGGTGCAATTCTGTTCTGATCCAGGAAAGATAGATCTGTCCAGGCATGAATCTCTGCCTGAGAGCAATGTCCAAAAGAGATGCCTATGGAGAATGTTTCTGGATGTGGCTTCGAAAGACCCTTAAAATTATGAATCATATTAACATTATCTGCATAACACTGGAAAGGTTTTTTACTAAAGTTGATGGAATGTTAAGCAGTGCTGTAAAACTGGACAATATTTGTTTTCCCTGTACATTAAATTAGTACTAAAGAATTCAAACTGTATGATTGCTGTACCCTTTCATACACCTCAGCTGCAGGAGAGCTGTAATCACCTTTATCTTTTCTTTTTTTTTTTTTTTTTTTAATGGAGTCTTCCTTTGCTAGAAGAGGGTACAATTTTTATTTTTTTTTTAAAAAAAGGAACGCCCCAAACTAACAAAAAAATTCCACTAACAATGACCCGAGTCTATACAGAGTATATAATAAGAATTAAGATCCACCATCATGTGCCAGACTCAAATTCTGTTATATGCACATTTTAACTGACCCAGAACAGGACTCAAAATGCTGTTCTGCACAGCTGGTGCAATGCAATATTCTTTTACTGCCAAGAAATATGTGTGCACACAAAGAGAACTGGATGACTTATTAATATTGTTCCTCTAACATTTAGGCTTTTATGAGGACATCCAGAAATTTCAATAAAGTATAATAAAAAGTTTTATTTTTGGCATATTACAGAATAGTAAATGTAACAGTCTAACCTTTAGCAAAGATAAAGGATGCAAGTATTCTAACAGCTCAGATTTCCTACTACTGTTACCCACAAGTATTTACTTCAGGTGAAGATGCAGCCTAAAAAAGTCTAATTCCTCTGCTCTGGGTTTTCATTTTGATTATTTTTTTTCTAAATCCAGTGCTAAGAAAAATTTAGAAGTATTTTCTGCCCATTCTGCACCCTGCTCCCAAAATACAGAAAGGTATCTAAGGGAAATACTGGAATAACAAGAAGGTTTGATTTTTCCTAAATCTAATTAATCTCACTCCACTCTAGGAAAGGAAAATTAAATATGGCATTTACAGCAACCTGTGCATTATATTCAGGATGTATTAGAGTTGCTGAGTCCAAGTTTTAAGAAATCTCTAAATAAGAGAGATTTAGCTAAACATATTTATCTTATAATTATTTAGAATTTTGAAAATCTGGCTTTGCTTCCTTCCTTGTCAGTTGGAAGTATCATAGAATCATAGACTTTCATGAGTTGGAAGACACCCTCAAAGGTCATTGAAGTCCAACTCCTGGACACCCCAACAAACCTACCCTGTGCCTGAGGTCTAACAGAGGTTTTTTTTCAAAGTTTGACTTTGGATTTATTATCAGGGTGATTTTTTTTGTGGCTAATCATAGAATCATAGAAAGATTTGGGCTGGGAGGGACCTTAAAGCTCATTTCATTCTACCCCTTGCCATGGGCAGGGACACCTTCCACTAGCCCAGATGACTCCAAGCCCCATCCAACCTGGCCTTGGACACTTCTGGGGATGGGGCAGCCGCAGCTTCTCTGGGCACCCTGTGCCAGGGCCTCCCCACCCTCACAGCCAGTAACTCCTTCCCAATATCCCATCTAACCCTACATTGTGAAGATGTAGTTCCCCTTGTTCTGTCACTACATGCTCTTGTAAAAGTTAGATGACACTCACAACCACTAGAGGAATTCAGCATTTTTCAAGAAAAAGGAAAAATAAATCTTTATGATCACTTCAGCAACTAAGACTCCTTAATTTACCAATCTACATCACTGGCCATAATATATAAACTATTAGAAGCCTTAATTCCTATTTTACAAGAATTCTACAAGGAGGGGCCTAATTGAATGTCAGAATGTTAACAGAAAAGAAAAAAAAAATCTAAATCCACGTAGCTTTTCTTCTTGTCTTTCCCTGGTAGTGTGTGCCCAGAAAGATGCCAAAAACTCTGGTGATTTGTTGACTGTCTCAGCTCTTTCTAAAATCAGTAGCACGTCTTACAAATTAGGGCTGGGGCCAAGTCTTACCAAACTTAAAGAGCTCTTTCTTCATTATCTACTGCAATACCTATGTTGACCATACACGTTATTGCCCTTTGTTTTGTCTTTAGCACAAAAGTTTAAAAAAAAAAAAAAAAAAACCTCATAAAAAATTCCTCTGAATTATATCTAAGGGAAAACATAAGTTCAGCAGCTTTTGGGTTATGTTGCTACTTTAAATTAAGGAAACCAAGGAATAAAATGAAAAATCCTGACATCTAATTGTTGAAGTTTGGAAACACCAACATACTGTAAATATAAACAGGTAACCACTTCTATTTTCTCAGTTTTCTCTCTTGAAGAAATTTATTTATTTTCTGTATTGTATGTTTAGAACAACTGATTTATGAGTCTGGCTCCCAGTCTGGACAGAGCCTGCTGAGTCACAAAATAGATAGGTCTGAAATGTGAAAGTGATACTCATAATTCTGTTGGTCTGAGCACATCACACAGTAAAAGGCAAGTTCTCCCTGGAATATCATAAGGAAATAAGTGAAAACCTGCAGGAAAGCTTCACCCATAAATATTTTTTTTGTTTTATTTTTCCAGTTTTCAGTCCCAGACTTGGCAATCCCTTACCTGAACAGGTGGGTCCCACAGAGCTCTGCAGGGCTGCACATGCTCAAGCACCCACTGATATGGATTGGATTTCTGAATCTTGGCCAGAGCTGCACCTTGTGCAAATATTTCACTTTACTCTCAATTTCAACAACTGAAAAAGCAAGAAGAAAAACTTACACATCTATGTCTACAGCACAGTAGTGGCACCCTCATGAAATTTGTCTCTGTTTTCTTGTATGTCTCTGCAAAGTCTGTGCTTGAACACAGATTGTGTGCCGGAGAAACCAAAGTATATTTGCAAAATAAAAAGCAATAATAGAAGTATTTACATCAAGCATTGGTTAGTGATTTAAATAAATAATGAGCCTATAACAAAACTGTTAAATCTTTCTAAGAGGTACTTGGCTTCAGAGCTGTAACTGTCTGTGCAGCTTGTAGAAAGGCAGGGAACACAAGAAATCAACATAAAAATTGAGGAGATTTCCGGATCTGAGTTTGTTCCCTTATGCTGTATATTGTAAATTATGCTATACAATGGAATAGTTAAACTTGATTTTCCTCTGAGTTAATCTTCTTTTCCCAATTCTGCTGAAGAGTACCTGAGACATGTGTGCTAAAATGAAGGTGTTTTAAGCACACCTTTCTCACCTGGTAAAGAAGGCGAACAGATACTATTTCTGTTTCTCTGTGAAACATCTGTAGGGTGTCACTGAAAACAACAAACACAAAAAAAGAGCTCCAAACCAGAATAGTTTAAAAAGGAGAGAAAGGAAAACAATCCAAATCCCTTCTGCTGGATGCAGCTACCTAGAAATGTGAAGGGCATGGAATGCTGATGAGGTCATTGCATTTACATCCCCAGAGGAGTAGTTTGTTTCTGGATTATTTATTCCTGCAAACCCCTAGATCATAAACCAGTGTTTTACTAGAGAATACATTGGATAAGCATTAAATTCCAGTACTTGCCACTAAATAATATTGACTCCATTGACTTCCTGTCAGTGAAAAAATTCCCAATGATCCCTCTGAGAATTTCCTCAGCACTATTCATGCATAAAGGATGGCACATCTAAATAAAGAAGCCATTAGCTTGAGAGTCACTAGGCATTTTCATTGTGCACTTAATATACAAACTAATCCTTACACATTTATTCTGAAATTGCTTCACAACCTTTTGCACAGACTTTTGACACACTAGGGATTTTGTTTATTTGTTTGTTTTTTAACTTGGAACATCCAATATAGTAAAAAATTCATATATCTGTTATTGCTGCCACTCATTGGCCTATGACTACAGTGGGGATTGGTGATGAAAAGAGGGAAAGAATTAACAGTAGGAGGTTGTGGTGCAGGGCACAGCTCCAGATCTTACACAACTGAGACTGTAAAAATTACTAATTTTCTGTTATATCACTATCATGTTATTCTCATAAACACAACACTAGTTGGGTTTTAACCTTAATAAGCACATTCTTTCTTAATCAGTTTGATTCTATGACAATGCAACATTATACTTAAGTTAACGGCACATGATGCCTTTGAATAGGCCATAGAAAGAGAATAATCATAAATAAGATTATTTTATATACAATTTTTTTTTTTCTACCTCTACTCCCCCCTGCCCCAAGGGACAATCTCTGTCATCCAACTCAATGAGCTGCAAAGATATACTGGAAATGTTAGTTAACATCTATTGCTTTGAGGATTCTTTTCTAGTGGTTGATGGTAGAGAAACCTTGTATTTACTAAACCAGATTTTCAGATACCAGCTTGTGCTTTGAGACCTGTGAACTGATGGATGTAGCTATTTGTCTTGATAATAAAGGCTCACCAAGAAGACAAAACCCAGGAATGCCTCAGTAGCCTTAACTCCATTTAGACTTGTGTGTTGTTAAATAACTGTTGTGTTCAACAGAGATTTTAATAAATACAATCACATATTAAGAACATACGATAAGCAAAATAATAACAAAAAGCATTGAACCAAACAGCCTTTTGTTTGTTTGATCTTCTGATTTTCATTAGTTAATAAGGATGTGAAAGAAATTATCAGGTACAAGACAAAACTAATTCCATGACCCTGGGAGCGGAAAGGTATGTGAATGCTGTTAATCACAGGTGATAACTGGTGCCTTCAGTAGTATGAAGTGTGTTATGAAAATTAAGCTTTTCCAGACTGAGGTAACACTTAAATTCTTAAAATTGATGCTCTTGGAGCAGAAAGAAACCATATTCAACAAGAATCAACTGATCCAGCTGTGTTTGGTGCTTTCGTTCTGTTCCTCCACTGTCAGTCTCTCTGAAGGCTGGTTTGATAACCCTCAGTAATACTCTCCTCTGTCAGTAGTGGGAGTAATTTATTTAACTTGTGTCTTTATGTTATTGTTGGGACACAGAGGAAAATGCTTTATACTGACATATTTTGATATTCTAAAATCTTCAGACAGAGATGGTGCTCAGAAGTTCATATGATCTCGATTAAATTCATCTGGCAGTCGAATGAAAGCTATTATATTTTCTATTATAACTATATAATACTAGCAACCCTAGATGGAAATAGAACTGCAGCACAGGTTCCCAGCACCCTGAACATCAGAGAACCAGTTCATTTATGTAATAAAATTTAGATAAACTCTGAAAATATGCAGTGCTTGGATTTCTTTATAGGTATGTAAGTGAATATACTGAAATATGGGACTTAAACTTTCTTATTATCATGCCATTACTGTTGCTGAAAATACACACAGGCATAAATCTAATTATACTAGTCATAGTTAAATCACTTCTCAGGGTTTAGTTATTTCTGAACAGAACAAGAGCTATCACATGCTTTGATCATGAATCTTTGTGGACAAAGCACTATTTCCAGTATTGATCTTACCCCTATGGGCTGCTGCAATTATTTAAAGCCTTTTCCTATTTACTTCTTTCATTGTATTATGAAACAGTGCTGCCTCCAACTTCTTCAGTAATTCTACATAATTCAATCCTGCATTTCTTCCCACTAGGATCCCTCTCAAGTTTTATATGTTTAAGAAACTAAACATTTTCAAGATTTGTTTTCTTTATGCACTGCTATAGGTTTTGCTGTCTCCTCATTACCGTGTTTGTAGATATGGTTGCAGGTAAAAATGAGTGACTCTCAGTTTTGATTTGGAGTAGAGAGGCCTCTGAGGGGCTGCAGGCTGTAGGTAGGCAGTCAGAGCCTGTTTGTTGGCAAGGACTGTGACAGAGACTGGCATAGTAATTAGCTTATTTCCACCCAAATGAGCTCACTACCTCCCTCCCACCCTGCAGCTTTAGAAAGATGATTCATGTAGCGGTTCAAGTACTCTGTGACTGATCTGATCACTCTTGGAAGTTTGAAATGTGCAGCCATTGCCCTTACAACCAATGAGATGAAGGTCATTGGTTATATCTCAGACCCAGGGAGGGGATCTGCCAAAAAGTCAGAGAATCACAGAATCCTGGAATGGTTTGGGTTGGAAGGAACCTTAAAGACCATCCTGTTTCACCCCCTGCCATGGGCAGGGACACCTTCTACCAGCCCAGGTTGCTCCAAGCCCCATCCAACCAGGCCTTGAACACTTCATCAACTTTCGTGTCATATCTGACATAGAGAAGTGATTCAGTCATTTCACGCAGCATAATGATGTCATCAATAACTAAATGTAGTATTTTATCAGCTTTCACAACCTAGTGACAGTAAATTGATTTTGGAGTGTAGAATATTAAGGTTTAAAAGACAATAAAGCTTAAAGTTTCTGCAGGTTGTGGGAGGGGCTTGATTGGTGACGTCGAGGTAACAGTGGGGTACAAAGGCTGGGCAAGGGCAAAGGTGTCTCCAAAAACCCTTCACAACTTAAGAACAAACCCATCAGATTATGAACGCCATTAACCAGAACAAAAGAGGATTTAGGACTGGAGTTCAAAATACATAGTGAGATTTCCAAACTGACCAACATTTCCCAGTATTGGCAAGGTATTAATGAATTATTATTTAGTGATCATTAGTTCTGCATATTAATACAATATATTCCAAGCTACAAGTCTTTGCAATGAAACTGCAACCTCCCTCTTTGCCCCCACGTGCTTGATTCAAGAAATGGGAGATTGTCAAATAGTACAAATACATTCAATTATAGAAGTGAGGAACAGTCTCATGAATAACAAACTAATTAGCTGCTGTAGCGTGTTTATTTCCTGTTTAATAAAAAGCTGAAACAGCGATCATTAGCATCTTAGGATGTACTCATCTTAATATGCAAAGTATACAAAAATTAACATAATAATTATGTTAGGACAAACAGGATACAAAACGTTTAGATGAATTTAACTCATTAACTAATTCCATCTTCACACTAATGCACTAACACAGGTAGTTGCAGAATTTTCCATTATGTGCTACACTCACATAAATTGCATGTACTTTGGATACCTGCTATTTGTTCTCACACACTTTTCCATCCCTGGCTGTGGTAATCAGCTCTAGGAAGAAAACAGTTCTCAAAAAAAAAAAAAAAAAAAAAGAGATTTTTTTTTTTTTGTGCTTTACAAAATCTACATGCACACAAAACACACACAAAAAAAGCTGAACTACCAAAAGAGAAGGTTCATCTGCTTTCCTGTGGAGAGACGTTCTGCTCTTACAGTTCTTACACAGTTGATTTAGTTTAATTCTCGACCAACATTAGGTCATTCCCATCTGCTCATTTATAATTTTTAAGCATTGTATTTTGTTCAAAAAGTAAATTAAAACACATGAAAGTTATATTAAGGTTGTCCAGGTGAAATCAGAAAGTTTAAGGTCTAACCGTAACTTTACCTGCACAGATCTCTCTTTAATAAACATCCAGAAAAACACAGAGAAAAACAAACAAACAAACAAACAAACAAACAAACAAAAAACCCAAAAACAAACCAAAAAAACAAAAACTGTTAATTTAATGCTGAAATCCTAGTGCGAATTTAGCACTGTTTTCTTTTGATTTTGTTTGGGTGTTTTTTGTTTGTTTTTTTTCTTTTTTGGTTTGATTTGGTTTGGTTTGGTTTTTTTTTTCAATAAGAAGTAAGGACTGAGCAAGTGGAAGTACTTATGGAAATTCATGACTGCCTGTCTTTGCTGCACTGTGTGAGAGCTTTATGTAAGGTCTTTTCTGGGACACGTGTTTCCATCCTGCACTAAGAACAACCTTCACAGTAGTTATTCCTGTGCTCCCTGAACTGCATGGGAAAAGAACATGCAATATTTTTACTAATGAAAGTCAAATTCACCTGGAGAACTTTTATCTGACACATACTTAGACAACTTTTTCCCCAAATGTTGACTTTTATAAATTCAATCCTTCCATCCCACAACTGTAGGAATGATAAGCGACCACAAGGAGAAGTAGCTCCTTGGAAGAAAGAGAAAAGTGCAGCCAGACACAAGAACACTGGAACTACTTTCACTTTCTTAAACTTCGCATATAAGCTAATTAATATTGTGATTTGTTCCTTCTTTTGGTGAAAACTTGTTTTCAGGGACAGTTCCTTCTAACTTTCAAGATATTTCCTTTGCAGAAGAACCTTTCTTTATGGTGATTGCACAACATGACTTTGTACACACTGGTGACTGTAACAAGATCCCAAATTGGTCAGAGTTCTGTGGTCTTGATCTTCCCAGCTTGATTTTCAAGCATTAGTACAATAAAGGAGACTCAAATTTCTGAATCTTCAATTTAAGAAATAAACCCTTTAGCTTTTTATTATGATTAAAATGTGACAGCAGACAGAGATACCAAAAGGAATAAGAGTGTTTCATACACCAGTCTCCCCTATTCATGGTGAGCTTGCATGCCTTTCCTTTTCAGGCTTCGTTTTGTTCCACTCCAAGATTAAGAGCAAAAGCAAATTCTGTGCATTGTTCTCTGGTCCTCAGAAAAGCCTTTCTCCTCCTGTGTAGCATCTCCCTTTTTTGTGGTGATCTCCCAAATCCACAGTGATCTATACACCTTTGCTGCAATAAGAATGCCCAGGAAGTTCTGGAGAGAAGGAACAATCTCCTCTCTCTCACATCTCATTTTTTCTAAAGAAAAGTAACATAATCTGGAAAGAAAAACAAAACAAAAAGATAAACAAACCACAACACAAGAAAGACAACACTCCAAAAAACATCCATCCCCCCCAAACCCAACCAAACTCAAACCACAAATCCCCCAACAACAGTGTTCAGCACACTGACGGTTCCAGAACAGCCTCCTCCACCTCTGAAATATGAACAAGCCACGACATTTTTGAATATTCTGTATTCTATGAAGTGACTCATAGGGAATTCTGTTTGATGTATTCCAATATGGATATGTTCTAATAAAAATTTAATGTGGTTTTATATTTGGTCTGCTGATCCTGGATCAAAGATCTCTCTCTGTTGGCCTTGATGTCGAGCTGTTCCTAATTGCTGTACATTTTATGACTTTTAACCAGAACTATGTTCTTTCAGATGCCACCCTGGATAGCTGGAGCATTATTTGCAGCTTGTGTGCAAGGGACATTCTTCAAAGGGAAAGGGTCAAACAGTTAACAGTGGAGAACACCCAGAACGAACCTTCCACCTGAACCATGGGAGCTGGTGTGTCACGTCTATCTGAGGAGCCAGCATCTTCGGATATATACATACACAGCAGCTGCAAACACAAATGGGTTTGTTCATTAAAGGCTCTTAAAGAAATTAAATCTATTGACAATTGTACAGATTTTTATTTCCTGGTAAGAAAAAATGAAATTAATCCTGGGGCTTGATTATTTCTCACACAATAGATAATGTTAATTTCATACTCTTTTCAGGGTTTTCCTTGCCTCAAATAGGTTATAGTGGCTGACACTTATGCTTCAGCTGAGAAAATTCTGTTCAACAATTATATCATCTTTGACTTTAAGGGTCAATAAGTTCATACGGGGACTGGAACAGCTCCCCCGTGGAGACAGGCTGAGAGAACTGGGGCTGTTCATCCTGGAGAAGAGAAGGTTGTGTGGAGACTTCAGAGCACCTTCCAGTGTCTGAAGGGGCTGCAAGAAAGGTGCAGAGGGACTGTTCATTGGCAACTGGAGGGACAGGACAAGGGGGAATGGATTCACACTGACAGGGGGCAGGGATAGATGGGATATTGGGAAGAAATTCCTCCCTGTGAGGGTGGGCAGGCCCTGGCACAGGGTGCCCAGAGAAGCTGTGGCTGCCCCTGGATCCCTGGAAGTGTCCAAGGCCAGGTTGGATGGGGCTTGGAGCCGTCTGGGCTGGTGGGGTGTCCCTGCCCATGGCTGGGGGTGGAATGAAATGGGCTTTAAGGTCCCTACCAACCCAAACCATTCTGATTCTATGATATCCCACCCATGACATTAGCCAAAAGAAGAAAAAACAAAACAACAAGCAAACCAATGCAGTTTCAACTCAAAACAAATGTTTTAATTCCCTTTTAAATTTATTTATCTGGAAAGTGTGACTCTGTTAGGCCAGTCTTCTTTCTAACTCATGTTAATATTAAAATACCTCATCCATCTAGGCAGCAACTAATTATTGGAACTATTTTATGTAAGGACCATTTAATTAATCAAATAATGTGAATAAGTTGGAAGCCTCTATGAATGCCTATTAAATTTGCCTCCATATGGCTGTATCTTCAATCCTTAGTTCCCTTTTTGTCCTCAGTAAGACCCTCTCCTTGTTGGTACTGTTTCTGAAATGCAGCATGTTGCTGCCTATTTTAGATTGCTGACATTTCTGAGAACAGTTGGTTTGATATACATGTACTAACAAACCAAGTTGGGGACAGATTAGTATTTTTTTGGCAAAGGTCAATGATGTGATAATGGCTTTTTGCTTCCTCAACACAGCATTTTTAAGGAAGGTTACAGTAAATTAACCCAACTCCTGTCTGTCAATCCACATATGACCACATGTCATGGTTGCTCTGTGATAAACTGTTACAGTTCAGTGTGTATTGTACCAAACTGTAAAAGAGCTAGAAGGAAAAAGCTTCTCACACAGGCAGATTTAGATTCTTTTGTAATTTTTTCCAAGGAACTATAAGCTTTATTTAGAAGAGTCCCAAATGTGCAGGTCAAGGTGGGTGTTTGTACTTATGACTATATCAGTGTAAAGCATGAGGAGGAAAGACCTGATATGAAAGTCTTGATGAAAACCTTTTTCTTTTTAATTCTGATTTTTTTAAAATGTTTAAATACTTTGAGATCTCCATGTTTGCCAAATGCTCACCCACTTCTACCAAGGCCCTGATTCAACCAAACACTTAACAATCTTGTTCACAAAAATAATTCAGTGACCCTAAAAAATAACATACTGGGTTAGCCCAGCGGTCCTTCCATCCCAACATCCTTTCCCAAACAGGGGCTGGTGAGAGGCATTTAGGAAAAGGCTGGAAGAATGCTAAATATATAGAAAGATGCATCCTGGCAAGCACTCCATTCACTGCTATCTGCTACAGACCATGGCACATTTTGCTTGACTAACAATTATTATGCCCTTCTTGTCTCCCACCCTTCTCAGGAAGGGATAAAAAGGTGGAAAAATGCGTTATGCTTGTATCAATCCAGGTAGTCCTTGAGGAGGACTCCAAGAGCAGGGAAGGTGACCCTTTCCTCTCATTAGAGGAACTACTGCAGCAGGAAGCCTGCTGAGCCGAGCAAAAGCAGCTGCCCCAGCCCAGTGACACCCCTGACTGCCACTCATCCAGGAAGCTGTGCAGATCACAGGACAGGTTACAGCACAAAAGCCTTGGCTCTTATTGAGGCCTAAGCAAAACCAAAGAAGGATGCAATAGCAGCACCTCTCATTTCACACTTGATGGGAACTCACATGATGTTACTGTTCAAAATTACATTAACTTTGAAAAACCACAGAGGCATACTTTCCTTGTCCTTTTCTACTGGCCTGCTCCTCATCTTTTTCCTAAAACCCTGGAGGCCTTGATAGTTATCCTGTGAATTTCAAGATGTCAAAAGAAAAAATCTAGGAAATAAAATACACCTGACTGGATGTTAAAATACCCCACACACTTCTCGCATCAATGTCTGAAAATTTTAGTAGTCTGTAGGATGGAAACCTAAAAATTGAACAAGTTGTCGTGGATTTCTCTGGTCAGGATTTTTGCTAAGAGGAAGAGTGGCTTTTGTTAGAAGCTGCTAGAAGTTTTCCCCTATCCTATGGAGCCAATGATAGTCAGCTCTGAGAAAAACTTTCTGAGTGAGAATATTTAAGATCAGGAGTTGTTGCACAGTAGAAAATTTGCAGCCATGGATTAACAACACAGACATCAAGGTCAGTGCAGGAGGAGAAGGAGGACGAGGGACCCCACAGGAGCAGGGAAGGAATTCAAAGCTACGATTCCCTCATGACCGTAGTGCCGACCATTGTGATGTGAGCTGTCCCCTCAAAGCCCATGGGGTCCATTGGGGTGCAAAGACCCCCATGGCAGAGCAGGGGGCTGTATGAAGGAGGCAGTTACCTTCTGGGAACCCCCGAGATGGAGCGGAGTCCTGCAAGAGACTTTGTGGCCATGGTCCAAAAGAGAGAGCTGACGCAGGTACAGCCAAGCTTATCTATAAGAGACTGCATTATAAGAGATAATGGGATGACCACAGGAGAGCAGAAGACTGTCTCTTATGGGAGGGACCCCACGGAAAAGCAGGGGAAGGACTCAGAGCTAAAGACACCTCCCCACCCCCTAACCATAGTGAGGACTGTGGTGAAACGGACTGTCTCCCTGAAGTCCACAGAAGCAGCAGATTTGGAAGAACTGCTGCTTAAAAGTCTTGAAGTTACATCTGCAAGAGGCTGAAGCAACAACTGACTGCGAACCTTCCATTCCTTGTCCCTCGCATGGTTGGGAGGAGAAAGGAGAGCATGAAAGACCAAGGGGGTGGTTGAAAAGTGTTTCTAAATTATTTTATGTCTTCTTTTAGTTCTTAGCTTGGTAGTAGTAAATTTAAGCATTATTTTGAGTCTGCTTTGTCTGTGGTAATTAATCAAAACTTCTCTCCTGACTGTTATCTCTAATCATAAATTCCTAGCTAGCTGTTTTTTGGTTTTTTTTTTCCTTTCCATCTGGAAAATGAAAGGCCGCGGGAGAAGCCTTGAATTAGTTTGGCTGGACAGCAGGTGTTAAGCCAGAGCAAACAAGCCGCAGTTTTTGGTGCCGTCACTCGGATCTGGCTTAAACTGCCACATGAGTAAAAACCCAATACTTCAATTTTTCTAAGCATTTTCACATTTCAAAATTTGCTTTTGCTTGGAAATAAATACTGTCTATCTTTAGGAAACTTTTGAAGTGAAAAATCAAACATGAGAATATATATTTTTAATTTGGACAAAAATTCAGTTTGAAAACTCACAGGGAGCTGCACTTTCATTTGGAAGTATTTACTTTACAATTTACTACTCTTACCTTGTTAAGGAGGTCAACACAAAAGATGCAACACACCAGCTAGAAGAGTCTGAGACACAGATCATTAGTGCAGCCTCAGAGCAAAGGCTACTGTTTGCTGATACGACTCTAACTAGGACCTCAACAATCCAGCTGGAAAAGGGTACTAAACCTAGATGATCTTCTAATTAGTACAGAGTGCTAATCCCTTCTTGAGTGTTAGAACTGCCTCACCAGTAGAAAATCTGATCTAGGAAATAAAACAGTAAAATCTTTACAAGGAAACATGCGATTAATGAATTAAAAATACAGAAGGATATAAATGTTGATAATGTTTCTAACCATGTGATTTGCATTATAAAACCACCAAGATATAACTACATAATTATAAATATCAAAAAGACACTTCACAAAGGAAAAAATATTTCTCCTGCTATCTGCTCTATTAATTGTCTTGCATTTTGTGCTGAATTTCCCTGAGAAAATATTTTCTCTTCCTTCTTGTATTTTGACTTATTTTTAAATTGAACCAAAGGCTTTCTGCATTCTTTTCTCATCTTCTATTAAGGTGAGTAGAATTTAGATTATCAGGTAATACTATTGATTGGAAAACTAAACAATTTGAAGTTTGTATGTAAACAGATTCAGTTAGTTGTAGTATAAATGCTTCTGAGTATTCATGAAAAATGAAGGGCAAAGTCACTCTTTCCCTGTCCATAAGTCTGGTGATTTCCAGAAAACCATTGCAGTTTTTGTTACAATCCTTTCTTATGGTGAAAGCTGACACCTCAGGATCAAATTAACTCCTATTTCAAAGTGGTCATAAGCAGTATTATCTGTGTATGTATCATCTTTGTATTTTTCTTCAGATTTTTACTAGATGAGAACCATCATGTAAAGAGAACAGAATCCTGTTCCTCTCTAATCAAACAATTCTCACAATTTCAATTCCTTCACCCTTCTAACTTTCAGCCAGTAGTCAGAGGAAAAACTGAGCTGACAAAAAAATGACATATATTTTCTTATCATATTTTTAATGCTTCCAGGACCTTGTCTACTGAACAGAAATCTTGCCTGTCCTCCACAAAATTGCCAACTCTCTTAGTTATTAAAGAACAAACATCTTTTATCAGCACAAGGTTGCACAACTTGTGGTAGGGTTATGACACACAGAAAAGAACAATAATGAAAGATGATACTGGAGATTTCCTCAGCTCCTAATCATGAGTAACAAACCATGGAAAGAAGAGACGTGTCTTTTGCAAAGCTAAAAGCCTTGCTATGTTTTGGTGCTTGATTCTATTATAAACATGTGAATGATTCATGATGAAGGATCTGATTTAGTGAGAAAATAGTAATAACCCTGTCACAAATATATTTACAGCAAAACCCTACACATGTAAAGCCAAAGGGTGTTTTGCCAGTTTGGACTGCTTTATTTTAAGGAAGTGGACATTCCTTGGTCTTTTATGAGTCATGCAATTATCAGTGTTCATAACATTTAGATTACTTTCCACCAGTTTATTATTCTACATTTTTGCTACACCAGGCAGAGAAGCCCTTATAACAGGTGAGACATTTCTATCCCAAGTATTCCAGCTGAGATCTGGTATGTGAGAGAACCAGGATATGAACAGCATTTTCTCTTGGGAGAGAAAATTTCTGGGTCAAAGCCTTTACTAGCAAAGAGATTTGAAAGGCATGACAGGAGCATATTAAGTTGGATTAAGAACAGAGGACTGCATGTCATGTTAAAGATATCTGCCTAGCATTTGGGTGAGGATGAAGGCAGCAAAGTAGAACAAGAGCATATATTTTAGATGGATAGGTAGAAAGTTTCCTCTCCTCACACCTGCCAGAGATGTGTTTCTTGATTTTCTGTTTCTGTCCAATAACTTACCTCGAGTACTGAGGCAGTTTGGGCACCACAATATAAGAAAGATGTAAAGTTGTTAGAGAGCTTCCAAAGGAGAGACACGAAGTTGGTGAAGGACCTTGAGGGGCCTTATGAGAACAGCTGAGGGCACTTGGCAGCTGGAGGAGACTGAGGTCAGACCTTATCGGAATCTGAGCTCTCCTGAGGGGCAGGCACTGATTTCTGCTCTGTGGGGACCAGGGACAGCACCCAGGCAATGGCTGGAGTTGTGTCAGGGCAGGCTTAGGTTGGACCTCAGCAAAAGGTTCTTCCCCCAGAGGGTGGTGGGCACTGACCAGGCTCCCCAGGGCAGTGGGCACAGCCCCAAGGTTGCCAGAGCCCCAGGAGGGTTTGGATGATCCTCTGGAGCACAGGGTGGGATTGTTGGGGTGGCTGGGCAGGGCTGAGGGTTGGACTGGATGGTCCTTCTGGGTCCCTTTCAACTCAATATATTCTGTGATTCTAAGAAAATCATACACATAGGTCTGTGCCTCTGTTCTTACAGTATTTCACTTGCCTTCTCTTGGGTTTTCCAGAATTGTTTTCTGGTATTGTTTGGGTATTGCATTTTGCTACAGAATAATCTCTATCCATTGAAGAAACAGCCACAGTTCCTTCTCTGATAAAAGAATGTCTTTTAAAAATTCTTCTCCTAGAAAAGCTAAATGCAGTCTGAATGCAAGGCAACATGGGCACTTCACAGTAAAATCAGGCTGTAAGCTTCAGAGAACTTCAATGCAGCAGTTCCTAAGCTTCTGCAAAAACAATACCATATCAAACATTTTCTTATATAACTTTGGTATAATTATTGAGAATTAAGTACAAGCAAGTCCTGGAAAAGAGAAAGGAAATTTCTAGTGAACATATATCCTTCAATATTCTTACAAAAATTAATTACTTTGCATTCCTGGAAGTGTCTAAAATGATGTTTCAAAACCTTTAGTTCTGTCTCGAGCGTATAGAATATCAACGAGTGACATCTTAGAAAACAATGCTATTTGTAAATAAGTGTGTCTATTTTGTTGAAATATAACCAACAGAACTAGCAGAAGGTAATTAGCAAAGAATCTAATCAGTAGCATTGCTTAAGTGTGTGTCATTAAAACACTTAACTGTTGTGCAATTTTTCTGTGCTGCCTTTACTGAGCCTTCATAGTAGCACAGTTTAAATGCCACTGCAGCAGTGGCAGAGATTAAAGTAGGATTAATTACTGCCCTCAGTTGTACCACATGAACATTACCTGCTGTATCACACAACCTCTCCACCTGCAGATACCCAAGGCAAATATGACAAGTATGGAAATGTAATGGTACTGGCTGTTGTAGTATTACTTTTAATTTGGCAGTTAAAAACAAACAATACAGATAATAAGCATGAATTATTACAAAATGTGTCTTAGTTCGAGGGGAGAACTAAGATATCTATGTTGGCCAAGAAATAATCCCTCTCCTTTAAATTTAGAAAACAGAACTTTAATTAGGGAATATATATATACATATGAAAGGATAACAGTTCTTAACCACAATATACAGATAAATATATGTATCTATATCCAGAAAGAACCAAACAACAACAGTTTGTAATAAACCCCTTCACCCCAAACGACAAGGCAAACAGTTAAAATGTCTTTTGGCTACCCCCAAAAAAGGGGGAAAAATGCAATTATGCCTACAGACAGCAGGTGGCGCTGTTGCACCTCAACTGCTGGCCTCTCTCTCAGCGGTTGCAGTTATATTTACGGACAGCAGGTGGCGACGTCGTGCCCAGCCGTCTGGTCTCTCTCTCAGGGGAATGGCAGGAGCAGTTGCAGGGTCAGCTCCCGCAGGGTCAGTGACAAAAGCAGCAAAAACACAGCTCTGCAGTGTAGAAGACAGGTGTGTTCTCTCCTTCACAGCAGTCTCTGCAGTGTCCGCAGGTGATCAGCAAAGCCAGAGAGCAAAGGACACAATTCTGGTCCCACAGCGATGCCGGACCTGGTGTGTGTCCCTGTCCTCTCTCCTCCACGCTAAGCCGGTGAACTCCTGACTTGTGCAGAAAGCACAGAAATGCTGACCCCTTCCCCCACCCGAGCCAGTCTTTCCCTCCCCCTCTGGCCCGGGGAGAGATCAGAACAAAGGCTCTGGCTAGAGCTGTTAACATCAGGACACGCATATCCATTGTGTCCTTTGTTAAACCTCTTTATTGACACTAAAGCATTGGCTTCCAAGCTTTTGGAAGGACTTCTGAGTTTTGAAACTATAACAAAATGTCATTACAGGACAAGAGGGAATGGTTTTGCACTGACAGAGGGCAGGGTTAGATTAGATATTGGGAAGGAATCCTTCCCTGAGAGGGTGGGCAGGCCCTGGCACAGGGTGCCCAGAGAAGCTGTGGCTGCCCCCTCTCTGGAAGTTTTCAAGGCCGGGTTGGATGGGGCTTGGAGCCACCTGGGCTAGTGGAAGATGTCCCCGCCCATGGCAGGGGATAGAGCTGGCTGGTCTTTAAGACCCCTTGCCCTTATTTTTGTAATTACTCTAATGATCTTAGACTTTTACTGCAAACTGCACCAAACATGCTGCTCTCTTACATACAACATTGCTGAAATGTGGTGATTGTTGGTAAGTGAAGGCAATAACTAATTGGAGAGCAAACTCCAGCATGCTGAGGAGAAAAGAGTCAAGTCACGGGAATAAATCCCAAATCCTGGAGAAACATTATGTTATTTCCAGTAATTAAAACCAAGAAGATAGGATTGGATTCTTGGAATTTTCAGCTAAACCCTCTCTGCAACAGACTCTGTGAACTTTATAGAATGGAATTTATTCATGTGAGAAGGATAACTGTGTGCTATGGTTGTGGTAGGATTGGACACACATCTTCAGGGAGATCAAATATTTCAAAGCAGATATCTCAGATAGTAAGAGATGAAAAGTAATCAAAAGAAACTTCAGCTATTCTAAACCTGTGTGGTAGAAAACTGTGATGAGTGAAAGCAAAAGAAAATTACAGGCAAAATTGGCAACTGGGAGAAATGTAAATAGAAAAAAAGGTGATATGATTAGCAATTCATGGAAATTTGGGTGACAAAAATCAGTGCTTTCCTTCAAATGCTGCAACTCTGGCAAGAGATTCCATGAAGTGAAGGCAAAAAAAGAAAGGAAAACAATAAAAATAGTTTCAATTACATTCTTTTTAATATAAATAATAATTAGATAAATACTGGTAGAAGCCAATAAACCTAAAGAACAACCAAATTGTAAATAAAAACATGAAAGCAGCTTATAGCAAAATCACTCTAACAAGAATGAAGGATTCCAAATCCAAATACCAAGCTACTTTCTTTCAGTAAACCTAAGCATACTTACTCTGCAAATCAAGACCAGCAAAGAGAGATACTTCTGATGACAGTCTACAAGTGTATCTAAAAGGCTACTATAAAGGAAAAGTATTTCTTTCATTTATTTCTTAACTTTATATGGTTGAGGAAAAAAAGCTGTAGCTATAAAGCAAAGAGAAAAGGCTGTGTCTCTCTTGTGACTTGAGCTATGAGGATATATCTGCAAAAGGAGAGTGATGAGCTTGTGAATCTCAAGGAAGCTCAAGACACTGACAAAACCATTTGGAGTTTGTGTAATTCAGCAAACCCTTCTCCCAGCCCAAGCTGCCAGGCTGCTCAGCAGGACTGGAACAAATGCCAGGATCCTTTGGACAAGATGTAGATTTATTTTCACTCTTTTAGTTCTGTTTTACCCCAAATTTCCCAAGATATTTTAACCTATTCTACTAACACTAAACAAGACCGTTTTTAAGTACTGAACTTTTGGCAAGTTCACTTTAAAGAAGAGAAGCAAAGGAGCAATTGCTATCACAGCTCTGCGTGATGAAGAGTTCTGTCTAAAATGCCTGAGAGTCATAAAAGAAGTATTTCAGGCATTGTAATTTCTTAGCATGAAACATTCAGCAGAGGAATGATAAACCACTTTCTCCAGCAATAAACAACAGCAGTAATCAACACAAGAGTATTTACCAGGCCTAAATAACTTATATTAAAAGTCTTGGCCCTAAAAGTAAAACTTGTGTCAATTATATTTTTATCAGCAGCACCATGTAACAAATGATGCAATACGAGAGTGCAAAATAATACTAATAAGATACTGGATTTCATGATCACAATATCTCACCAGGATGCAGGTGCTAGGCAATGGACTTCCTATTGCTATGACTGGAATATGTGTTGAACAGGTAAAACTAAAAATCTTAAGTTTTACTTTTTAGTGATTCTTTGTTTCTTGGGTATCCTTTGACAATGTAGCGCTTTTCAGTTTTATGGGGTCAGTGACTAATATGTCTGTAATTTTCCTCTGTAGAAGAATTTATGCACAACTTCAGTGGTGTTGGGTGACAACTGATAAAATACTGTAATTCTTTCAGGTAATATTTTGATGCCTTTATCAGTCCTGAGAAAGCCAGGAACAATACTCAGCAGGAGAAGTATTTATGCAGGGACCAACAATAGAGCAGCTTACAATCAGAAGATTATAATTAATTGGCCATTGAAACAACTCTGAAACAGGCCTGGTACCATCTGCACTGTACAGGTGATGAACAAAAGGGAAACACCAGCCATTCAACCACTAAGTCCATCTTTGGGGCATGAAGAAAATGAAATTTCCATTTGCAACTTATTACATTCCCAGTGTCAACTCTTTGAAAACAAATCAAATGGAGCAAGTTTTAATTATTCATGGGGATGTAGAGTTTGTGAACTACCACAGAGAGCCCTACTGGGCTTGGGAGGAGGAGGAATGACAAATGCTATAAAGACATAAGAGGACAGAGCACACTATAATAGAACAATATTAATTAATAATTCAGATATGGTGTATATTTTATAGGTAATAAAGCCATTTAGGGTTAATAAACTGACTGACCTTCAACTTTTCAGTGAGTAAGCACAAGATATATTGCTACTTAAGAATGAATGCTCCAAGGTGGCCTTTGAAAATGACCATGTTGTTTGGTAACAGTGATTCAGTTTGTTACACATTGTCCCCCACGTGGAAAAGTGGATAATTGAGTAGCTCTTAAACTCTGTGTATGTAACCCGCTGCAAAAGAATATTTATCTTTCCTTGAGTTCAGGAGGCAATTATCTCAGAGAAACGGGATTTTTCATGAGGTCTTGCAGTAGCAGGCATGGCATGTCAGTCTTAAAATGTGCTGTCAGAACTGTTGGGTGAACCCTGGCACTCCCACAATAGAGTGTGTGGAGACCCGTCTGCATGCAAAACTCACTGGAAATCAGAAATTCTGAGTCCATAAGAGGAAAGAGATGTGAATCCTAAATTTGCACAAGCAAATACCCACAGTTAGGGGTGTTTTGGCAGTGATGTTGCAAAGCACGTGCTGAAGTCCCTTGAATTCACAGCTCCTTTGCATGCAAAGTGGATGGTATGCAAATCTCAAATCTCGGTTCTGTAGACTTCTTTTTTTCCATTATGATGTATAACAAATTCAAAATGAGCCCCTCCAGCTATGAAGTCAGAGGTTTGTTAGGTATCTTGTTGGTCTGGTTGAAAATTATTCACCAAGTAAAACAACACAATTCTTTCATAATGAAAGGTCTCTCTGTAAATCTGGCAGCCTGTAAACCCAGCTAGAGTGTCAAAATCACTGAGAGCAGCACTAGGATGGTGAGGTCATGGCTGGCATGGGGACACAGGAATTTAGGGCATACCCAGAGTAAGAGGGCGGTCACTTGTCACCACTTCTCTGCAGACAGTAGTGACTCAGATTGTATAAAAAGTCATCTGGGGCCATCAGTGGGTGGTTAATGGAAACATCATCATACCAAATACCTTATTTAGCCCTGCTGTCCATTGAACGCAGCATGAAAATGGAGTTATTTCCCCTGTGCCTTTCCCTATGTCTGCCTTTGATGACACAGTCATCCACATCCAGCAGAGATGGGGAAGGGTCCGGAGGGGCCATACCAGGAGCAGCTGAGAGCACTTGGTGCATTCAGCTGGAAAAGAGGAGACTGAGGGGAGACCTCATTGCAGGTCCAACTTCCTGGAGAGGGGCAGGCACTCTCTGGGCAACCTGTGCCAGGACCTGCCCATCCTCAGAGGGAAAAATTTCTTCCCAATACCCAATCTAAACCTGCTCTCGGGCAGTTTGACATTGGCCTTGGAGAACTATGATGGAACAGATTTTTGTGGCTTCAAAATACCTACGTAACTGATTGGAGAAAAAAATTTTGCTAATGAATTCATGTTATGCAGGACTTCTAATGATTTTCTCTTAATTGAAGCCCATTATCTGATCAAAAGCCATGTAGTTTTGGGGCAAATAATTCTAATTAGCTCATGCAAAGTTAAAGTGGGGGAATAATGTGTTTTCATAACTGCACTGCACTTGCTAGTTCTAAAATGCCAGAGGACTTGATGGCTCATATGATTGTCAAAGGAAAAACAAACAAACAACAAAAAAAAAGACTCTTTCTTTCTGACAGTGTTTAAGATGTGGCTCAAAATAACCTTCTTGCTGGTCTGAAACCTCTTTCTGATCTGACCATGGCTGATGGATTATCAGCACAGTAAGACAATGGTTTCACTTCTATTCCTCCTAAATCAGCATTTACACCACAAACTCTGTGGCTGGAGGCACCTGGCACTATTTCTGTGTGTTAATTTAGGGAGAGGGGAACTGACCTGGCAAAGGAGTGATGATGAGCTCTGATCCACTCTCCTAGTGTGGGGGTTTGGGGCATCTTTAACAAAGCTGGCACTGCTCTCTCCCATGTTCTGTGCATTAAAATTGCAGTTGTGTACCTCTTTCCATCTAATGAATTCAAGAAACTTTGGAGATGTTGACAAACTGTGCCTTGCATTCTGCCTCAGAGAAACAATGGATGGTGTTTATCTCCAATTCCAAAGATAAGGAAAAAGCAGCACAGTACTTCAGATTCTCCAAACTGCTGAGTGCCTGGATTTCATTTAATTAATTAAAGTCTGGCAGCTGAATATCACTGGCTTGCTCTCTGGGAGAAAAAAAAAAAAAAGTTCCAAGGTGCTTTGTAAGGTTTTCTTGGGCTTGGGCTTTCTTTATATGAATCTCTTCCATATTAGCTCAAATCCCATGAAACTATTTGTAAAAGCAGGAATAATGTAAACAACCTTTGAACATAGAAAAATATTTCAGATATTTCAGTTCAGAAACAGTGCAAATGGAGAAAGTAAGTAAAATGTACAATTTAGAGATAAAAATGCTGCCTTCCAATCAGTGCAGTTTGCAACTAATAAGCCAAGATGTTACTCCAGCATGTTGGAGTATGTTACATTTTTATGAACAGTATCTGGCATGTTGCATTGCAAAGAAATTAGTGTATAAAAATAAATAGGAAAACACAAAGAGTTTGTCCCTTGCTATCACATCATATTTGATAGAATGTAAAAACCTGTTGGTACTAAAACAAACATACCATAAAGGCCCACGCTTGCACTGAGTCTTAATTCCTCAGAGTATTATCTTTGCATAATTGATTAAAAATCAAAGTTCTACAAAACTGTGGCCAAGTTGCTCAGTGTATAATTTCTGAAGGTCAATTAGCCCTTGGAGCATTTAGGACACAATAGACCTTTAGTATCTGTAGGTCTGAGCACACTCAACAACTGTGAGTTCATCTGAAGCATTGACCTCTCAGGGGATGAGAGCTACTTTGTCACATTGCTCTGCTTCACCACATTGATACATGCCCAAGACACCATACACAGCTCTGGAGAGTAAAAATGTGAGTGATAATCCTGGTGTTTTGTCATCTCATCTTCAAAATATTGGGGAAATATTTTTCTTCAGCATCTCTCCTGCACCTTGATGAAGAAAGAGTGTCCTCGGTCCTTGAAGGTTTTCTGTGCTGTTAGAAAGGACCTTTAAGCTTCTGATTAGGACTTGTATTTAGTTAATTATTTTACATCTTCTGCTCCTTCCCATAAGCTGCTGCATTATAAAAGATCTTAGGTTGTTTGCCATACATTTTTATGAACTATCCCTTTTGCCAAATACTCTGATGTTGATTAATGGACTGAACTTAATGGATTCAGTTCAAAATGTACTGGAAACAGAAGGTGAAAAGGGCAGTTTTACACAAATTAATCCCAGAATGATTATTGATTATGAATGTTCTTCACTATTTGCTTTATTATTTTATATTCATAAGAAGTTGGTTATTCTTTCTGTTGCTCAAGAATAAATATTCATGTTCACAGTTTTGCTAAATGTGACATAGCTTTTAACTGCCTTAAGACAATGTTTTCACAGTCATTTCATTAGCTATGTAAATCTTTCATATTTAAAATGAATAATACTTATTTACATTACAAATGAGTCAGTAATTTGATAATGCTTGATAACAAAAGTTACACTGTATGATAATCATGTTTATCTTATGTTAGCAAATATAGAATACCATTAGGAAAATCCAAATGCCTATTCAAATTCTTTCTTGTGTTTCCTGTACTGATCAGGAGTTATTCCCCTAAAAAAGGATCTTTGTGTCATTATAGAAATGGTATGGAATTTTTCCTCTTGATACCTTTAATTTTATTTTTTTGAGTAGTTTTCTGGTATCTTAGAGCTGGGGTATTCCTGCTTATGATATATAAATTCTCTCCCTGACTGCTCCATGAATCTGCTCCTTTTCTTGGAGTGAAAGGCAATAAAAATTATCATAGTCACTGAGAGATTTGATTTTTTGAGGCTCTCAGAGATAAGTTTTATTTAAAATAAATGTTTTAAATAAATAAATATGTCACTTTTAACATAGCCACTGCTCAGAGGAGTATGGTATGTTATAGCCTCAGCAATGGCTTTCCATGAGGTGATCTCAAAAACCAGACACTGACAAATCTAGTAAGAAAAATGAGACTTACTGTATTTAGGACAATTGGCAAATCCAGGAACCACACTGCTTTATGAACCCTCTTATTGGTATAAATATGGGGTAATACAATAATACTAATGTTATTTAACCCAAAATTTATACTTTCAAATAACAAGTTACAGAGCATGAAATGTCTCAGTGTGCTATTCCCAGATACTCTTTTTCTTTTTTTCCCAGCCATCTTCCTGCCTTCTTAGGAGCAGATCCAGTTACTGAGCTATGTCAACCTGGGCATTTTCAGGTCTGCCATCCTCAGCTGATGGTTCCTTGATCCTGTCTGTGCCTAATAGGCTTGCAGCATGTCCCAGAGCACCTCTGGGTCCCAGGTAATTCTTGTTGCTCCTTGAGACTTTTGATCATTTCCATTTCATTCCACTTTTCATTAGTTTAAAATTTGCTTTTCATTATTTTGTGTTTTCTAAGCAAGACAAAGCTTAAGGTTCACTCTGGGCCTGATTCAGCTTATCATAATTTAGAAATAAGATACATGTCCAGCCTCCATTACCAGAGACCTTCTTGGCTCATTCCTCTTTTCTTTCCTTATTGTACCATAATTAGTCAAATCTTCTTAAGCTTCTGAAGTCTTTTTCTAAAAATGAGTTTTACTCCCTTTGGGGGGGGGGGGGGGGGGGGGGGGGGGGGGGGGGGGGGGGGGGGGGGGGGGGGGGGGGGGGGGGGGGGGG
>JAWWTY010000019.1:102089-126533 GCA_035222235.1 Margarornis squamiger | reverse complement strand
CAGGGTAGACTCCATTTTACAACAGAGTAAAAGCCTGTTTTCAAAGCATTATGGTTAGCTTTCTCCATCTTCAGAGGATCATTGCTATAAGCAACTACCAAAACGTCAAAGATTTGAATTTTAATTTTGCAAGTGAAGGTACCTGTCTTTCTTTTGAAATGAACACATACATAAGTTTACTATGTCCAGGACAAAAATACTTTCAGCTCCATGAATAGCCACAGCCAGAGCACTCAGGACAGTTGTACTGTGTGTCATGAGGAGTCAGATCAATCATTTCCATCACAGAAAGAAATTTAGAGAATTTGTGCTTTGTTGCAATCTAAGATCTAGAATTAAAAAAAAAAATAAAAAAAAATTTCTCAACATCTCTGCGGTGTTACAGACAGAAAAAGCAGAGCCATGCAAGCAGTTCCAATAACAGTGGCAGCTCAACCTTGGTCATCATCATGGCTAGGCTTCATGAACGAAGATTTGCAAGGGCTCTACCCACGCTTGCTACGAGCACGCTGGTGGCTAAAAAGGCCAGTGTGAGATAGGCAAGTCCGATTGCAATCAACCTTGATACCTGTTTATCTAACAGTCTGGAAGAAACACCAATGCTAATGTAAGCATATAAGCATCACTCATTAAAGCAAACACACATGTCTCACCTCCTGTGTCTGTCAGTGTTAGCTCATGACTTTACAAGGTTTCATATCAGTAAGGTCACTGAAGCAGATGAACAGAGAAAGTGAGCAAGAAAATGCGCAGATATTTCTCTATGTAATGGAAAGCTGAAGTACAAGACGATGTCTGGAGAAAAATATGTACTGCAATTTCCTACCAGCTGGAGGTGGAAAAAAAAAAGCTCAGCTTGTCACAGCTAACTATAGCTGTTAATTTTATTGTTACCATTATTACTTTTTTTATTACAATAGCACCTGATGATCAATCTGAGAGTTGAGGGCCCCACTGTGAAATGAATTGAACACAGAGAACACAAATACAGAAAGTCTCTGCCCCAAATCACTCACTTGAAGAGCTCTACAGAAAACTTATGTGTAGCCTGCTTTTAAAGTAGATTTCAGTGTAGAATTTGGTGCAAAATGTGGTATGTTTTTATAAAATAAAGGCCTATGCACAATATGCATTTGTATACAATTTTCTTGTGCTACACAGAATAGTTCATGTCTTTTCTGGCCAAATACAGTGACTGAAGACCCAGCCAATTAGCCCAGTACGAGAAGAAACAATTTCTGTCCTGTTAACATGCCGTGCCTTATTTGACACTGTGTCGGGACAAATTCATGCATTTGATAAGCAGTTGGTGTCGCTACTGTTCTGTAAAATAAGTGGCATTAACAATCTCCCTCTTTTCAAGTAACCTCTTACTGGATTCCAGCAGCAAGGCTATTTCCCTGGAATTTTGTTCACCTTTCTGGCATTCAGCCTCATTATGAAAAATCTTTTATTTTTGAAGGAAGATTCCAATTACCCAGCTGCCATTTCTACAAACACCAGTCCACATGGGAGTCACAGAATCACAGAATGATTAGGGTTAGAAAAGGCTCTAAGCTCCTCAAGTCCAACCTTTGACTGAACACCACCGTGCCCACTAAACTATATCATGAAGTGCCATATCTGGTCATTTTTGGAGCACTGCCAAGGATGGTCACTTCCCTGGGGAGCCCATTCTAATGCGTAACCACCCTTTCAGTGAAGAAAGTCCCAGCACTTATTAACAGGGATTGTCTCTATGAGGCCATATTTCCTTACAGAATTAATGGAACAGTTTCTTCAACTCAAGAAAAGCTCACAGTAAAGTTATTCTGGCTAGGCGTTCTCAGTTCTACAGTACAAACCAGGGGAAAAGCTGATCCAAATTCATCAATGTGCTCACCCTTATTGCTGGGTAAGTAGAGACTTCACAGCACCTTTTACCTGAATAGACAACTTAGAGACACCTTGACCGATTCCTAGTTCTAATCATTCTAATACCTGAAGAATCTGCTTAAACACCCTGTTCCTGGTCTGAGCTCCTTCCTACAAGCCATGTAAATAATGCATGTTTTGCCATGGAGGAGAGTATGAGCTATGATAAGAAATGCAGTGGTAAATTGTTAATTATGTTCAATCTATTGTACAGCACGCTGAGGCATTACTAAAATATTGCCTCAAACAATTGTGAGGACCAGATGCTTCAGAGAACAAATCACGAAACACTGATTTATAAAAATATGCTTCTCAGCTCCACAAATTCTTTTCAATGTTGACTTTATGTTAAGTACATCCTGCTTAAAACTATACAGTGCAGCTCATATGTGCTGCTGCTAAGTTTGCTGGGCCTGCTGCTGTAATTTGTGATATATTTCTTACTGCAGAGTCCTGCATCATGCTCAACTTATAATTAACATCTCCTCTTCTCTGTGTCCACGCAGACACGGTCATTCACTGATATTGCTGACTGTAACACTCTTAAAACAGTTGCTTTTTCCTAAAGTGCAGGAGTTGGACTGTGGAACAGTTCACAGTAAGTGTTTTCTAGAAATGAAATTAACTATTTTAAAGTTTGAATTTCCAGCTCTTATGGAGATATTAAAGTGGTGTATGAAGACAATTTGGATCACTGTGATTCAGGTTATTACAGTAATGCACACTGTAAGTGTAAAACTTAAATCACTCAATGTGTTGTCGTGAAAAAGACTGAAAATACAGTGTGTGTATGTGTGTGTGTATATGTATGTGTCTGTGTGTGTGTGTGTGTGTATATATATATATATATATATATATATATGGAAGAAGTTGGGAAAACTTGTAGAAGAATTGCAAAAAACATATCTATAAAATACCAACATCTCTCAGCTGATCTGACAATTCCTTTGGCCTTTTTAACTTTGTATCTTGGAGAACTTAAATCAGTGAATGCTACAGATAGAGATGCCTCCTAGGACAGTAATATTAAAGGTAAATAAAGAGTTATCCCCGGACCTTCAAGTAAGGCACTGGGAAGCTAAAATATCTTGTAAAGGGCTAACTAAATTACATTCCACTGGCTCCTGCCCTTCACTGATGTAAAAGGCTGAGCTGATTTTGCAGGTAATGCCTTTGTAAATCAGTGCAACAAAAGGGCCACACCAACAGCAGCGCTGCTCAAACAGCACCAGCTGCATCCAGGCAACACCCACCTCTTCTCTGGCAGAAAATCATGTGAGCAATTCATTTACCTCCAAGAGCAAGATATACCGAAGTGTCCAAAGTTGTCATAAAACAGAGTAAACCAGATTAGCATTAGATTTTTCTCAGTAAATAAACTTCAACTCTACTTATATTTGTTTAGTAAAATACAGAGGTGAGTTATGTTTATTTAAAAACAGTAATGTAATCTATGATATCTGCTACAATATATAATTTTAGATGATTGTATTATATAGTTTAAAATCCAGATTTAAAAATACAATTTTGGATTTACAAATATCAGCTTTCTTGGCTATATTGACACATCTGTGACCACTACAGCATAACAAAATTGGGAAGTTTTAATGCAAGTTGATCCTGAAGATAAACCATGTTTAGCACATTGATAGTACAAAAATGATACAAAGCCACAAAATCCCCTCAAGCGCTATGGTATCTATTATTGTTTATATTCATTCACTTTAACTTTGCCTGTTTGAGTTTGACAAAATGAGAACTGAAAAAAGCTTTCCCCTCTCTCTCCCCAAGATAAACACAGTAATGGGAGGACACCTCTCTGGATCTACAAAGATTTTACAAGGGTATAAAAAGGTTTATGACACAAGTTTGGCATCTGGACTGTCATCTGAGGAGCTGAAGTGATAGAATTTGCTCTAGATTATAAAGACCCAAGTCCAGTACTTGCTAAAATTCATATTTCTCTAACAGATTGTAAATAAAACTTCATGAAGTGCTTTATAAGAGTGCACTCCCTGTGCCAGCACTCATTTGAGATTGCAGCAGGAAAATTTCAATACTGAAAAATAGCTATCAATAAACTAATTCTAAGGTATTTATTCATTTATTTACTCCAAATTTAATTATACTTTTCCAGATTTTTCAGACATACCAACAATAATTTTTATACTCACAGTGTCTGTCCTGTATAATACAATTTTAATGTGTTTATAGTTTTAAAATGAGAGTTTTAGATTAATTAATTTGTATGTTTGGTTTTTAGCTGGGCTTTTTGTTTGGGGGATGGTGATTTTTGGTTGTGGTGGGGGTTTGTTACTTTTTTTTGGTTCTTTTTTTGGTTCTTGTTTTGTTTTGTTTTGGAGGGTTGGGTTGTTTTTTTCCTAATGCAATGATAAATATCATCTTAAAGAACTACTAAGAGCTTTAGCCATAAAACACCCAACTGCATGCTCAGACTAGAATTCAGCTTTTGTGGTTACTGCTCCACTTCAAATTTACTATACTGTGTCTTAAAGGTATATTTTAGAAAACGTATGCATAAGCATTTCATGTGGCTATTTGTGATGCACATCAAATATTTAATAGCTGCTTAAACTGCAAGTTGTAGATGAAGTACCAGTGATACAGCTGAGAGCAAGAAATCATTTGGTCAGCAATTAAACAAAAAATATGGGCATCTCCTCAAAGATCAACAATATTTTGCTGAAGGTGTAAGAATAACAATAAAACACTACCTCTAAGATTTTTATCTTATTCTTAAATATTTACTTCTGAAGTAATATGCAGTTATAGAATGTTTAAAGCATTGTCTCTGGGGACATACATAATCAAGGTCTTTCACTACATATTAGAGAAGGTTTTATTTTATGCTTTGACTGGGCACAGTCTTTCTTTTAGAAAACACTTTCAATATAAAATATAAAATGAACTTTTGAAGAAAGTAAGTACAGAATTTCCATTTTTACTAGGACACCAAAAAAGAAGCTATTCCTGCAATCTGGAAGAAGAGCTACTCCATGTACCAGTCTCCTCATTGTTAGACATGGCTCTTCTAATTCTTACTTCATTTTGCTAAGACCAAACTGCAGTTTTATTTAAACCAAAGCTCCTGGAGAAAACTACTGTGATTTGTTACTACAGAAAATTCTATTCTCTCCTTTAGAAACTTCAGGTTTTACAGGAAAAGACAGAAAACAAAGGAATTTTATTTAGGACTGAAACACTGACAGGATCCTTGCTTACTTGTTTGGTGATGAATTCTCCACATAAGTGACACACTCTCACTTGACTTAAACAAATAGCAGCTTTATCACTTGGATCTGTGTAGAAGGAATTATTTCCCGAGATGTGCTCTCCCAACTCTTAATCCAAGACAGCCAAGAGACCTCTGCTTCTGCCAGTGCCATGTGAAAAGAGATCACAGCTCATGAAAAGGTGGTAGTTTTTAGCTTTAATTTCGTGCCCTTTTCATAGCTTCCCTTTCTTATCTCTGTTTTCTCAGTGAGTCTTCATGTACAGAGTCCAAAACTATAGATCAAACCCACAAAAACAACACTGGCAGACTGTTCTGTTGCAGCAACTGGTTTTGACTGTCAGGGACTGGCTGCTGCCTTCACTGGCAGCCCACACTCACAGCTGCTCTTTGTGACTCAGCTCTCCAGTGTGCACCATTCCTCTGCCCTGCAGAGCACTGAGAGGCTTTGCAACACGTTTGGGGATCTCTGTATTAAGAGGCATTAAAGAAGTGTTTTTCTCATCCTCTTTATATTCACCTTTTAGCTTGTTTTTGTCACTTCAATTCTCACTCAGTAAAACAGTTTGCCTCTCTCCACTCTCAGATTCAGAACTTCTTTCAGAAGGATCTGAGAGATCCAGACAGTCACCAGGCACAACTAGCCTATGGCATTTGGCTGAAGGGATGAGGAGTTAGTGAGCAAATACTCTGCCAGAGTTAAACCCCATAACTGTACTGAAGGAGGGGAGCTGACTGTCGCCTGTGGTAGTGAGTTGCCTTAAGCATCACTGAACACAAAGATCTCCAAAGAACAACCCACATGTACCCACTCTGTAAGTATGTATCACTAGTATTTACAGGCTTTTTCATCTCTTAATGGTTCAGTCAAGGACTTGCTAATGAAAAAAAATGAATTGGGAGGAAACAAGGAAAACGGTGCAAGTAATGGCACACCTGAAAGTCTAAATGAGAGGAAGTTTCTTTTTGAAGTCCCTTCCCCCCAGAAAGACTATGGTAATGGTGTGCTGGCAAATTTCAAGAGAAGAATGAAGTAAGTAACTCCTTTACAGGTCATTCTTTGTAGATGAACAGTTAGAAATTAATATAGGGCTACTAAAAACTAAGTTCAGTATAGTTCAGTTGAAAAGGAAAAGTGAAAAGGAGATTCAGGGGTGACCTCGCTCTCTGCAATTCCCTGACAGCAGGGGAGAGCCGAGGCGGGGTCGGGCTCTGCTCCCAGGGAACAGGGACAGGAGCAGGGGGAACGGCCTCAGGCTGGGCCAGGTCAGGGGCAGGTTGGACATCAGGAGGAGTTTCTTCACAAAAAGGGTGACCAGGCCTTGCAAGGGGCTGCCCAGGGAAGTTTGGAGTCCCCATCCCTGGAGGTGTCCAAGAAACGACTGGCCGTGGCACTCAGTGCTCTTGGGCTGGGGACAAGGTGGGCATTGGGCACAGGGTGGGCTCCGTGGGCTGGGAGGGCTTTTCCAGCATTAATGATTCTGTGTTTGAAAGTCATACATGGAAGACCAGGCTACATCAGAACAAACACTGTTTGTACAGTGTCCCCTCTGATGGAAAGTTTCCTGTGATGACAAAAGGTGGGCATCATTATTTTAATGTAGGAATCCTAAAAGGCTAAATGGCAGAGCAAAGAATGGGTGCTGGAAGAACATGGAAAAGAAGCGGCAGGGAACTAGACTTTTTGCACATGATTTGAGTGGTACCTTCAGGGGTGGTGTCTCTGAACAACCCTCTCAATAAGATGTTTAGGAAATTTGGCATGCATTTAATTTTTCACAACAAATGACCCATAAAAGACAAAGTTGAAAATAACTGAAAGGAATTCAGTATATTTCCCCCAGATTAATATGACTGTGGCTCAATAATAAAAATCAATATCTTTGGCTTTTTAAACTAGCCCATTCAGGAAGAGCTGGTACAGCTTTGTTTAGAACGGTCACAGTTCCAACATTACAATTTCTAATGTCCATATTTTAAGAGATCACATTCCAAAGACATGAAAATGTACATATTCAAGACAAAACCATTTTTAATAGTGATAGACTTACACTGAGAAGATCAAAGGTGTTTTGGTTGCACTAATTCATTTATTTTCCTTCACAGAGGATAGTTGTTACTGAAGACTTTCCAATCCTCAGTGAAAATACACAAGATCTACTACTGGTTATTGTACATGTAAGAAATATGGGAAGTTATTGACTATTTGTGTAAGTCACCAAGCTGGGTCACCTTATACCTCCTGTTGTCTTGATTCTGTATGGTGCTTTTTAATACATATGTACTGGCCCACACTAAGCACCATTACAGTTTGGATTCTGAGGATACAGCTGAGTGTTCTGCCTGTACTGCTGTCTGTGGGAGCTCAGAATACTTCGTACTTCTAAGAAAAGATTAGTGCTTTGCAAGACTCAGCCCTTGATTAGAGTTATCTATATGACTTTTCCCTCCAGTATCTTTCCATCTGATATTGTGGAATAAGAAACCACCCTTGGCCCTCTATGTCATGAAAATGCTGAGAGAAAGTCCTTTTTCAGGACTTTGAGAGATAAACAGCCAATTTTTCTTTTCTGAAAACACTCCAAGAAAGTGCTGTCATACAGTATTTCAGAAATGGTCTATAACTCAAGGGCAAGCAGGGGGAAGCCATTAGGGATTGGAAAGAGGTGAGTCAGAACAGATGAGAGAGAAATATGTTTCAGCAGCAGATTTAAAAATGAAAGAAGGGTGAAAACTTCTAAAGCTATACTCTAAAAAAAAATAAATTTCAAATTATTCAAAAAGGTTCCTTGGTACAGTGAGACTCAAATTAAGCATCAGATTCCACAGTTCTAAAGTTTTTGCAGAGAATAAGACTTTCTAGTGATTCTCAAGGTTTCATATGCTTTTTTTTACTACACTTATTTTAAACTATTAAGTGATATTTAGAATTGAGATGTGCATTAACATATATGGCTCAAAATTAAATGGTTTTTAATCAAAATGAAAAGTGGATTAAGGTGTGAAAAAGAGATTAAAAACAGAAGAGAACTTTCCCACACTCCACCTCAGACAGTCCTAGGAAGGTGAAAATACTCCACAATGTGAAACAATTTCTCTGGTTGTGGCTGGAAGAATGAAAAATTTTCTCCACGTGTTTACCAAGAATAAAGTAACTGAAGAGCACTGAATGAACAGAGATGCAGTGGAGAGAAAAATGAAACTAACGTTAATTGACAGGAGAAGGCATATAGAAAGGTAGAGAAAATTATTCAGTGATCTTGTGCTGGACCGTGTGTTAGATGGCAGCAAGGCAGTTAACAGTGCAACAATCTGTATCTCAGAGGAAAATAACTTATATAAGCAGTGCTGATGATAATCAAGTCAATAGCCTTGCCTATAAAAATCTCTAATGGATGAAGCAGGAATAAGACACATGGCACTAATCCTTTTATGCTTCCTCAGTTACTGAGGTTAATCAAACATATAAACTACATTGCTCCAAGCAAGCCTACTCCCAAATAGAATGTGCACAAAGCAGCTGTGAATGTGTTATTTGTAAGAAATGAAAAAGAAAGAGGCATTTTTGTTCTTTCTGTATGTGTTTCCAATGATGGGGACTAAAAGATTATTAAAACAGCAGCACTGATTCCATACCCCTGCAAAATATTTTGAATCTAGCAGGTGTTAGTCCTATCTCCCCCATCTACTTTAGCTTTTCTTCTGTGACCTCTGAGATCCAGTTTTAGCCTGGCAGCTTATACTGTGGAAATTAATCATTTCCACATTTTTATGTATCCTAAGAATACAAAGAAATATGATTTTTTTCTCTGATAGATTTTTTCTTTTTTTTCTTTTTTTTAACGGTTTAATTAAACTAATACTTAAATGATATTTTTAAGTCCCATTTTAATATCTCCCACAGTTCAGTATTGAGAGATATTAAAAAAACCCACCATTTCCACACATGACCCTTCAGGAGCTTTTGCAATGTCTAAGTTTCAGCTTTAAAAACTGTACACATCACTAGGTCCATGTTTTTGCAAAACAGGAATAGTCCAATGGTATTTGGAATTCAGAAGTCCATTAGTCTAGAGTCCACAGATGACAGCAACTGTGAAAGTTAGAATTTGGGTGTGAGAATTGCTGCTTCTTTGGGTAGAACACCCAAGTGGGACACTTTGAATCCCCCCAAGGTGCTGCTGTCTGCCATTAGGTTTAACTTAAGTGGTTTCCCTGGGGCTACAAAGCACCATTTTTGGATTATCAAATTGACTAGTAGTGTAGCATTAAACATGGTAAGTTGAAATATTCAGTGATAAATGTTCACTAAATTGCTATCATTATGTAAAAGATATTACCCTTAATAGTCTGATGGTATACAATGAAGAGTTCTGAAATATCCTCCAATTAGGAGTCTAATTTCAGACTCTTATTACACTATAAGGTTTTTCTTCAAACTTAGTTTTGAATGGAATAGTTTCTTGAGAAACTGCCATTCCAAAAAGCCCCCAAATTTTATGTCCACAATCTGAAGATCAGATTTCAAAGTAATTAAATAGTGTAAAGTGCTTACCATCCAGGTAAGCAGAAGGCACCATGATGGAGTATCACCAGTATTTTGAGATACAATAGTTGTGACAGGCCAATGTAAATGTAATCAGATACCAATTAGCAAGTAATTATTCTGTTACTACCTAAATTCAAGCCTTGAGTTAGTAAGTACCCTGAACCTGCTTTCTTAAACATAAGTCCAATAATTTGATTTTATCAGATGCCTATACACCAAAGAAAATAATAGAATATTTTTATACAAAAGTATACAAAACTACTATATCACCACACTGTGACTGCTACAGATCTTAAATGACGAGAAAAAATTACTAATAGTAATGACCAATATTAAAAACTAACATTAACAAGCCCTGTTCTTCCAACAGAAGCAAGATGGCATGAATCTGACCCATTAACATTTTTAAATGTCAAACTATCTGTCCAAAGACTCTGTGAGCTTCCTTCCTTTAGCAATAACTTGGGAATAGCTTTATTAAAATGGAACAAAGATTCAAGCTGAGGAGATGGTCCCTCACCATCTTTTGACCTGCATTTATTATGTCAATTTTAATCTTCTCATTTCATGTATTTCAGGTGATACCTTCACGGCAGTGAAACACATTCTTTTCAGTGTGGTAACAGCCATTTTATCTCAGCCTAAAAAAAAGCAACAACCAATATAATTTTCCAGATTATAGGCACAAACTGAAAGTTAAAATATTAAAACTTACAATAAAATGCAAAGGGAAGAAAAGGAAACCAAAGTCTTAAGGGAAAAGAAACTTGACTTAGTGCCTGTCTGCTATGAAGATGAGTGATGGTCCAATGTTCTGCTGCTTTTCCAAGAGCTTTGGGTCATTTTGAAAATGATCTTCATCTTTGTAACTTAATAAAGATCAATATAAAAGCATTCCAGATCACCTTCCTTGCTCCTGGGAGATATTTTGCTTAGTTTTCAGTGTTGCTCCTTTGGGAGATATTTTTTCTCACCTCCATTTATTTCCCTCCAAGAAAAAGTTGTTTGAGTCTGGAAAACTCTGGTATTTTTTAAACATATTTAAAAATTAAAGGTAAATCACAGCTACATCTCTTTTCTGGGTCATAGCATGTATTTTACTTTTTTTTTCTTTTTTATTTCCCTCTTAAGTTCAGATCATATGTTGCTGTTAATTACACCGTGGAAATCAGCACCAACCTAGAGGCTGGAGTCCCAGGCTTTGGTGTTTTTCACGAGTGACAAAAAATACACTTGGCTTCAAAAGTGAACACCAAAAATGTTCCAAAAAAGTAAATCCAATCTGGAAATGAGTTTGTATGCAAGTTATCTGTGGTATTGGGAAGAATGGCACCAAACATTGGAATGCCTTTGTCCAGAGACTGATGGCTTCGCACTGGAATCATTAACAGTTGTGGATGGAGAGGGGGACATTTTGGGAGACAAAGTCAACATATAAAGCCCATACAGCAATTTCAATCCATATTTCAGGGGGCAGTGCCTCTGTCCCACCCCTCACTCATGCTGCTCAAAGTCCTGCTTCACAGTCATTTCAAGAGTCATCGCTGTCACAATGAAATATCTGGATCTTCCAAACCCAAAGTCCATGCACAAGTTATTATTCTGGACACAAATACCAGTCCATGCAAATGTGAAAATAACAAGTAGACAACAGATTAAATTTCTATGTCTAGACCAGATTTGCAGTCTGAATTGGTGAATGATACACTTTCTTGGCATTTTATCCCAATTTTTTCAAGTCTTGTGGAAAAGCTGCCCACCCAATAGTGACTTGAGCACCTTGGATGTGCCACTGTAGCATCTCTCTCAGTTTTTTTCCATCTGGAGGAAGCCCAGATTATGCTCTGCAATGTGAATCAAACTGCAGTAAACAGGGACAGTCACAACTTTCCACCCAAAGCTAAACACCTGAACACTAAAATAGTGGCTGTTGTAGGTACTGCCAACTGACCCTTCTGTGTTTTCTTGAAACAAAATACTATATGAAGATAGTGATGAAGGTCTTCCACAGATTCTGTGAGTTAGGATACCTCTGAATTTTTATTATACATGCACATTGAACTTTTAATTTAATTTTTAGATTTGACTAGTAACATTCAAAGATCACCCCACACTTCCAAGCTGGGTATTTCTCTTTTGCCAGTTTGAATGCTCTTAAAATATGTGTCACTTTTGAAATCAAACGTTCAGGTGGTGTCTTTCTGCAATTCCTAACAATGCTTTGAGACTTCAAATTTTTAAAACTCTCTGTTCTTCCCACCTTTCCTCCCTCTGCAGATCAAAACATGCTGAAATACAATACTTTGCTTTATGGTGATTACTAAATTGGTATTTCCTACATTTATCCTCTCCGTTTCCTATGTTTATGTATTCCTGCCTCTTCTCTTTGGTGCTTGACATTAAGTTTTAAATGCTGTTTTATTTAAATGGTGAAATGAATTTGTGCCTCCCATAAGAAAGAGTAAATGGAGTATTTCCCCTTCTCTAGACATCCTTCAAGAAAAATGGCCTCAAGTTTAACATCAAAATCAAAACAAAAGGGCTAATCAGTCCTGCTAATTAATTTTACTGATTTTTTAGAGTTCTTTGGGTACAGCAGTATGTTAGTTTGAAACTGAGTGATCAAGCACCTGATCAATTAGAGCCCTGAACGGGATTTTTCTGCAGTTCAAACATAGTTTTTGAATTTATTTCCTAAAAATTTTGATTTTTTTTTCTCCCCTTGAACATAAATAAGCCAGTTTCACTTTTTTGTTTGCCATGATATTCAGATGCAACAGCCTAAAGAATGGCCTGTGAAAGTCTTGCTTTATACTCTCTTTCTAAATTCTAATTTACTTTGATGGAAGTTTTGCAGAAACTATACCTTATTGCTATAACATAAGTAAATATATTTCCATGAAATGCAAAATATAGTATGATTTCATTCTTCTTTATTTCTGCTTGGATTTGCTTAAGTGCATTGCTGAAGAATTCACCATCCATTTTTTTTTTTTCCTTATTAATCAGTCAATAGGATACAAGGACGTGTTAGTTAATTCAAAGAAAGACAAAAGGTTGAGATGAGTTTAGATTTATTAGTTCAAGCCAAAATATAGCATCTAGACCTGGCTAAATAAATTTCTTTAGCCAACAATCATTTCTCACACTTGGATACTTGGATAAATAGAAGGGAGAGCTCAAGAGGTTTTACAAAACTCCAGTCACTTGGAGGCAATTGTGCATCCTGAATAAATATATCAGGAAAGAAAAAGATTAAGAGAACACTATCTATTAATTAATTATTAAGCAGTGATCCAGCTTGGGGTCAAACTGGTACTTTTTAAGTCCACAGAAGAAGGGGAACAGGAAAGGAAACGTTCTAAATTTAATTCAGACCCTCACAACTTCAGAGATCTTAGCCTATTCCAGTAGGTGGAGTATGTTACTAACCTATTACATGGTACTCTTTACAGCATATGCTAAGCTATATTACCTAGTTATTCAGCAAGTCCGATCTTTAAGGTAATGGATTAGACAGGTTGCTTAGCAATGAGTCCTAGCTCCAGAAAGTTATTGTACAGTGTGACAATTTGGAGACTGTCTTAGTTCAGGGGAGAACTAAGATATCTATGTTGGCCAAGACAGAGAAAAGGAAAGGCCTTCTTCCCCCAAGAAATAACCCCTCTCCTTTGCTACCCTAAAAAGGGATGCAGTTATATTTACGGACAGCAGGTGGTGATGTGGCCCCCACAGGTGAACAGTTGAGTTAGAGAGGGAGAGACACAGTTCCGGTTCTCCTGTGATGCTAGACCTGGTGTTTTCCCATCCTAGCTTACTCTGCTGAGCCGCTGAGCCTGCACAGAAAATGCAGAAAGCCCAGCAGCTCCCCACAAGAGCCGTCTTCCCTCCCACTCCTGGCCTGGGGGAGACCAGAACAAAAGGCTCTGGTCTGAGTCATTATATCGGGACATGAATATTCATTAGGTCCTTTTGTTAGCCATCTTCACAGAAGTTTAGGCATTGGCTCCAAGCTTTTTGGGAAGAATTCCAACAAGGTGCTGAAGCTATAACAGAGTTCCACTAAACAACATCATCAGCCTTACTGTCAAACTGTCTTACACCATGAAATACACCTGCAAACACAGTGCACTGTGTGATTAAATGGAAAACATTAACCCCCCTTGTACTTCTAACTTGTTTAGAGCTAAAGTGGTTTTGGTTGGTCAAACTGTACTCATTTGTCCTTGCCCCATTTCATAACTTTCCAGTCAGAAATGATGTTAGAAGCTTTATGTTCTTCCCTATAGTTGCTTCTCCTAGACAAAGAAGTAATCACTTCAAAGACTCTCACTCTCCCTCACTTTCATGTGCAGTAGAAGTTACTGATGGCTGGAGCACTAATCCAATCCCCCCTTTTGGCAGTCCAAGCAAGAAACTGTGGGCAGGTGTTCCTGCCCCACATGAAGGTTACAGTTCTAATCTTAATGATTGAAGATTCTGAATGCTATCATTTTATTTCACACCTCTTGTTTTTGTACAATCTTTCATGATTTTCGGTGGGGTATTTATGCCATTCCTTTGACCCTTTAGCTCCTCCTGTAGCCAGGACAATTCAGCATGGCCTGACCATAGTGTCTGTGATTTTGTGTCACAAAGACATGTTGGTGTTGCTTTTGCTTTCCTTTGAGGACTTCAGCTACTACATCACAAACCACAAGAGGCAAGAAGACTTAGGGACAATACGGTATAGGACAATAGGGAACATAATTAGAATTACTCTCAAGGCAACTTCTAAACTACTCATCTAATATGTCTTAGATAACTTGGGATTCTTATTAAAGATACATAATTCCAAAATTTGGTTGAAAGATAATCTTTATTGAATAATCAAATATGACCCCCTTCTTTGGTTATTTGCTTTACAGAAGAATGAAGAATTGTTGCAAATATTTTCATAGCACTAATAATACAACAGCTTCAAGCTTGACTGATGATACTTCAAACTGATTAGGGCAAAACTTTTTGGAACACTTAATATTCAGGCTACTTCTTCCACTCATTAAACAGACACTATCTAGAAAAGCTGAGAAAAAATATCAACTCTTCTAAAGGTATTTTTTACTTTAGATAATAGCAATCCATTTCCGTGGGAGCTTCATGAAATATCATGAATCCTCCACAATTTTAGAAGATGACAGTAGGATGAATCTCCTACATCTTTACTTCCTCCTTGAAAAGGTGATATAGAAATATTACATTTGAATACTCCTATTTTATATATATGCAAGAATTCAGCCTCAAGCAGGATTATTTTCAAAATCAAAAAACTCAATTTTTTCGTTTCCCCAGACATTCAAGACTTCATTCCTCCCCACTCCTTTTAAGTGCAACTTCATAGACTTTATTCTTTGCATAGTTAAAATTTTTCCCTTTCTCGCTTGACTCTTTTCATTACACTGTTGTGGTCATAACAAGCACATTGTTACTGAGCACCAGTGCTGGCCCAATAACTAATATTTGCTAAAATTTAGAAACTTTGTAAAAAGAATCAACTAAAGCTTAGTCAAAGCTGTTAGAAAAATTTCTTTTATTAAATTTAGAAAAAATGCTGGCAAAAGTCTGTGAAACAAAAGGAATATAATGAACAGGAAAATTTAGTTACAACATGTGTTAGGTGTCCAGGTCACACTGGATCCCTAGGAGCACACCTTCTGATTCAAAAACCGTGCTTTTAAACTTTCTTAAGATCCAACCCCATTTTACAACATGAGGGGGCGTTTCTTCTTCTCAGATTGGCTCTTCTGTGCCCCACCTCATGCCAGGGGCAGAGGTCCAGGCAATATGTCAGCCTCCATCTGGCCGCATGGTTAACCACGTGGCATGAAGTTGAGTCAGCTATACTCTTAATTAATATGTAATTGCCCTTTTCCTGAATGCTTAATCCCTGGCATACATTCCAAAACTGGACTGAATGCCTTACAACTTCTGTGAAACGCCTATAGGTTAGTAACAATCAAAAACAAAAATAAACCGCAGGTTAGTAACTCTGGTTCAGTTTATTTGCTTGTAATAAAACCTGTTTTTCTACTTCTCATAAAGCCAAGATTTTGAAAACCATGACTGTAAAATGTTGCAAAGTCCTTCAGACTTTCAAATTTTTCTTTCTCAAAATTAGGCTTGCATTTATGCTCAGAAAAAGATGCAGTGAAATAAGAGCAAAACCTGCACAGATCCTGTGTGACATTAAAGTTCCTGTTCTTTTTGGCGCCTGAGATTATGGGTTAGGAAAGAATAACTACTGAAAACCTGGAAAAATTATTTTAAAAATACTTAATTTAAAAAACCAAAACCAAAACCAACAATAAAAAACACAAACAAAACAAAACAAAAAACCCCACAAACCCAAACAAACCAAAACCCAACAAACCAAAAAAAAACCACAAAGAACCAAAAAAAACCCCAAAGTCCAGACCATACTTCATGTTAGTGGAAACACCTGAGTCATGAAATGGAAGAAAATTCATGATATGTCACTTACTTTAAACAACTGTTTATGACAGTCACAACCCACTAGTCAGGGCATGATATTTGCTGTAAATTCCTGTTGGCTGAACAGAGGCACCAGTGTCTCTTGTGCTGTATTGTCCAGTCCCCTGACCCTCAGCAAGCAGCCCACTGGTAGAGGAAAAAGGTGTTGGCTAACCAGCCCCTAAATTTTAAAGTGCACTTCATAAGCTCTCAACTCCCACCACAAACTTCTCAGAGGTGCTGGCTCACAAGCCACAACACACTTGCACAAGCTTCCCACTCCCACAGCAAACCTCAGCCTGGAGTACGGGGTACAGTGACAGACTAGTTCTGCCCAGACAGAGCAGGGGAGGAGAGAAATAAAGGCAGGAAAGAGATGGAACTAAGAAGATCAACAGTCCTCAGATCCCACATCAGTCCTGCCCTGCAGATTGTCTGGAGCTGGGGTAACCAGTGAGAGTGAAAGAGAGACAAAACAGAGGGAGGGACCCATCCCCTCCCTTTACAGTTCACCCGGGGCAGCCTTTTATGGAAAGGAGACTTTTTGAGCCATTTTGCCCTTACAGGTCCAGCCCCTCTGAGCCCTTTGAGCCCCCCAGGAAGTGACAGGGGGGCTGGGCAGAGTCTTGAGGCAGAGCAGGACATTTCCTCATCACAGGCTGCCCCTACTCCGTGGGGCCATCTCTTCCATTGCAACTTTCCCATCACAACAGTCAGAATATTTGAGACAATACATGGTTATGCCTGGTCCTCCACAGTGATGTGCTTCAGGCCTGCACAGGATTAGACTTCCATGAGGATTGAAATATAAAATGTGTAATGAAATCTGAGACACCTTCTAAAATGCTCTGAAAACATGTATCAGCCTAGTACAGAAATTCAGGAACCTGAACCACAGATTTCTTCACGGGAGACAAAGAAAATGAGAAAATGCATCAAGCTTAAAGATTGGAGATAAACTGACAGATCACAGACACACAAATTGAGTGTAGTGGAGTGAAATCTTTCCCACAATGATTCATGTCAACTTTATTTTCATAGATTGTGGGATGCCATTTCACTTTGTGCATCTGTAAAACAGACTTATCCAGTAGAGTCATAACTCACTGGATGCTTGTTTTAATCTCACTAATCTAAATATGTCTACTTTTTTCTTTGAAGCTTAACAGTTTAAAAACATTTTTAGAAAGCAAGAATTTTTGTTTACCTAAAAGGAAAACATAAAAAATAGTAAAAATAGTAAAAAAAAAAAAAAGTAAAATAAATTACTGTGATTTCTGACTTTCAACATTTCTTATGTGGGTAAAAGCAATCAAAATCTTCTTCAACATGGCTATCACTGCTCTCATGTTAATGACACCTCGGCAAGTCAGGAGGAAAATGAAAAACATTGACTACTGAAGGACTTTTCTGAATCTGCTATCAAATAAAACTAGAATAAATTACCTTCTAATATTTTAATAAAGTGAAATGGTTTGTGATTTCAATAGCTTATGAGTCATCCAATACAAGAGTACAAGAGCACAGCAGATTAAAAACTCCTTCTCAATATGTTACTTTAATGTCTTTATATTCAGTAAAATAATGCTTAGATGATGCAATTTACTAAGTGCCTTTCATGAAATACAAAATAAGCTTAAAGCAGAAGCTCCCAACCTTAGGTCACCTTTAATATCCTTAAAATGCAATTCTTTAACTGAAAATTAGGCATCCTAAAATAAAACCGACACCTCTGCACATAATGGAATTTCTTTTCTTTGGTCTCACCATCAATCCTGAATATTTTCAAGTTGCAAACTTCAAAGATAAGGGAAAAATGCTTCAGTTACAACTTCTACAAAACAAACTGAGCCACAATGAGAATAAATTTTATCAAAAATATCATTTAGAGTTCAGCCATTCTAGGTTTCAAAAAAGCAAAATACAATAGCTATGCCAAAATTCTACTTTACTTCATAGGCCTCTAGAAACAGTAAATGCCTTTTGAAATGAAATATTACTCTGAAAGAAAAACCACAAAAAAAAAACCCTGTAGATAGATTCTGGGTTTCTTAGAGATGATTTTCCACACTTTTTAGGTTTCTTAAATTTACATTTTTAGTAACTTTTGTCAGTTTAAAGCATTGTGCTCTAATTCTATAAAATGCCAAATGCACATAAGTATTAGAGGTAAAGACACTGAGAAAACGTCTTTACATCTTAAGATCCGTGACTGATTTTTAATGAACTATAATAATTTCCTCTGTGAAAAAAAAAATAAATAAAGGAGACAATAAACCTTTTTCTTGTATCAAAAAAACCCTCAGAAACATCCCCAAATGTCCGTTTCTCTCTCTCAGATATAATGACAGTGACAAAAGGGAGACTTAATGATAACCTATCCTTTACATGGCCAGAAAAGCATTACAAAGAAGCTTTTTGATAAGGAGCTGTTTAGGAAATCACCTGTTCAAAATGGAGACAGAGCTGCAGAAGCCACATGCAAATTTATCCCTTTTGTGCTCTCCTGAGTTCATTCTTTATTTGGAACCAAGGATTAGTTTTTTTTTTAATATAATAGGAATAAGAGCAAACCAGGAGATTAAGATCTTAATCTCTATGGCAAAACTGTCACCTTCAAGACATTAAATAAACCAGTTTGCTATCAGCCACTTTGAAACATAAACTTCCCTTCTTACAAAATCAACCAAATACACTCTCATAAATTTGCCATTTTCATTCCTGACTTCATGTTTTGAGTTTATGCAGACATGGTTTTGTTGAATCCATTTCCTATTAGGCTCCCCAGTACATTGCTTTGGCCATGGGTGATTATACAGCTTTCTGAGAGTGCAGAAAATTACCAGTAATTTAGCAAAAAATCTCCAGAAAAGGCTGCCAGAACGTGCCCTTCCATTTTAAAGATATTCACAGAGCCTGCCTGGTTTTGCTAGTTGTAAGCATGACTTAAGCCCACCATAGGCCAATGCATCATTCAAAATAAATACCATGGTATATCTTTGTCGCCCTCTCCAGTGAATTTAAATCAATTTGCAGAAATCTTTCTATTGCCACTGAAAATATAACCCCACAACTCATTTAATTATACATACAGCAGCAGGAAAGAAAACCAGAGAGTATGGTAGTACTGTGATGAAACACTGTGTGTGAAACAGGAAAAAAAAATAAATTTACTAAACTGAGAAACAGTTTTGATCTTGGTTCGCTGGTTTTCTCCAAAACAAGGGGAGGAAATGATCCTCCTTGTCTGTATTTAAACATTCTGTTAATATTATTTTTAAGTAAATCAGTGATAAATGACCAGTGATTACCAGTAGTATATATTGGAATTGCAACCAGGCCTTATATACTAAATTGCACTGTAATTGCTATTTCATTTTCTGCTCCTTCAGTATTACTTATATCTAACACCTATTTCAGCTAGTCTACTGAAACTCAGTTACTGTATAGACCAAATTCTCACTATGTTCAACTGAAACCCATTTCTTGCCACCCCTTTTTTAAGCAAACTGCAGCTACTTTTTATGGAATAGACAAAACCCTATGCCATGATTTTTCTACAGTCTATTGTTTGTCAGCCCTCTTGGTTATGATACACAGGTGATGTCAGGGGTCAGCTCACAGCTGAATTAAGACATCAAGGGGTGTGTTCCCCTCACCTCATCCTACTGCTTCTAAGCATTTTTGAGGAGTCAGTAGCAGAACAAAGAAGTAACCACTGGGGATTCCATCCAGAGACAGTCTGACTGTTCACCAGCCTTCAAAAAGCACCAGAGTAATGAAAAAACAACACCCACAACCTTAACTGCAGGGCACCAGAGTAAGTGTAGCTTACAGTGTGGAGTTAAGAGTTAGATAAACCTGAACAGCAAGGGGAAAGGTTGCACGCAAAGCCACACATCTGGTAGCACAAAATTACTTAGCTCTGGCCATGCAAGGATGCTGTAGCAAAAGGTAAACAGGTATAGTTCCAACACTTGCTGTAAGTGATCAACTCTATCTAATTCCATCCTTCAAACTTACCAGCCATTTTGGACTCACAGTCTGCAGGTGGTGATGCATCTCCCACCCCTCCTGGGTCAGGGCTGGGATCTCAGAACTGCTTGTTATGGCTTGATGAACAGCCCCAGGGCTGTGCTCCCTGGAACCAGTGCTGGCTAACAAGCTCCTGTTCTCCAACAAACAGCCTTGGAACCTTAATTTTCTTGTCTGAATAATAACCCCAGTGGAACAACATTTTGTTCTCGAACGTTCAGTGAAAGTTACCAACCTCAATTGTGACCCAAGTAGAAAATTACTAAGACTAAAGCAAACTCACTTGCATCCCTGCAACCGACAGTGCTGAGAGAGATCGTTGGAGCTGTCCTGGACTGCAGTGGGTTGTGATCAGCATCTCCCTCCGAGTGGGGCCTCTCAGAGCCAGTGAACTCTCAAGGTTGCCATACTTAGAGTGTCACCAGACAATGACAGCGGAGACTGGGCTGATACCCCACCGCTGAGGCTCAACCCTTCACCCATTAGTAAGGTGCAAAGGCATCTGACATGAGTCAGTTTTGAGGGGAATTTTTCACAGCTATATACCTTGTACATACCCCTCAGGTCTGTGTGTGTGACTGTTGATATGCTGTAGCAAATGTACTGAGAATGTTCCTCTCTTAGATTCTGAAATACATTAGATTCATAAGTAAGTTACACCTGTAAATGAGTTAGTATTATGCTATAGTAAATTCTACAGAATCTTTTGTTAAATTGCTTAAATCAGACTATCGACTGAGTGCTGTTAAGTTCCAGTGCTGTTATACTTTTACGCTTAAACCATTGGTTAAGTCCAGGACTGTTTGGTAAGGGGATCCCCTGTGAACCTCGAAACTAAACTGGATGGTCTTCTTTATTCCTTTTTATCCTTACACTTTTCCATCCCCAGTCCCCATGTGGATATTTTTTGGGTGATTTTAGTTTCAGATTGATTGATTTCAGATTTTAGTCCAATTTTTCTCTTTGTGCTTTAACCATCTAATTGTAGTAGAGCAAACCTTGCCAGTGATTCTTTTAGTCACATAAAACACTTGTTTGTGGCATAGCTGCATATCACAGAATGTCTCCAGAAAAGTCTCCAGAGGTCTCATTAGAAAGTAAGAAGGCTCCCTCCACACCATGAACCAGGGTTTTCTTCCTGTGGAAACCACAGCGCCTGGATAGATGGAAAGCACTCATGTCTTGCCTGCATATGGCCATAATAACCCCTTAAATTTTAGAAATAACCCCCATATTGCCTTACACCTTAGTTAAGCAAATAGAAGTACATCATCTGTTCTGGAATTCAGCATAGCTTTGTCAGTCAATGTATTCAGTTCTCACATCATGAGGCATGGGGAATATTTATTTATTTTTATTTATGCAGAGTTACCCAGAGTTCAGGATTAAAAGGTAAAAGTATTTGTGGCTCATTGAATTCCCATCATTGCTCCAACACAAACATTATCTTCTTGTGAAATTTAATCATGTAGTGCTGTGTAACTGAATATATCTTATAATCAGTCCTACATTATTCATAGGAATAAGTCTGGTACCTACCCAGCTGTTGGGGAAGAAAAACAATTATTGACAGATGGAGATCTGAAGGGATTGTCCAGCAAGCCCTGGGCAGCAGATACTGAAAGGGTTTCCTGCCTTCAATAAGAGAGGAGCCTGCCATGAGAGATTACTTCGAAGACCAGGACTGTTTCCAGCTATCTACGTATATTAGCCCTGTCTTCCCTGGCAAGATATGGAAGGACTTTTATGAGATGTTGCAAATCATGCAGAGGCCCTTTGTTCCCCCCAGGTGGTCCTGGTATGAAGAAATCCTTCCTGGATGGTGAAATATAGTGACGGGATTTCCTAAATCCTAGTTAACATAGCTTGTCCCCCTCATTAACATGTCCTACCTCCTCATTAACATACCTCGCTCCTCGGTTCTATATATTGTAACACGAGTGAACAATAAACGTCTCAGTTTCTACCCCCAAACTGGGAACATCTAGATTATTGACCGATCAACACCCAGCTGTCTTCTTTCAATATTAATATGCTCTACAGACCCATGAAAGCAAGTGCAAATTCAGCCTATTTGGTCATATAGGATCACAGAGTCCTGAGAACTTTAGTGCAAGTACCTGTTATCTCTCAAAGGGAGGCAAAGAAAACGATCTTCTTTATTATTTGCCATTTCTTCTTCTTCCAAGCCATCCAGGCACTAACAAGCAACTTATTTTACTATTGAATTATATGATCCTTATATTTTGGCAAGTAATAGATGGGATGGGCTAAAAGTTTCATTTTTACCAGACACCATAACTGGATTTGCAACAGTCATGGCTCTAGTTTTTGTAATTTTTAAAGCTCAGCATTAAGCAGCATATTGCTACTTGTTATCAGAAAGTAATATTTAAAAACCAAAAAATTAAGAACTTCCATTCAAAATGAAAAACAAGTCTGCAGTACTTTTTGTACCACAAAAAGCATGTTATGCTTACACTGAGAGAAAGCTTGGCTTCATTGGTAACCTCAGATGGAGAGCCTGTGGTAATTCATAATTTTCACTGTGTTGCTCCTTTTTTTCCCGTGTGCTCCAACCATGGCCACCCAAGAGTTTGGACCCTGTTTGTTGTGGCAACCATTTCCTCTTTGGGATGTATTGGTCCAGAAGGAGAGGAGGAAAGTAATGGGAAAGCAGAGAAGGTAGCATGAGTAATGGGATAATGCCACAGTGAAGCAAAGACAATTCCAATTCAGATTCTCCTGGTTTTCCTGAAAACATCTCCTTTGTGTGCCATTGTTTCTGCTTTCCTCCCGTAGATGAAAGTTAACTACAATTCTTATTTGCAGTGCTGGCAGTGAGCTGGGCTCTTTCTAATTATTTGTTGTTATGTGACATATTCTATTTACCACAAGCAACATGCATATAAATAGAACTCTTAAAATTCTGCAGCACAACCTTCTTCCTTCTATTCCATTTCTCAGGAGATGTGGTAGCTTTTAAATGTACTTGGGAAAACACGTAACCAATTGATTTTATGTTGAACAAAACCGTAATTGATTTACTGCAAACCACTTTTGCGTGGCAAATTTTTCAAGGTTGTTTTGCTTTATTAAATGTATTATATTTTTTATTTTTGACAAAACACCAAAAAAATTGTAAAATAACAGCTGGGTGGACAGGAAAACAAATACTTGGTTAAAGGACGGCAGAGTATTGTAAGTGGAACAGTTCAGCCTAAAACTGCAATTTTTTATTATTCTTTTTTCACTAGGCCTCTTTCAGTTAAAAAAGTAAACTCATAGATGTATGTCAATCTTCCTGAGTTCTCATATACATACTTGAAAGGTATATTTCAATCCATTTTCTATACAATGAGGAAGTTATATCTTCCATACTACACAGCTTTTTTTACCAAAATTGCATCCTACTATTGGCTGGTTTAACAGCAAAACTGTTTTGATTTTAATAAATCTGATGTAGTTTTATGTTTAACATAGCAATTTGTGACAACATAGGCCTGAAAGCTACCATTATTAAATCAGAATGCAACATGGGAGTTTATAAACCACTCCCTTACAGCCTTCTTCTGTCCTAATATAAACTCAATTTTCAAGAACATTCCAAAATCCTGGAACATGAGCAAGGACTCATTTGCAGTCCTGTCTAAGGTCTATAGCACCTTGGATTTAATTGCTAATTTGAAAGGATTTAAGGTTTTGAAAAGGCAAATTATAATCATGACTGAGCAGACTGTGAACTCACCTTGAAACCAGGATTGACTCTAGTGGAAATCTGTTTTCTTTTGGAAACAGTCTTTGTCTTTGGGTACAATAACCACCAGCAGCAGTCACTGCACAGACACCACAACAAAGCTACCATGACATGACCCTCCTTATGAATTACTGCCCAGGCAATCATCCCACCAGGAAGAGCATTGGCAGCAGGTCAGGAGGGGATCCTGCCCCTCTGCCCAGCCCTGGCAGGCACATCTGCAGGGCTGTGTCCAGCTGTGACTCCTCAGCACAGCAGGGCCAGGAGCTCCTGCAGCGAGGCCAGCACAGGCTGCGGAGATGTCCAAGGGATGGAGCATCTCTGGGAGCAGCAAAGGCTGCGGAGATGTCCAAGGGATGGAGCATCTCTGGGAGCAGCAAAGGCTGAGGAGATGGCCAAGGGATGGAGCATCTCTGGGAGCAGCAA
>JAWWTY010000019.1:67657-98494 GCA_035222235.1 Margarornis squamiger | reverse complement strand
TGAGGAGATGGCCAAGGGATGGAGCATCTCTGGGAGCAGCAAAGGCTGAGGGAGCTGGGGCTGTTCAGCCTCCAGAGCAGACACTGAGAGGGGACCTGCCCATGTGTGTCAGTGCCTGCAGGGAAGGGGCAGAGCATGGACCAGGCTCTGCTCAGGGGGCCCAGCCCTGGCACAAGAGGGATGGGCAGGAACTGATGCCCAGCAAGTTCCACCTGGACCTGGGGAAGAACTTTGCTGTGCAGTGACCCAGCACTGAAGAGAGACCAGAGAGGGTATGGAGTCTCCTCCCTGGGGATATTCCAGACCCCTCTGTGCCAGACAGTGCTGTGCCATGTGCTCTGGGATGGCCCTGCTGGTACCCTGCAGGGAGGTAGGACCAGATGGGCCACTGTGGTCCCTCCCAACCTGATCCATTCTGGAATTCTGTGATCTCAAGTGTAAGGTTGAGTGGAACATTTCAGAAACATTTGGTATATGAGTGGGATTTCTGCCACTCCAACAAAAACCTTTCAAGCTTATCCAACAAAAAGGACAATTTCTTCTCAACTGCCTAAGTCTCATTCAACATTAAAAAAAAAAGCATATCAGAAGTATTTGAATTATTTTATTGACTTAGAGAGTTTTAACCCATAATGAATCAGTAGGAACACAAGGGGATGAGCAGTTGTCTGTATTCTCCGGTGCTATGTAGTCTTGCACTAAACACCACTGAGCTGGCATTGTAGGATTTGCATTTGCAATGATAGTCACATTTCTCTCTTCAAATAAATGAAGACTCAATGGAAGATTATAAGAATACAGAAAAAGTAACTGAAACAAGAAGGCAAGGAACTCAAAACAGCAAGAGATTACTAATAAATTTTTTAAAAGACAATAATGAAAGCTTGGAAAAGAGTGATTTCCTTCTTACAGTCTTGCCCTGCCCAGCCTACTGCTTCCTTGCCTTGACTATAACTCCCATGCATTTGTTCCCTTGCTACCACTCCTTGCCCCTTTACACCCAGAAAAAGATGTTTTCTGTTTCTTTATTCCTGTCTAACAATTGTTTTTACATCCCTATCCTTACATAGAGCAGTATTATACAAAGAGAAGCAGCCTAAAGCATGGGAAATATATTTTCATGTAGATTCCTGAAAACGAAGCAGAGTCAATATAAGTTATTTTCCACCCACCTGTCAACTATTATACTATGGAGGTCCCAACTATCCATCTTTGCCATTTGTACAAAGAGCAAATCATCTGAAAAATTGTGTCCTTGGTCATCCTGCATTCGGCATTAGTGTGGCATGACCTGCAGACATCAGTGAACTGAGGAAGAAAATCTCCAGCCTTCTCTGGCACAATTATGTCCACGCCTCTCAAATCAACTCTCAAGTTGGCCAATCCTTAATTGCTCTAAAAAGAAATCATTGAGAATGCAATATTAGAGAAAAAGAATTAAGAATCACACACACAAAAGTCCATCCATCAGTAAATATCCATTGGTCAGTCAGATGTATTACACTGTAGACCTAAAGATAAAATTTGTAATAAAGTTGATGCTTTTTAAAATCATAAAAATACTGACACAGTTAAAAATATTAAATATGCTCCATACATATTGCTTCCATTCTGAAAATATGTTGATGTGAATTTTAGAAAAGCTGGATAAAAAAAGATGGATTTAAAACAAAGAAATGTCCCCATTTTCATTGCAAATAAAGTATTTTTGTTGTTGGCTAAGACACTTGTCTGCCTTTTAACTATCACTATTTTGTAGCAATAAAAAGTAAGTTATGAACATCCATCTACCTTTTTGGTGCTATATTGCCCATGGCAAGGGGTTGGAACAAGATGATCTTCAAAATCCCTTCCAACCCAAACCAGTCTGTGACTCTGTGATCTTGGGAAATGAAGCTGTAAAAGCAGTGTTTTTTAATAACTTGCTGACATGATATGAACATGTTCAGCTTTCTAATTAGAGGTTGTCTAATTCCAATGTCAAACCAACTGCATGCTCAAAGCACGACGTCTGAATGCTCACCACCAAGAATGTGGTTTCAATGGGAAAAACTAGTGAAAGTTTAAAAAGTTTTTGAAGTATTGAGGAAAGAATTGTTAGGAGGATTCCTACAAAAATTTGTAGCTGTATTTACACATGCAGTAACATACTCTAATTTGTCATAAGTAAACCATCAGTTTAGGTTTGGGGGGCTTTATGGAGAATATATAATAGCACTGGCACATTTCACAGAAAGATTTTAGGCCCTGACACTAGAAACATTAAAAAAGAATCTAATTACTTTGTTGTTTAATCGTAAAATACTTTGGGAATTATGTTTCCGCAAGATGATAAACCAGTGGTATATTTAAGGGCTGACTGAAGCCCTAAAAACTGTGTTCAGGCTGAAAAAGAAACGGTGAAAACTTCCAAGTACTTTCATGAATACAGAAAAGGCAAAATTGGTCAGTAAAGAAACACACTACAAATCACTGGAAGCTGCATTACAGAATCCACTGTGCCAAACCCTGCCTGCCCATCTGCAGAGCACTGCAAAGCGGCAGCAGCATTTGTCAAAGCTGAACAGCTCCAGGTAGTGCACACATTTTCAAGTGCACCAATAAACCCTGGAATGAAGGATATGTAGAGTTTTTTAACAAGAATATATATTAAAAAAAATACATTTTTTTACTCCTAAAATATGATAATATGATATAGGATTGCAACCATTTCAGAGGGCAAGATGATGTCAATAAATTTAAGAAACAGACATAAACCAATAAGCTACAATATTATATGTAAAAGTATTGTTTCAAATTTAGGTACAAATAATCTGCTACATAGAGCACCAGGAAAAACCAGTTAAGCAGCACTGAATAAAATCTGGGTTTGCAGCAATTCACAAATGAAAATTAACATTATCCCTTTCCTCTTTCTTTTCTTAATAGGTGTATATCTTACTAGATCAGAAAGATTTTATGCAAGTCAGTTGAAACAATCCTTTTCCTTTTTTCAGCACTCTTAATATTCTGTGAAAAGACAAGTTAATCAATTAGAAGGAATCTAGAGGAGATAAGAAGAATGATTGGAGGTCTAGAAAATAATTTGTTAATCTCAGGGAAGTACTGAAATAATAGGCCTGTTAATGCAGAGATGAAAATGTTGAAAATCAGATATTAAGAAAATCCTTATATACGAAGAAGGAATAATAATAAAAAAAAAAATAAAAGAGGCTAAAAACCTGATTTCTTTTCATCCAAACAGGTTTCAGAGTAATTGCAATGTTCAGAAATTACAATAAGGAAGAATAAGATTGAACTCATCTAATCACCTTTCCCTTTATTACAAATATTTTCCTTTTTAAACTGTTCTGTGGTTTTAAAAGAGTAAAAGAATACAACAAAACTAAACTGTTGAAATCTACAATTCTTTGGATGATATTGGTGTGACCAGCACAGACATCCTGGTGTATTCAAAAAAACCCCCAGCAGTAGGAGGATGATAGGAAAGTTGAAACATAACTTTTTGGATAATTCCACTTTATAATACATTTAAATACTCATTTAACAGGTGTGCAACTTGTCTAAATGAGGCAAAAATCAGACTTATCTTCCTCATGTTTTTGAGGAAGCTTTTCAAGCTTAAGCCCTATGGAATCTTCATTATGTAATAAAGCAACAAGGCAAATCACTGCTGGAACATAGGTGAATTAAATGAGTTCTGATTGTGACATCTAAATATGGTTCAGGGGAAGATTTTTATATCAAAATCTTAAAAATTGGCTGAAATCTAAATCCAGAAAGAAGAGGGATTAACTGGCAGAGTTTGACATAAAAAACATTGGTATTATCTGAGTAGTTTGTAACTCACAGAGATTCAATAGTCACTCAAGAGGAACAGTTGGAATATCAGTTTTAAAAAATAGGCATATTCTTCCTATGTAGAATAAAAAGAAGAAAAAAAAATCTTTATTTGAATGTGTGTTTAAAACAAATGCAGACCATACTGTCTTCAGTTCTTAGAAAATGCTGTTTGTTTTCTAAATATGCCTACCAGTACAACATTTTTAGAATAAAAAGAAGGGATTTTATTCTTTATTAGTCTGAATCTCATCTCAAGAAAAACTAAAAATTCAAACACATAATTTAATATTGGTTGATGTCAGTAGAATCTGGCAAAGATATGTCCTCTTTAATCTCTTTAAGTCCAGGAAACTGCAAACACCTTTTTTAGATTCCAGTTTGGAAATTACATTCCCTATCATGCTCTGAGCAACATTTCAAAACTATGCAGCATACTTACTTTCTGCTTGTAAATCCTAAAGGATCTATGTGTTGCAGACAAATTGTGGCAATTTAGGAATGACTAATATATGCACAAATAAGCAGAGGAGTAGGGAGTTCAAATTAGACAAATAAATACTACCTAGAGTTGCATTGCTTAGTCATTTGCCCTCTTAAAAACAAAGCAGTGCAGATAAATGTTTTGGGGTTTTTTTGGCAAACCATCCCTGTGAACTGTAAGATACAGGTCGCTTCCATGGTACCTCGTTTGCATCCAAAGCCAAGTACACTCCCATCACCAATGCAAGGAGTTCTTTTCAAAATAATTTCAACATCTTCCTTCTACCCGAATGAAATCACTGGTACAAAATTCACTGTTTGATTCCCTTATGATTTCATTCATTTTATTGTCTCATGATATGAAATCACAAGCTTGGGATGCATTTCAATTAATGGCCTTAAGTTCTTTTTGGCTCAGAAACCTGGATGCTGGGGCCAGCAGGGGGTAAGTGCATGTTTGCCAGAGAATGATAAAAGAGGTATCTGTGCTGCTCTTGCTGTCTCAGAATATGCTGTTTCACTAGGGCTCATTTCTGATCTCTGACATAGTGCAGGTACTGCCTAATTCAAAACAGAGCTTAAGGACACACAAAGGCTTTAGCTGTCACCTCAAGCTGGTACACTCAGCCTTTTCCCCTGATAGTCACAGACAGAGATTAACATACAAAGTGAAAATAGACAGGCCAATATCACTGTCCCTGAAGTGAGAGACAAGCAGGTGATCTCTCACAAGTCATCTAGTTTCTGTGCTGCCTCGCTGGTAAGGTGACCAAAGACACGAACCTTCTGGGTTCTGGGGGAGCTCTGGAGCAAGACCTGTTTGCAGAACTAAAACACTTTACACTCCATGAAGCTGCTGAACACTAATAAAAAGCTTAATGTTTTAATCGTTAATAAATCTGATAGTTTATCTCTGTTGAACTTAAAAAAGACTTGAAAGTGAACCAGAGTGTGAATCAAATCACTAAGTACACTCATCCTCTCTGTGTTTGTACATTTCCCTATCTTTAGCAAATCAAATTCATGATTAAATATAGATTTTTTTAGCTTTTTACATTTTACTGTAAAGGGGGATTTGAACTGCAGATTCTTGTTGGGAAGTCAGCATAAATAGTCCACCTTGACAGACTGCTTTTTCTTTTTTTTCTTTCTATATTCCTTTTACATGTACACCTGTTGGAAACTTTACTAGTTGTCAGATAGTTTTTTTCCTCTTCCCTGAAAAAAGACATACACTAATAATGATACTTCAAACCATCTGAGCATTTCCATTCCAACACAGTTATATGGGGGTGGTTTTATACTGATTTATTTCATTTTAATGTGACAAGAAAAAGGAACTTGTAAATGATAGGATGTTGGAAACAAAGATTTGTTGCACTTTAATTTCTTAAACTGCTCCAGATAGATCACCAAGGGCACAGCTGTTTGAACACAGCATTTTAATTTGCATGAACAAATGGGAGCAAATTTTAGTTCCACAGGTTGATGCATGGTGTCTCCATGCATTTTCAATAAATTCATCAAATTCCTGTTGTAAATTGAAAGAAATTTTTCATGTTGCTGAAAAAATGTAATTAAAAAATAGATGACCTGGGAAAAAATGTTTGGATTCTTAAAGTGACAAGTGCAAGTGTTACAGGCTAAAGGCAAAAATCTCCCAAATAAACAACCTCAGCTATTTGTTAGAACAATTTTCCATAATCCAAAAAGAGAATTAAGACAAAAATATTTTCCATAATTTATTCAAATTTTAAATGTGTTCAAGTAAGAATCAACAGAACAGCACCAATCTTAAGTGAATGAACAATTAGTCCTGCGAAGGTACTGCCTTTGATAACCATTGGGTTGAATCTCTGATGGACTCAGACTCTGAACAGAATATGAACTAAACAAGGTTGAAATAAGACAAACTCAATGTAGTGTTTTTTCTTTACCTCTTTTTCTATACACATTTAGCATTACTTTGCTTAGCAGAGGTGGGGAAATGCATGAAATATATGAATTAAACACATGTGAGTTGGGAATTCAGTACCCTGGGACTTTTTTTGGATTATTAGTCTTCATACAAAATGTGAGATAAAGAAATTAAAAAGGGAGAGAAAGAAAGAGACTTATAAATATACACTGTCCTTGAAGCAATGTGGTGTAATTACCCTCCCAATTTTTTGGACACATTGCTTAAGAAAACAAGAATCTCTGAAAAATACTTAGTGTAAGTATTGCACTTTTCTTGAGAGTGATGATATAGTAGCTGGTAACTGGAGTTCACAAGGACCTACATTTCATTATATCTTTCTCCATGTCTTCCCTTATGGTATCTAAAGGTTCTGAATCTACTTTCAACTGCACTCTGAGTTTTCTAATCAACAATTGCCAAGTTTATGTTGTCAAGTGCTTTACACAAGTTGATTCACACCATTAGCAAAATGTGTGGGTTTTATTCTCCCTCTGTGTTTAATTTTAGGAAAATGTAGCTCAGGATGACACCTTGCTTATACAATTGATATTCCTCACCTCCCTGCAGGACAAATTTTAGTTCTTGCACCACTTAAACCTACAGCCAGCAACACATGACAGTAATGTGTCTTATCCAGACCAGCAGCACAGAATATGCTACAAGATGTCAGTGTCCTCTGTGCAGTACAGTATAAATCTGCAATAATAAATTGTCCCCCACAAAGGACATTTCTCATAGAGCAGCACTGTCAAAATCTTTATGTCCTGCCAGTTAAATCCATTTCATTTGGAATGATGTCCAGGGCCTTTTTTATGAGATATGCCTAAGCAGATATCAACAGCAATTGCCACTTCAATGGCCATCTCAGATGACTGAAGGAGAAAGGCAAAACAACTCCTCAGAGAACAAGAGCTGTAAGTGGAGAAAAAAGAGAAAAAATCCCGAAACAAACTCCAGCTCTTTTTTTTTTTTTTTTTTTATGTTTTTTCCTCATCATGTTCCTGTTTGAAACTCTTTTTTTACCCTAAACTTCTAAAAATACACAGGTAAACACAATAGTGAAAATCAGAGTTTCATCTGCTATCCACATGCTTTTTCCTTACTATTGAGGTATATATTCCATAATCTCATTGATGCAAACCCCCAGTCCCTGGAGTTCCATCAATTATGAATAGGAATTTCTCCACTGGGCTTTTACCGGAATGCAGCAAATCATGAAAGGGGGCAGAAAAAGCCTGAAGGCAAAGTTAGACAAATAAAGTGATTCTACCTTAAACTGAGATTCCTAGTCACATTCTGATTCTGTTAGAGTTTTGTGAATATTATTGTGAAATATTATTAGAAATTTCCAGCAACCTACAGGGATCCCACAGTTTATGGGAATGCTGTGATTGAATGGATGATGCTCTCTTTCCCTCACCACGAGCCACTGGCTTATTCTTCTGCAGGGAGCAGGGAAAGCAAAACAATAGTCCCAATCTACTGAATGCTCATAATTTGAGAAAGAACCAACTCAGGATGAACAAGACTGGATATGTGATCAATGGAAAGACTGAGGCACTGACTAGAGTGTAGTTTTATGGCTTTGTCAGAAGGAAAAAATTAATACAGCTACCACACCCACAAAGAGCTCAGCATAGCCAGCCCTATAACCCACTGCCACGAGCAGTCAGTGTTTTGGTTGCAAGAAATCATCCATTTCCTAATATACTAAAGTATACAAGCACGTGCTCTTTTTGTGTGTATTTATCAATCACACTGTGTTGTGGATATCAACATCACAGGAAATAACACTAAGTAACTGCATTGTAAAACCACCAACAGTAACAACAAGAGTAGCAACCTGATTCACAAGGAGAAATAATGTTATAAAAGTAACAATTAAAAGGTGACAAACATCTGCAAAGGGCATATTTTTCTGAGAATCACAGGATCATTAATGCTAGAAAAGCCCTGCCAGCCCACAGAGCCCACCCTGTGCCCAATGCCCACCTTGTCCCCCAGCCCAGAGCTCTGAGTGCCACGGCCAGTCCTGCCTTGGGCACCTCCAGGGCTGGGGACTCCAAACCTCCCTGGGGAGCCCCTGCCAATGCCTGACCACCCTTTCCAGCAAGAAATTCCTCCTCATGTCCAACCTGCCCCTCCTCTAGCCCAGCCTGAGGCCGTTCCCTCTCCTCCCATCCCTGTTCCCTGGGAGCAGAGCCCGACCCCACCCAGCTCATCCCTCCTGTCAGGAAGTTGCAGAGAGTGAGAAGGTCCCCCTTGAGCCTCTTTTTCTCCATGATAAATAACCCCATAGCTCTGTAACAACAGTATTGAATGAAAGCACAGATTTTAAGTAGCAGCACCAGCGACTTGATTTTTGCCGGTTTTGTTGGTAATACTAATGGATGCATTAGAAGAATTAAATAGTGTCTTGAAAGATATTTAGGTGTTATATACCACTAGAAATACCATAATCTGTCTTGGTGGCTGGTCAAACTATTAAGACTGTCATTGTACATTAAACAGAAAAATCACCAGTCAGCATCTATTTCAACAATGAGCAATTTAGAAATTATTAAAGATCAAATTTATCTCTTTACCGTCCAGCTGAAACAGGCACTTCTAGCATTCAAGAGAAGAGAAGGATCATAAGAGTAATCTCAGACATATGAAAGTACCCAAAAAAACATAAGGATTATTCACTAATTTTTACAAGTCTGAGACAGCAAGATTCTATTCTAGTTCTGCAGGAGGAATCAGAGCACAGAAAGTGAGAATTCAGGAGGAATTTCTTCCTGGAAAGGGTGGTCAGGCATTGGAAAGGGCTGCCCAGGAAGGTTTGGAGTCCCCACCCCTGGAGGTCTCCAAGGAACAACTGGATGTGGCACTCAGTGATGTGGGCTGGAGCACAAAATGGGGATAAAGTCACAGGTTGGACTCGATGGGCTGGGGGGCTTTTCCAACCTCAGTAATCCTGTGAAAACTGGGCCAAAATCACACAATGAGCTGGACTCTGCTGGGATGGCCTTTCTTCCTCTAATTGTTTTTCCTAATAGCTTTGCTACTTAATTTAGAAGTCTATGCTCAACTCTCAAGAACTGAGTGAACTTTACTGAAAGTATTTGCTTTTTTTTTCACCTAACATACTTATCCAAAAACCAGCATATACATAGCAAGTATTGAACTGCATGTGGCAAAGCCACACAACTGAAGTATTAAGCTTAGTCCACAGAAGGAAAATATTTATCCACAAAAGGAAAATATTTCTGTTTATGGTAAAACTTACAGAAGGGGAGTTCAACTATCCCTGTCCTTACTGCCATTTCCTTCTAATATGAAAAAACTGCAAGAGTACTGCTCAAGGCTTTAGTTCTTGTATTTGCTCCAACTGCTTTTGTCTTTGGGTACAGTTGTTTGAAAGAAATGCACCTCACTGTTCTCCCAAAAAGAGGAGACTTTCATGACACATGGGAAAAGAGTCATCAGACACTTGTGCAGCAAATTATGTAAATGAAATACATCATTTTTGAATAAAATTTCTTGGCAGGTAGGCAAATGCAAGAAGAGTGAGATGACCATAACCCCCTTAACACACCTTTCAAGAATATTTTTGGCCTTGAATGTAGTTTTTAAAAGAAAAAAATAATCACAAGTACCTCTGCTACAACCATATGGGTAAAAGTATTAATAATTTTAAAAAATATATATTGTTCAGTCTCTAGAATGATTACTTTGATTTTCACTGTAGAAGGACCTTGGAGTTTTAATTTTGTTGGAAAACATTTCAACCAAATGATAAAAGTTATCTCAAAATTTATATCTTTTAAATTGCAAATATTATTTAATTGGAAATCTTTTAGTTAAGTGCAAAGAGTATTTTCTTTAAAATTTTCTTTCTTGCATGGCAGACAGCTTTCCTCAAGCTGAAAGGAAGGGAAAAGGTTCAGACAAGCTCCCCTTGTTAATGAGATAGCTCCAGGTTTGCAGAGGCTTTTTTAGTGAGATTATCCCTGCCCAGGACACACAACTGTCATTAACAACCATATCCACTGTGGGTTTAGTGGGAGCTTTGGAAATTATATTGCAAATACATCGCAAGAACACCACAATTTCACAGCACACAGTGAAAATATTCATTGTTTGACCTTGGCTATATTACATACTCATTTAACCCAAAATTCTAAACTATTTTAGTAGATACATGCTCTTTTCTTTAAAAACATCCAAATTTCATTTAATTCAAGTTAATTAGAACTTGAAGAAAATGTAATCAGGTTGAAATTAAGCATGTTAGAATACTTTATGAAGTGAACTTCTCACGTTTCACTCTACAAGTTAATAACCACCCTAATTGGAACAATGTTCTAATTTATTGCATTTTTATTTTCAGATTTAAAAGTACTCTGATGTGTCTGAAATAATTGTCTGTACTGTTTCAAGCCTCTTGCCAAGATCTTATTTCATCCAAATTAACCATTTTGCATGATCAAGATTTGTTTCTTCAATACTTCAATACTGCTCAACATACCAAAAATATCAACTTGTACAATGGTGTATTTAAAATACCAGATGATCCTACATTCTGACGTTTGGCAGTTCCCTTTGAAACCCTCTTTTTGGCTACATGAGAATTATTCAATTCCTTTATGTTTCGGAAAAAAAAAAAAAGAAAAAGACATATAGGTAACAATTGGGGGACTAATAGCAAATAAAGTAGTAAAACCCCATGTATCTGTATTAAAAAATACATTAAAATGAACCCAAATAACAAGCTTTTCACTTACATGCCTAGTGCTACTACTGATTTATGATTTATGACTGACTCCTGACCTTGTGTTGTGCAAACATTTAGCTCAACACATTAGCCAACCAAATGTTCTCAAAAGAATTTTTTAATATGCCACATGGAAAACAAAGGTAAGGGTTATCTCACTAGTTTTTGAATCTCAAAAAAACTAATTATTCACAACACTGCAAAAATCACCAATACCTGAAGTAAAAAGTTGATCCAGCTTTATCATAATGAAATGTTTCTTTCCCTTTTTGCTTGAAATGCAGGTATTTATACTTTATATTAAAATGTTAATAAATTGAAATAAAATTTCAATTTATACAAAGCTTGACAATGAATACACCACAACAAAGATTCCCTGTCTTCACAGTCATTATTTACTCAGATGTGTACACCAATTATGCTTTTTTGATGAAAGCAACTGAGTGTAAATTTTCCCCATGATGAGGAATTTTAATAAGGTGTTTTTCATTCTCTCTCTCATCCATACTCTCATAACTCTTAATCTAGATCACAATCATGTAGTGCTTTCTCAAGGAAGCTTCTCATATTTGGACAAACTTTAGATAGACTGAAATGAGAATAGTTTGTCTTTTTTTCATTACTGATTATTGAGTGGCCATTGAGTAATGCACAGAATGAGGTCAATTCCACCTGCCAGTTCCCTGCAAAACAAACTGGATTTATATTTAATATAAGCAGGAGAAAAGCCCAAATGATTAGTTCATGTGGTAAGTTCAACTAACTTTTCCCTCAGAAAAATGCAAAAGCAATACAAAACTGTTTAGTAATAATTGCCACTGGACTAGAGATTTTTTTGTCAGAAAAAAAAAAATTGAAGGTCCACCCACATTATAATGGTGATTTCACTTTTGTGGCTCCAAGAAACTGATTCAGAAAGAGATCCAGCTGCTCTTTTCCTCCTGTTTCCCCAGACAAGGATAGCAGAATATTCTTCTCACTCCAACAGCTAAACATAACAGGATCTCCTTTCATCAGCCACTCAAGTAGGAGTCAGAGTTCCTGAGTATGGAGCTGTTCTACTTCCCAAAATTATCGTCAGAAGGAAGCACTGGAGCATGTATAGGACTTGGGAAGGATTGCCTCCTTACTTATGCCTTGGGAACAGAAGTGGATCATTTTGGGATGAACTTGTCATCTGGAAACATTAAGTGGCAGAAATTGCAGTGAGATGTGCTACTGAGAGAAAAAAACATTCTGCTGGCACTTCCAGATGGTGCATCTCCCACAGATCTCCACTTTCTGGGCACAACAAGTGAAAGAAAATGTGAAGCTGAGAGTGGAAGGGGAAAACAACATCGTTACAAACAGAAGGTTCAGTGCCAGTGGGGAAAAGAAAGGCAAAGTGAGTGCCTCAAGAGACAAATGACCTTTTCTAATGTAGAAGATAAGAAATAATGAATGTTATGTAGGATGATTTGAGTGAACAGACTTAGACTCTATTTTAGGCAAGGATTCATCAAGGCAGGATTTCTTCAATCCTTCCACTATGAGTGAAATTTACTTCTCTCTGTACCAAAGCCCAAGCAAGTATGTAGGAGAGAGACCCTTCCACACTCCATAATCCATATGGCATCTTAGCAAATGCTATATATCTATAGTTGAAAGAGCAGCTATTGTTCCCCTTAACCCTTGGATTTAACTATATACATACAGCACACTTTCAACAGATGCTGGGTTTAGATTGCAAAGGATCATGCATAGACTTCTAAGCAGATCAGATGGTTTAATTTCATAATACCCAGAAAGTCTGAGTTTCTTAACTCTTTAGTGGGCAGCTGATAAATTTCCATCTTAAAACCACTTATTATCAATGAGATGTGTGTATGTAGAATTTATGTTTGTTTTAAAATGTGTATTTCTGACCCAAACTAGCAGAAGCTGTATTAATATCAACTCCAAGTGCATAAGAGGGGGAAAAGTCAACTTCCAACAAAAGTACAAAAGCTATATTACTGTGCCATTTGTGCTTATAAAATGTTTATTTCATTATTATTAATATTATTATTATCATCATCATTATTGTCATCATCATTATCATGATCTTCTTTTATCTAGGAGTATCTCATTCACCTTATCTCTAGTACTGTTTTAAAGAACTGCAAATGAAAACACCAACCAGGTACTATGAAGAGAATAATCCTGAAAGCCAAAGTTGCTGTGTGTGTTGAACAAGCTGCTATTTGTCACCATGTGGACAGAAGAATTCCTTCTTAAAGATTAATTTGGGCAAAAAGTTAAAGAAAGGAAAAAGAAAATAATTAGCTTGTCTGAAAATGCTATATCCCTACACTCACACCCCTCACATCCCCTTGAGGACAAAACTTTCACACATTCACATTTCTTTTCCTTCTTTAACATGTTATCAAAATATACTTTTTGAAGACAAGTTTTAGCAGATCTAAAATTATATATCTCGTGATCCAAATGATGCTTCCACTTTGATTCTATCTAAGGATTACTTGGATAAAGTTCATGTTGCTCAATAAACAAACCATTGCTGTACGCCTGTTATGTGACCTAAGAATCCTTTAGACTGAAGCCCAGCTACATCATGCTCAGGATGCTGCTGCAGAGTTGAAAAGCTACATTTTGGATGTTAAAAAAATACTCTCAGAGTTGTAGAATATCCTGAGCTGGAAGGGACCCACAAAAATCATCAAGTCCAGCTCCTGGCCCTGCCCAGGACATCACAATAATTCCACCCTGTGCCTGAGAGTCATCCAGACAATTAACCAACAGCAGATGAGGATATGGACCAAAAGGACCAAAACATCCCCACTGCACTACTTCCAAATGCAATTTCTGGAAATTGCAGAAATGCAATTATAATACTCAGTATTTCAGGCATGCACACCAGTGTTAACATTGGGATTTAGAAGCAAATTGTCAATAATTAAGTGATAAGAAATCATCACCAAAAGGTGTTAGAGTAGCTTATATAAAGAAACCTGGTCAGTAAGCGTGGAGGACAATATGCATCATGACATGGAAACACTGTCTCTAAGTGTCCTCAGAGGTAAATTAGAATAGCTTTGACATATAGTTCAAGCTTAGAGTCTTCTTTTCTGACTTTACTCACAATGACTACACTGTAAGCAATACCATTTCCTCAGTACAGCAAAATATTAAATAAACAGCAACTTTAACCTAATTCCAGCCCCTCAAGTTGCTGGTTTAAATAATTCTAACTGAAGTAAACTGTACTTAGATATAATTTTAATTTTCAAGCAAATTAGTTTAACTGACAAGAGAAGACCGTGGTTCACGCATTGGAGAGCCAAGATACACTGTACTGAAGATTTTCATTCAGAAGAGGTTTTAGGAATGTGCAGTAGGGATTGTAAACGAGGACTACAGAAGTCGGTCCAGAGACCTGCCAAGAAGAGTAATTTCTTTCTCCTGTACCTCTTTTGCAGCTGAGTCAACTCCCCACAACATCTCTCTCTCCTCCACTCCTTTAAAGAACATTAAAATGAAGAAGTTCATCTGATTAGAAGTACTTAGGAGACCTACACTTTAAAAGGAGAGCACTAAGTCCTTGCTGCCATGGCTGTGTCTGTACCACCCTTGGAAGCACAGCAGATGTTGCAGTTACTTTCCATAAGCTGCATCTGCTGACCCAGTTCTGCAGCTTTCTGTCCCTGTTCCCAAAGTGTCAGAGATGTGAATATGTCTCAGCCTAGTGACATCTCTAGAGAACCACATCATATATATTTAACTAGAATCAAAGTAATTTTAGAACACTTGCTGTTCCTGATTTTTTCCCTTTTCTAGTTCGTGAAACCTATAATCCTAAACTAACATTAAGGGATAATGTTTTTCATAGTTTAGGAGCATATTTTGTCTTTGCATGCCTGTAGATTAAGGCTTCAATACACATTCTGTTAAAGAAAGTGTCAGATTTTTATTACTCTACTGTCTCTCAGATCTTCATGACTCATCAGTCTAATGGAAACATGCAGATGGAGCTACAGAGAGCATTTAGCTCAAATTCAGAAATGCCTTCTCATAGAAAATAAGAGTGAAAAGCATAATATGCACTGAAAAGTATCAGTGGGATACTTAAAATCCTAGTGGGTCCTAAGTTCACTGAAGTGAAGAGGAAAATATCCTTTGATCTGAGTAGGCTTAGAATCAGGGTAAATTATCTGTGCCTCTCACCGTTTTCTCCATACACCATGAATACCCTTAGCAACAAGGTCAGTCCTTTGTGAAACACAGACTATGTGGAAACTGGAGAAGCTGAAGAATGCATTTTGTTATGGTGAGGTTATTCATGTCCCCACATTAGTGGTGTGCTAGTTGCTGAAATAACTACACTTCAATTAAAACAGAAATATCTTTTCATTTAACAGTGTTTACCACATAACACATATTTTTAGAATAATTAGTTGATTTAGTAAACTTATATTTGCTGATTAATTTATGTCTCCTTGATTGATTTAATGGCTTTTCTCTCTTCTACATCATTAAAAGTCTACCAAGAAATATTAAAGGTAGAAGCTAAATTAAACCCAAGCTTTTTCCATTAGTTCATTCTGGTTTTCATTCTGTTTTCAAGTTTCCCTACCAGTTATTTGGACGCACTCCAGTTGCTCTTATTTCATCACTTTTAGCAGGAAAACTGCTCTGAGAATGTACAGTCCTGCCAAACCAAGCCATCCTACCTATTTAGTTGAGACTAAAGTTGTATATACATAGTATCCATAAGATGATACACTTAAAAAAAATTAAAAAGTATTTGATATTGCCCTATTTCAGTGCAGGTAAACTGGTGTCACATGTTCTGCTTGACACAGTAAAACTTAAATCCTACCCATTCCCTTGGATGTCAAGGGACTATTCATTACAATTTTACTCAAAAAGAAATTTTAACTCCTAGATAGAGGAATTATTAGAACAGCTGTCAAATTTCCCAAAGGCTTCAATTCTGTAGGTACTGTCAGCTTAATCCCAGACTGAAAAACCTGGCCAAAGTGCAGATCAGTTGGTGCCTCAGTTGGGTTTTCTGTTCTTGCTCCCCCTGGAACACTTCCAGGCACAATCCATTCAAGTCTCTGATAGCATCTTACCCTGAATAAATTTGGAAGTATCCCATACTGTTGCATGAACTGGTTTTAGGCTCCACACCACAATATGTTTTTCAAACATTTTGTTTCTTCTGCTTACCTTGTGCAGATCTCCCACTCTCAGCATGAGTGAGAAATTAATTCAACACACTGGGATTTTCTTTCTTTGAAAACAGACATCCCTCCCATCACTGTGAACAGTTCAGGTCCTTTTAAAAGCTATTTTTATTTGCTGTCAATGAATGCAAAATCCCCAGAAAGGTTGCTGTGGTGCATAGTTTGCCATCTCCTATACAAAACACATAATCCTTCCTTCGTTCTTTGGGTCTTAAATCTTTATTTGGTGCTGTATTTAGAGAGCAAGGACACAGTGCACAGTCCATATCTGGGTGCTTCAAAGATCAGACGGATGACAACCTCAGCAGTGCTTGAACACCAGCTGGTAATTGAGGTGAAACTCAAGGGAAAGCAGAAAGAGCTTAGGAGAACTCACAGCAAACCAGATTCTTTAGCCCAGATTGGTCTAGGAATTTCTGAATAGTTTTTGAGGCACAGTGCAATAATGCAGTGATAAAGGAGAAACAGACTGAGTATTTTGGGAATTTCAGGAAGTAAGTTGGTTTATCTAAGCTGGAAGTGATCAGCAAATTCAGAACATGTCACATTCTCTTTGAGCTCTTTGGAATTATGCCCTTTTCTGTCTCCTTTCTTCTCATGTGGTTTTAAGGAAGGCAGAATTTGTAATAGGAAAACCTGATCTTGTAATAAGACTGCCTTGTGCACCAAATTAAATAAAACTGGAAAAAGTTCTTACAAATGAAGACTCCATTAATTTGAAGCTGGGTGTACATGAATATTGTATGAAGAAGAAACAAAGCTACCTGACCTCTAAAATTAAAATAGTGTAGAAACCCAGCAATAAAATTCCATGAAGTACAAGTAGCAGTGATTTGCAAGAGGTAAAAAGAAGAATTAAGTAAAAAAATAAGAAAATATTTTGGCAAGAAAATAAGTAACATCCAAAAAGTATCTGGTGTGGGAGCAATCTCAGGATGTTCTAATAGACCACTGAAGGATTTATTAGACAGGTAAAAAATCCAATCCAGACAAACAAGTTAACATGGTCTGATAGCTTTCTTGGCCAAACAGTTGCTCATGTTAAGTATTGAAGTGAAAAACAATGCCAAATATTATCCTGGCTCAAGTATCTGGAGAAATATTAATGGCAAAGTTGAAACCAGATTTCTTAGAACCACAAGGCTGAAAAACTGTTTAGATTTCTCAGCATTTGTTCTCTCCTTTTATTCAACACAAACTGACAAAACAGTAGCAGAATAAATACAAATAGAGAAACATAGTCAGATTACAGTCTTATAGAAAGAAGGACTTTTTTACCAGCCCTGCCTCATTATTAAGTACAAATCCATAAGTGACATATAGAAGTTGCTTTAAAATAAGCCACAAAGCATGCAAGATCCCAGGTTATTTGAAGAAAAACGGATCCAGGAGAAGTCTTTCAATTTTCACTTCTTAGGAAATAGATACAACAAAAAGTGCTCTCTAGGTTCCTTCAAAGAAATATATTAATTGTCAGAGTTTCAAATATTTCCTGAAGGACTATATGATCATTCTTTTTTTGTGCCTCTTTTTATGAGCACTGTTGAAAACTCCAGAACAAGGATAGTCTTGATTTGAATATTTTTATGATATCCTGTCCAGTACAAAGAAATGAGAAATCTGCCTTCCCAATTCTCCTCTAGGAGTCCTTTAATCAGGCAAAGGAGCTGCAAGATAAAGAAAACACATTCCATAATGTTGGCATTCCTTAGTTCCCATCCCTTGCTCTTGAGGAAGGGATTTCCTCAGGGTGTGGGAGAACTGAGACACAGGGAAGGGGTTCTTTATAAGAATTCACTAGGTTGTGAATCCACTGTCAATATTCTGTCATAAACTCAAATCCAGAGCAGGAAGTGGGGAAAAAAACGCTACCCCTGTGACTCCAAGAGCTGTATTTTCCAATCCATGGAAGTGGAAACATATTTAAGTTCAGTTTAAGAACATGAACCTCCTCAGCACGTTATATGTGATTAAAAATGTACAAAGTACATGAGACAAAGAAACAAGGACTGGCACTGATTTGGAAGATGTAATACTTTAGTTAAAATGAATTAGTAAGTGCTATATAACTAGAAGAAAAACAGGAGAAGGAGCTGACCTAGAAGGCAAGCTGGCTGAACTCACCTTTTATATGAACAGAAAAACCATCCAACTCCACTCAGTAACAGTTGAGCTGGGGTCAGTCATGATACTGCGTTACTACAGAAAATTCTGAGATCTAAGGGCAACTATGTAAAAGCTGCAATTCTGTACGCATTGGAGACTGTCCTTTAAAGACGAATTTGCCTTCATCTATTTTGTTTCATTTGCCCTCTGCAAAATTCTTCAAAATGGTCATTTTTTAGGGTGAGGCTAATCACAGAATCGTATGAAAATATTTTTTTCTGTTTTGTGAATTATGTATTTGAAAATTGAGAAGTTTTAGATTTATTAAATCTTATAAAAAGTTGAAGACATTCAAAATTTACCATCATAATAAAGAATTTTTACCCCACTCAATGAAAGATTATATTTCATTCATAGCCTTTTATGCACAATAGAATTTTTTATTAACAACAGCAATTGTTTATTGTAATTCAAAGATTGTTTTACTGGTTTAAAGTTGTGTGAAACAGGGAAAAATATGGAGGATTTATACTTAATGTAGAAAAAGCATGTCACAAAGTAGAGCTAGGCTATCTCAAGGATGTTAGTAACAGAAAAATAAGTTCATACATATATATGTCTCCATTGATACTTGGAATACGAGGGAAGAGCTCAACTATAGACTTGATGATGGAATATTTGTCCACTGGTCACCAAGGAGTTCTTTGTTTCTATGCCATCTGAGCTATTCATTCATTTCAGGGGAAGATCAAGCAGCAGCCATATAGTGATACAGAAATGGAGAAAATTAAGTCTGAGGTGAGAAGTCTAACAAGGCTAAACCAAAACTGTGATACTACTTCTATTAAGTTGCAACTGTTTTATATAAAAATGGGAATGAAAGAGGCTGCAAGAAATATGTAAGTTTGAACAGCTTTAGTAGTAAGTGGAGCAATTTAAAGGAAGAAACGCGCGCTATCAAGGCTCAATGTTCAAAAACATTATTTTCCATGTTATGTAGAGCCTTATCCACCACTTAAATGCTTCAGAAAGTCCATAAAATAGCTGCATACTCTGCTTGGTAGAATATGTATCTCCACAGCAAGCCACTACTAGTGGTGCTAAAGCAAATCCCGGATGAACACAACGTGTTTATGTCTATCAATAGGCTCAAGAACTCACCATAATCCACAAGCTGAGTGAAATGCACACCTTTCCCAGAGGTACCAATGAACTGTTCCTCCCACCTCCCACCATTCTAAAAGATAACAATTTATCAAACACATCATTTGTGTACTTAGAAAGGTCTGTTTTCTCTTCATCTGATAAAATATAAGTCATGATTTTTCTGCAGCGTGATAGGCTATTTTGCTATTCAGAACTGCCATTAAAGCTCTGGTGCAGGGATAAAAAAAAAGTTACTAATCTGAATATTTGGGAAAGGAAAGAGACAAAATTCAATTGCACAAAGAGCTAAAATTTAGTATGTGGCAAATTGCCTTGTGTATATTGCCCAGGAAGATACAGGAAAAGATGGGATATCAAAGGATCATGGAAGGGAAAGAATGATACCTAATCAATAAACCATCACAGATCACGTAAGGCATACTTGGATACATTGGACACATCAAGGGTACAAGTACATATGTACATGTGTAATTAATTAGCTTAAAGTGCAGTGATTGGCCAGTTGTGTCCTACCCCATGAACACATTCCTGCTTACACCCTGGTATCAAAATATGACAACATTTAAAGGTAAATGTGTTTGTAAAAGCAGATATTTTCTAGATTGGGTGCTCACAGCAGAGTTTATAAAAAGCTCGAAAAACGTAAGGGTGTCACTCAATACTGCTAGGTTGGACTTCTAAAAGAAGGGACATAAAATTGTTAATCCAGGAGTTATTTTAACGAAGAGGTCATATATGCACACTGGACTTGATGTTACCTTTTTTTTTCAGGAGCTCTACCATCAAAAACACAATGGCCCCAAAATATAAATATATGGAGTACATCTACCAAAAGGCAGGAAATCAATTCTTAGAAAAGTATTTGAACAAAAAAGAAATCTCCGTATTTGAAGATTAACCTTTTGTTTATCTCTCCTTATAAAACTAGATTTAACTGAAGCTATGTATAGCACATACTTTAGGGAAATAAAGTTGCACATTTCTCATTTTCTTCAGACCTATTTTATGGTCTGCTAGAGTTAGAACTAAATTTGAAACAGAACAGGGATAGTAAACATTAAGCACAAAGTTTGGCAGAGACATCTGATGGAAAAGTTGTTGGCTTTTATATGAAACTGCTGATACTTACACATGGAATCCCCTGCCTAAATCCTCAGCCAGCTGTACGAAGTGCACACAGGAGTCAAAATACAGATGTTGGATTAAAAACTCTTATCATACCAGAAGCCACAAGGCTTTATGTTCAATTCTGATTTTGTTCCAAATAGAAAAAAAAACCCAAAACCAAAACAAACCAAAAAAACTGAAGAAACAAACAAACCCAAACAAAACTAAAACCAAAAACCAAACCAAAACAAAACAACAACAACAACAAAAAAACCAACCCAAACCCACAAAAAAAAAAAACACAAAAAAACCAAACCATACCAAAAAAAACCAACCAAACTATAGATTTCTCTATTCCCCATCTCTGGCAGGTAACCCCTAAGAATGATTGATTATTTTAACATTATTTATATCAATAATTCCTACTTGATATCTTTGTGAAAGTAGAACACCATCAGTATCAAGAAAATATCAGTATCAGTAATTGTATCTATTTTAGTTTATTCTAAGGAACAAATTATTCTATGGCCCTGACCCAGAACACTGAGCTACATTTAGAACTAAATCCATACACAGGACTTCAACTTTTTCATGTCAGTTAAACATATTATGTCAACTTGCACTTCTACTGGCTTTTTTCTCTTTCCATATTAAAACATATTGTCCAGGTTTAAAACACTCCTGTTTTGGATGGATAAGCTGTTAATAATATTGTGCTTCTAACTGTGAATCTGAAGGGTTTGTTCTGAAGTATATCTCTCAATGCAAGGAATTGGGTGAACCAGATCACCCACTCAGGACTAAATTAACTGTTGTATTTGCACATTTACATCACAAAACAATCCAATCATTACTCTTAGGACAACTCCTGTAGATAACATGCAGAAAGTGAAAAACCAATACTCAGAGATAAGGTTTCAGTTAATCAGTCTCTCCATGAGATGCAGGCTGAAGAGATTAACATTACTTGAAGTTAACTATCTGTATTAAAATGCAGAGATAGACTACATTACTTAGCTTATTACCCAAACCGTCTCCTTAGCTATTCCTGAATATTTCTATCTTACTTTTACTTTGTATACTTCCCCCCCCGCCCCCCCCCAAAACCTAGATTCAGGAAGTATAATGGATATAAACAACACAATTTGCTGTAAGGAAAAATAAGGCTGAGAGAGTTGGGGCTGTTCATTCTGTAGAAAAGAAGGTTGTGGGGAGACCTCACAGCATCTTCCAGTGTCTGAAGGGGATACAGGGAAGCTGTAGAAGGACTGTTCATCAGAAACTGCACTGACAGGACAGGGGGGAATGGCTTCACACTGAAAGAAGGGAAATTTAGGTGGGGTATAAGGAAAAAATGGTTCCCTGTGAGGGTGGGGAGGCCCTGGCACAGGTTGCCCAGAGATACTGTGGCTGCCCCATCCCTGGAAGTGTCCAAGGCCAGGTTGCATGGGGCTTGGAGTAACCTGGGTTAGTGGAAGGTGTCCCTGCCCATGGCAGGGGTCAAAATGGGATGATCTATAAGGTCCTTTCCAACTCAAGCAAATCTTTGATTCTATGATTCTATAAAGAATTCAATTGCACTGTCAGCATATGTTTGCAGCAGGACGCTGAAAAGCATATAGACCACAAACCAGACTGGAAAATCCCCTAATTAAGGACAAATTCTCATCAGAGACCTCCAAGATATTTTGATTTCCACAAGGTAAATTCACAGCAATAGTTTCATTACTTGTGAAAAAAATAAAAACATGAAGGTGGTATTATGTCCTCCACTACACCTAAGACTGCACAGTCACAACACTCCTCTATACTGAGGACTGACTTTTCACACAAGTCGTTAAATTCAGTCCTTCCTGCATTCATTTTAACTAGTATTCTGTAAGAGGGGAAAGCACTGGCCTTTTAGAGTTTAGACTTTAATGGAATGCAAAATGATCTAATGAAATTTGGCCTCAAATCAGTAATGCAAGAGAAGCCAACAAGAGAAGAATACTAAAGACTCAGTCATGCAGATGACAACTGTTTTCTCTCATAATTATATTTGTGTATAAATTTATATGCAATATAGCACACATATTAAAAGCTAAGGTTAAAAAATGAATTTTGTTTTGTTGTTTAGTGCAGAACTGCATTATAAGCAAAAAGAAATAAGTAATAAAATATTTAAAGCCAGTTTATGAAAACATATTAGCAAACTACACATACTTTAAGTGATTGCCTGAACTGAAACGCAATTTCCAGCCTTCTGTATGCTGAATTCTGGATTCTCGTATGGAACTCACACATTAGTTAGAATACTGCTTCTAATCTATTCCTCTGTCTAAGTTACTTGTATGTACTTCAGGGAAATTTCTATAAATTCTGTAAAATTATAAGTCACTTTTACATAAATTTCAGCATTATTCTACTTAGTGCATTGCTGGATTGTGTTTGACTCACTGAAATTTCTACAACTCTTTGACTCTACCTATTGCAACTCCAGACCAATGTTATGTAGTACACCCAAAATAAGCACCATCCAGTGTTCTACAGCTTGTGACAGTGAGTTTCCCAGACTTTTTTTATGTTTTGATGAAAAAGTACATACTTGGTTATAAAAGCAATAAGTATGTTTTTTAAGTTCACTATTTTCATGGGTTTTTTGTTCTATTTCACTCCTCTCTGCTCCACAAAGAGGGTTCCAATAATTCCAAATCTGTCCTCTTACAAAGCCTTCCTATGTCTATAATTATACTGTCACCTTCTCTGGACGTCTTCTATTCCTGCTAAATGTTTTTCAAGTACCTCCTCTGACACTTTAATTTACATTTTTTGAAAAGAGTTACAAGTCACTTAGCTTTTCAGCAGAAACCTTATTCACCTTAAGTGTCACCTTCACTCTCTGGCTGGCCCAAAGACCCAGAACTCTCACAGATTGCATGTGTCTGAAATATTTAATTTCTTGTTAACGGCTTCTTGGAAATAATTCCATCAGAGCCCTCCTAATTCCCAGCTTTTAAACTACAGTGGATAAAACTTGTATCTTCTTAATCTGTTTGACTAGATCTACATTTCCCTTTGCAGAAGACTTTTCTTAAACTCTCCTATATATCTCTATATATCTAAATATATCTCCTATATATTTTCTCAATTGCAATGTCAAAGAGTTTCTGCATGTTCCATCTTCATTTTAGGGCCCTTGTGTTTGGTTTTGGTTTTGTTTGTTTGGTTTGTTTTGCTTTGCACTTTTTGGTGCTTTTTGTGGGTTTGTATTTTATTGTGCTTTATTTATATAATTTGTCAAGGGGGTTTTATTCTGTTTGGTTTTTGTTGTTGTTTTTTTGGGGAGTTTTTTTGTTTGTTTTGTTTGGGTTTTTTGTTTTTGTTTGTTTTGTTTGGATTTTTGTTTTTGTTTGTGTTTTTTTTTCTTACTAGATTCTTCTTAAAACAATCTCAAAATATATTTTATTTGGATACCTCTTAGTGGTCCCGTTCCTTTGTTGCCAGATACTGATTTCTCTTCAGGATCATGTATGTTTAACTTTGTGCTTCAAGTCAAACATACTTGACTTCTGCATTTAAGAGACACTATGTTTTCATACTAAATGCCCTCCTAAATAAGGACTGTGTCTGAAGGCTCTGGAATCCTTGGAATGAACTGGCAATCCCTAATGTCTGAGTCCCACGGAAATGTCTGTTGGACAGATAAGGGTTTTTCAAATCAAAAATAGACCAATTAGTAGAAGCATGAAAGCTTCAAGGTAAGAAAAAAATTATTCTTTGGGGAAAAAAATTCTACTTGACAAACTACCGGAAAGATATATATGGCTTATCCAATAGTTGCTCTCTCCTTGTCCTTGGAAATTCTCCCATGGGCCTTTAACTTGGTCTAAGCAAAATAGGAAGAAAGTAAATACATGTTCTCTTCCAAATAATTAATAAAGGAAAATACATATTGCATTAAAAAATTAAGCTTTTCATAGCCAAATTTATTGGCAATAGGAGGTTGGTATTCTAATTTGTCTATAAAATCAGAATTTATGAATATACAAATATCTTTTCTTCATATATAGCATCTTACAAGTGAACATGCAGAGACAACTGAGCATCTTGATAATGCTACTGCCAAAACTATAGACTGGGACTCAATCTTGAGGACTTGTTACTAAAGAGAAATTAGGAAAATAAAAATGTTAAAAAAGACTCCCCAAAGATAAAGGTAAATGAAGAACACGACCTAAAAAGGGCACAAAAAAGCACAGCATGCAAGCAATCAAGTTTGCCCACTGACACCAATTAACAAACTGACACTGTACAATATTAATCTATAGATAAATATTTGATGGAGATATTAACATATTCTCAGATGTTTTTTCCTTCCATGTCAATTCTTCAGCATTTAGGCTGCATGGGGTTGGTGTGGCAAGGTTTTGGTGCTCAGGTGGCTACAGGGATGTCTACCATGAGGAACTGCCTGAAGCTTCACTATGCCCAACAAAGCCAAACACTGTTCCAAGAGGGACCTGGATAAGGTTGAGCCTGTCAGTGATGGTGGCAGCACCTCTGGGTAATACAGAAAGAAGGGGAAAACACCCCCCCCACAACTACTGCTAAGCAAAACACAGCCCTGTCAAGGACAAGAGTGATCCAGGAGCACCACCTATTAGAGATGCACATCCTGCTGCTTGGCCTGCACTTGGAGATAAAACAAATTCATAACTGGAAACATGAAAAGCCTTTGAAAAAGCTGTCACTGCAGTGGGATTGAGTGTAGTACCATACATAGGAAAATTACCATCTTCCATACACCCATGGAAACCTCTGGATATTTTGGCTTTAATTTTTGCTACTCCAAAGACTGATAATCTGTATTTTAAAAAATAGACAAAGTAACATGTGGGACAGTTGCCAGTGTTTAATTGTGTTTCCTGATATGCTTTAGGAACAGCTTGGGAACTCTGTCATTCAGTTCTTCTGCTCCCTTGTTCCCACATATTGATTGCTGGCAGTGTTTGCCTATTAAAAGTTGCCTTCTGGTAGAACCACAACATTAGGAGAACCACAGACAAACCAACCATTTTAGGGTGCATTTGTAAACAGCTGAAATCTGATAGTCAAATATGACATACCAGCAGGAAAATGCAATTATCCCAGAAGCTTCTGACACGCAGTGGCCCCCCCTCATTTCTCAGGCAGGGTGTTACAGAGCCTGTTAATACACTGCTGGCTCTTCCAATTCTTCCTGTGCAGTTTCATACCCTGTTCTTCCAAGTGACATATCTCATCACTCAATCTGCAAGGCTGAAAGGCTCATTTTGGGGCTGGATTGAAAGAAAATAATTAGCTTTTCATGTCCTGACTTCCTTTACCTTTTCTCCACTGTCTTAGCTTTTACCCCTAAATAATCTTACTTTAATATTGCATCTGAGTTCATTTCAGGGCTGGCTCAGTTTGCTTTATCCTGAATATGTCTAAATCCAAAGCACAAGGAATCCAGGCACTTGTTAATTTTTTCTGCAGTGGAGTCAGCTTCCTTAGCCTTGACAATGGGGATAAAGTTTAATATACTGCAACTACAAATTTTAAAAAAATATCATTTGCATATGCCAGACAAATAGCATGTTAGAAAAATTTTAACACAGGCCCTTTCTTCAGATTTTTGATGATGTTTCAGTGCTTTACAGAACTCCTATTAAATGCAATAAGTAATTTTTTACATGTACTTTTTGATATTCCATTATAGCTCAATAAAATTTTTAGTACATTTTTTAGCTCTTTGTTATAGCATCCCCTGAAGAAAAACCCAACCAACCAACCAACCAACCAAAAAAAAAAAAAAGGTTCAGACACAGTCATGGTTATAATAGCCCTGTCGGGGGTATTTCATGGGGATTTTTGTAGAATACAAGCAGAGTTCTATGATTTTATTATCCACAAAAGTGTAAATGAAAGTGATATATGCACAAAGGTCAGCTAAATGGTTTTAACCTGGCTAAAAATCATCTGTTCAAAGAGACAGCATTTCTCTTTACCTCCCTCTTGATCTGATACTGTTTTATAAATCTATGCCTTGTGTTGGCCAAGAACCTGAATCACATTATGACCTGGAAAACAGGGATTCTTGTTCCCAGAGGTATCAGGATTTTGTTTAATCTCTAACAAAAAACAACTAACCAACAAAAACTCTAATAAAAAAAAATCCCGGAGAAGAACATAATCTTGCTTTTTCTCACAATTTCTATTACAGTCTAATTTTTTAGAGAATTACTTTATGAAATTTCTAGGTTGTATTAAAACACTTATGATGTATTGCCATATGGTGATATAAGGGGGTCAATTGGTTTCAGTGTCCTAGTGGTATTTTGTGTAGCAGTTTACCTGGAACAGACACAAAATAGGAAGATAGTGGACCAATTCTCCATGTAGCCTAAAATGATATGTATTATTTCATTTCAGTGGCCACAAGGTGGTTACTATGATCTCTTATTTTCATTCCTTAGAACTTGATGTATAATTCTTATGTCAGAGTTTCCAAGAAGGAATTACATAAAATTATAAAACTTTGGCTTATTGTAGCAGCCTTTAAAAGGACAATGACAGAAGACCAGAATGCTAAGTGAGTGATATAGTAGAGTCAGCTTCCCTGTCCCTAGTGTGCATATCTATAAATTTTTCAGAAATGCCTTAAAAAAATGCTTAAAGATTTGTGCTACCACAATATTTTACTATGCTTCCTAAAATTTCTGCAAAAGAATGCAGTAATATAGTGATACAGACAGATATTACTAAGATTCATTTGAAGCCAATGCCTTTGTGGCAACTTATTTGAAGGATATAAATTACTTTTTTAAGGAGATCCTAAAAGATAATATGAAACTTTTGGACTTGGGTTTTACATCTAAATAATACACCATTTCTTAAAATATTCATGAACATTTCATGAATATTCAACTCTATAGAAAAAGGTCTCCAGTACAAAGCAATAAGGTGGTGTATCTATGTATTTTGGCCCCCTGTTTTCAACTCCTCCCACTCCAGGTCAGGAATATCCTTTTACTGCCTTAATGGCAGAGAAACCACCATACTCACTGTAGTTTAACGTGCTGAGTATTGTCAGGTTTTGGTGTGGGCTTTTTTGAGGATTTGTGTCAGGTGCACTCTAGCAAAGTTTGTAAAGCTCACTGCTGAAATAAGGCTGGGGTAAGAATCAGGGATCAGCCTGTTCCTGTTACAGGAGATGAAGGATTTGAAAGGACAGCAGCAGCAACCAGCTGTTTATTTGTTTTTGGTTTTAGATGTAGCCTCAAAGATTTATCATTTGATGTAGATTGAAACTGAAACAGAACACGGAAGTTATAGGGGGTGTTTGGGGTTTTGCTTGTTTGTTTTATATCTCAGTACTCCTCATTGAGTAAAGTCCTGTCCAGAAATACTTACTTTCCTTTTACATAAGGAAAATAAAAGCGCTGCATCTAAGCACACTTGCTATCACTTTAAATAAAAAGAAAAATCATTACAAAATCAAATGAGTCACACACTTCCCCTTTCTCTACCAGGTGCACAAAACCACTGGTCAATAAAAGGTAAGAGAAATCAACTCTTCCCATCCCTTTTGTGACTCAGCAGGCACAGCCCTACAGGTTTCACCCCTCACGCACTATATGGACACATGAGCACACACCACAGCTCCGAGTTCAGCACAAGGCACCACAGGCCTTCAGCTAGACAGAACCCAGATGGGGAGGGAACTACAATGCCAAAGGTTCCTCACAAAGTGAGACTGCAACAGCTTTTAGCAGCAGATGATGAAAATAGGCCTTTTCTCCCAAATGAGGCACCCTGTGCAGGTACAGAAACAGCATTTAAAGAGGACAAGGCTTGGATAATGTAAAGTGCAAAGCAAGTGTTACAAAGATGACATTAATCACCATAAAAGACCAAATTGCAGCTAAGAAATAGTGCTGCATCCTTTATAGGATATATTTCTCTCCTATTTTTCTCCCACCACAAGGAGCACTTGCAGCAGGATCCACCATGTTTTCAGAATGTGACAGAGCTGTCTCGGCTTCCATTTCTTCCACTCAAAATTCTCAGCAGCAACTCCCTATTTTCCAATATATCAAAAAGATCTTTTAGATTAAACATATCACCCAAAGTCAGATGTGAGAACTGGCCAATCCTTCATCTGAAGGTTCTGATTTATGTAGCGTGTCACAGTGTTCGTGTGCCCTCACAGTGTGAAAGTCTGCATGAGGGGCTATTTGTTCCTTCAGCACAATCTATTGTCAAGTCCCTGCCAGTGTGCCAGATTATGAACGTACTCACAAATATTTATAGTGATTAAAAGCAATCATACACATTCTCATTCAACATCACTGCACAAATAGATGATTATGCTTTTAAAAACACAAACTATCTTCAGTATCTTTTATTTATCAAAATGTTATTAGTGAATTCCAGTGAAGGGCTTAAACTGAAATCTCTTAAGAAATAATTAGCCATGAGAAAAAGCTTTTATGTCTGTCATGGGAAAAAAGTTGATGGTCAGAGTCAGCCCCCAAAAAATGATCATTAACATACTTCCTCACTCCAGAACTATGAGAAAAACAACATTCTCCTACACCATCATGGGTCTTGTCAAAGACATCTACACATTTTCCTTCAAGTGCTAGAAAAGAGTAGCTTTGATAGGGTTGTGCTACTTTGGCTGGATCATATCCTAGCATCCCATCTGTGCTGACAAATGAACCCCAGGGCTAGTTTTATTGCTTATTATTTAACACAAAGCATATGAAAATATTGATAGGAAATAGGTTCAGAGGCAAGTTAATTGCTGTTATTTTTAGTGAATCATGTAAACCATCAACACAGAAACAGCCATTTGGCAAAAGTATTAGCAGCTGAATAATTTTCTTAGAGAAGAGTACTAATCCTCATCCAAATTTTCTACTTTAAAATCATGTCATTGGTTAAACACTTATAGTGGAAATAGGAGCAAAGCAAATCACTTTGCTAAACAAGCATTCAAAAAAAACCTCTTGAAAAACAAATTCATTACTAATTCTAACAGATCGTTTTTTAAAAAATTATTGTTATTTTTTCATCAGCCAAGAAAAATGAAGTATGTTAATGCCTTTCATTTGTTGTACTGACAGTTAAAAACTGTATAAAAATTATAATGTTGAACCTAATGTAGCTTTCTAGATGTCTAATTTTCAAAGTGCAAAGTGGACAGATGCTGCTTATCAAAAACTCGGGCTATTGGTTTAGCACATATCTTTCTACATCAGGATGTTCAGTTTATTTTAGCTTAATAGTGTAAGCAAAAGCTTTCCCTAACCTAAATTTCCCCTTTTTCAGTTTGAACCCAGTCCCCCTTTCCTGTCACTCCAGATCCCTTCAGCAACTTGGTGATCTCCTCTGGACTTACTCCAACAGTTCTATGTCCATCTTATGTTGGGGGCACCAGAACTCTACTCTTAATAAGAATTCATAGGGTAGGTCATATCATTTGTAATACTGCCTTAAAAGCGAAGTGATCTGTGTCTACACCTTGGTTCATAGCTTTCACCATGAAGATCCGTCTTACACCACAATGTTACTATTTAAGACTTTATAAATTAATAATGAGCAATAATGCACACAATAAAATAATTTCTTTCAGGAGATCTTTAAAATTCACATCCTGGATCAGCTGGTTTTGTTTTCAATAAGTAATTCAGAAAGATACAAACAATGAGGATCTAAGTGTAACTTACCAGTACATTACCAAGGGGTTCAGCATGTTTTTAAACATGGGAAATTAATCAAATGTTGTAACAGGTATCTAACACATTCTTTTCCCATAAAGTAAAAAGGAGTGTGTTGCATCTGTGTCAGATGGAAGCACAATTGCTTGCCCACTAGGTTGGCCATGAGATAGTGGATGTTGATTGACAGCAGCTATCAAAGGCTGAACCACAGGTCCAAGAGAAATTCAAAGCAGAAATGTTAAGGATAAGAAATGTTCCTCCTAAGAATTAATTCACTTTTCTCTGATACTATTAAAAGCTACTGTTTAGACTTTGCAATATAAAAGGATTTATAGATTGAGAGCAGCCCTGGGGAGAAGGACCTGGGAGGCTGGTGGGGGAGAGGCTGGACATGGCCCAGCCCAGAAACCCCCATGCCCTGGGCTGACCCCACAGCAGGGGCAGCAGGACAGGGGG
>JAWWTY010000019.1:53109-67557 GCA_035222235.1 Margarornis squamiger | reverse complement strand
GAGGGATGGAGCAGCTCTGCTGGGAGGAAAGGCTGGGAGAGCTGGGATTGTCCAGCCTGAAGAAGAGAAGCTTTGGGCTGACCTCATTGTGGCCTTGCAGTGCCTGAAGGGAACCTGCAAGAAAGATGGAGAGAGACTATTGACAAGGGCCTGGAGGGACAGGACAAGGGGAAATGGATTCACACTGACAGAGAATGGGCTTAGATTAAATATGAGGAAGAAATTGTTCCCTGTGAGGGTGGGCAGGCCCTGGCACTTGTTGCTCAGGGAAGCTGTGGCTGTCCCATCCCTGGAAGTGTCCAAGGCCAGGTTGGACTGGGCTTGGGGCAACCTGGGTTAGTGGAAGGTGTCCCTGCCTATGGCAGGGGGTGGAATGAGATGAGCTTTAAGGTCCCTTCTAACTCAAATAATTTTGTGATTCTATGAGATACACATATATAAAATTTGGCTATTCCAGTTCATGAAACATCAAATATTAACCCTATTGATTTTTAACAAAAGCTGCTAGATTAGACCTGTGTTATTGATTTATGATACTTGTATTTTGCTAATCAGTGGTCAACCTTATTAAATTTTATGGCAGCTTCAAGGAAAAGACTATCTATATTGCTTTGATAAGAAAAATAAGTATTGATGTATTTACAGCAGAAAGATACAAAATTAGTTATATTGTACAGATATACTGTATATTGGTCTGACACATCTTTCCATCAACTTAAGTATGAGCAGAAGTGAATTCTGGAGCAAACCAAAGCTTCTCTCCCCTCCCATACTTTTCATTACTGTTCATTACCACTCAAGATTGATGTCTAAAATCTTAGCCATCTCTGACTCTTCCCATACAGCTGGGGGTTGACTAGGTTTGATGCTTTCTCCCAGCAAATTTCTCATGTAAAATCCTCAGAAATCATCTTGTTTGCTCCTTTAATTTAAATTTCCTTCTCTGTTGAATTCATTAATAACAATGTGAAAACATGAAAGAATATGTTCTCCAGACTCAAGCTTGATTCCTGCCCTCATGACTTCCATCACCATTTCTCTTTTAGTAATTGTCCTGACCTCCCCTTTTCCACTCCATCAGCAGGAATCAGTTCTTCCAAGGCAAACACAGTAGTGTTCTATCTCTCTAATCTCCCTTCTCTCTCACCACGCTGCTGCACAGCCTTTGTCCTCCCAGTGAGCCTAGCATTTATCAGCTTTTTCAGACACCCTCTGCACTTGCTTCCAAATCTCCCTTTCTGACCTGGGACTTCCTCCAGCTATCCTGAAATGTCATAATAAGATTCTACAAAGCACTGCAACTCCAGTACACTAAGTTTTCTTAATACTCACCTGTCTTATGATGCTTAAGGTAGCAAACTTGTGCTGAGGAGAATAAAAATGCAAGTGGGAGTCTGAGAAATGGCAACAGCTCAAATGAAAGGCATCTAATGCTTCACATTATAGAAAATATTTAAATTTAATTTTATACACTAATATTTTTAAAAGTGAATGTTTCCAACAAAGCTTTGCACTCTCATAAAGGTAATTTTGGCATCACTAAAGAAATGTGTTTTGCTGGTCTCATGAAATGCTATTTAAATTTGGCAGTGATAAACTAGAGTCATGATTTCCAATCTGTGATTTCAATTATGAAGCTTGATTTTGGCAACAAGTCAAAACCCTGGAGCTTTTTAAAACCCTGTTCACCACACACAGGCTATGTCAGGGTTTTCACCGAGCTCAGGCCCAAAGAGGCCACTGTGAGTGAGGAGCTCTGGGATCAGAGCCTCAGGTTAAAACCAGGACACAGCACATGGAAGATGATACAATAGAAATTTTGACCACCATCCCTTTGTTAATTGAATTATTCTGATTGTTTCTATTAGAGCTTCCTTTGTGCAAATTCTGCCAGCTAGACACTCTTCCAGTTTTTCCTTGAAAATACCTCTCTGGAAATTACAATTGCATTTCTACTTTACAAGCTTACACCTTTTTACTTTAATTTTCCCCTCCCCCCAGCAATCTGACTTGGAAGAATGCATTAGTCTCAAAACACATTTCAGAGCTGAACATTTCCCTGTCATCTGAGAGTAATTTAACTCTCATTTAACTGCATTCTGCTTTCCATAATATAATTTGGCTTGGTACAGTACACAGGAAATGTCTTCATTTCATAGATCCAGTGGCAGTGAAAGAAAAGGAACAGAGAAAACAGGCTATAGAGCATAATTTAAGAATATTTTTGCCTTACATGTACTACCCTTAGTCTTTTAATAAACTAAATTTGCACTGTTAAATTTTGTCAGTGATGTCAATGCTCAATACCAATAACATACTGGCACACAATTTTTGTTTCCCAGTCCACTTACTGTAATCCAGCTCATTACAGAGCTATATAACAACCATGAAAATATATGATCAAATATTTCATCAGAATATTCCGTTCACTATGCAACGGATATTTGAAGCCAAACCCTTTTTTCATCAGTAAAGGTAACACAATTTCAGCAGCTGGGTAGTAAGGATCAGTGCTCAGCTTTCTATAGTCCAACTACACGTGTTTTAAAAGGTCTTGATTTCAGGAATCAAGGACAACTTTCCCCAAAATGTCATCCTTCTTCAAGAGATGGAATACCATTTAGTCATCAATAAACCACAAAAATTTAGATTCCTTTTAAGATGAGTCAAAAAGTACATTTTCCCTTCCCATATGATCAACACCTATGCCTGTATTGAAGTGGTACTGGCAAAAGAGCATTTTGTTTAATCTCTGAGTTTCAGTATTTGCTAGCTTGCATTTTGGAAATTTCAGATTTAATTATGCTCTTTGATTCAGGAATTAATTAATTTGAGGAGGCAGATTATCAGATATTAAGCTACAGTGTTTTCACTTAACTGCACAGTCTACAGTAATAGCTGTATTGCACAAACATAACTCCATGGTTACTGCAAAGACCTAAGTCTACTACAGTCATAAATAAAACTTCGACAGGTTTTCTGTTTCCACAATGCTTCTATGAGCAGAAGCATTACAACTCAAAAAGGTGTGGATTTACCTTTGCAACACAAATCTAAGTTCCCCATCAATAGTTTTAATTTCCTACCTCCTGTTCCTAACCCATGATTCTAAAAAATGATATATGGGGAAACTGCTGCTCCTCACCTGGGATTTAGATTATTTTTAAGAATAAGTAAACAAATATTTTTACTTTTCTTCCTTTGCGTTAAGTAAAATACCACTTGCAATGAAAACAAAGACTACTGTGACCAGTGCAAAGTAAAAGGAACAAATTCTTATTTATCTTATTCTGAATTTCAAACTGAACCTACAAAGAAACCACAGGGATTCATTTGAGGAAGGACTTTTCTCTGGGTCACACAAAAAAACATAAAAGCACTTACAGCGAGAAAGTCGCAATGTTTCTCTTGATCTTTGAGCAATCTGATACAATTGTGTGCATAAGGGGAATGATTATAATATTGGCACTGCTGAGTTGTTTGAGTGGATAATGGACCAGCTCAGCTAGTAAAGACAAGTGCTTATAAAATAATTCACTTCAGAGCAGAGTGGAAATACTAACAGTATGCTCTAAAGATCAATACCAGACCACTTTTGTTTGATTTATTTAATCAGTGACCCCAGAGAAACAAGAGGCATGGAGAAAGAAAATCTGCTGATTGGAGAAAACAGAGGTCAGACAGCAAGGAGGGTGGAAAAGGTAGAGCAGAGACAGGGAGAGAGCTCAGCACAAATGGCTGAAGAAAAGAGTTAAGGGTAAGGAAGTGAACGAGTACAAATCCTGGGAGTTCACAAGAAGAAATGGACAATTTATAAAACACTGACTTCAATTATATCATACACAGTTAAAGTGAAACTTACTGCAGTTTCATGACTATCATGTTTTCTTACTGTAGTTTAGATTGTGTCAAATAAAAACTGACCAAAGATATGGAGGAGACCAACAACAGTGTTCAGGAAGAGAAAATGCTCATGGGAAAAGGGTACAAGCTCCTCCATCACTTAGGGAAGAAAAAAAAAGCAGAGAATAAGTTGCAGCAAGTACATTTGGGTTTGCATCTTTTTAAACACCAAAAAAATTTCTAATACTGGAGTAATAGGCAAGATTTCTAATAGTCTAGTTTTCAATGTAGTACTAGACCAGACAGGCTGAGGAGATTATCTGCATCTTTGGTACAGGCTATGTGCAAACACTTTCCAGGAATGTGTGATTATACCTGACTATAAGGAATAAATCTGCTACATTAGGTAATGGAGTTCCTTTGAGTCCTACTTCTTATGATTGTATTGTGCTGGTAGAGAAACAACCAAAGACTCTTTATGTAAAACTTAACTGCACTAGAAGTATTATAGTTCATAAAATGTGACTGTAAAATATTTACAATAAATAAAAAAGAAAATATCAATCAAAGAATGTTATATTACTCCTTGGATTGTAATGTTCTATTAAGAACATTTTGAAGATTCTTATTACATCAAATATTTAGAAAAAGTGAAGCAAGGTCATGCAGAATTCAACAGCTCTAATGAAATGATACCTCTATTTGGAAAACAGTAGATAAAAAGTATATGAAGTTCTTCAGTGAAAAGAAAGTTGCATGTCACAAAGAATTTCATGCCAATGTCTAATATGGAAAGGCAGAGACATTGGCTTGCACTAAACTAACTCACAAAAAGCTGGACAACATGAACACCCGAGCAAAAGTTCTTCTATCACAGAAAGAACATTCAGAACATCCTTTAATTGATGAGAAAAAAGCCCCACAGAATTCTCCATTTAATGTTGTGGTGGTTTAGTTTTCTTGGTTTTGGTCTAGGTCTTCCCTGGTAACAAGGTTACAAGGAAGTATTCCACACTATTCCTTCATGTAATCAGGGGTATATAAGGAGAGGAGGGAAGTTTCCTCCCTCTCTCTCTCCCTTTTGTGTGCCTGGAGGTCATCAGGTCTCTGTGTCGGCTCAGCTCTCATCTCTATGAGCCGAGGTCTATCTGAGAAGCTGTTGTCCCAGCTGTGCGGAGGGGAAGGAACTGCTTCTCTTGAGGGGAGTTTGGTGAGAGTCTATTGTGCTAGTTACTTATTGAGATTTTCCCTGAGTTTACGAGTGTGTGTGTGTATCTGTTTTGCTTTGTTTTTTCCCATTTTTGTCCCTTTTCCCTTCCCCCTCTTTTCCCTTTTGGGGTTGTTTGGGTTCTTATTCTGTATATTCATAGTGTTTGATAGCATATAATTGTAATATATATGAATATATATATATACGTTTACTACAGTTGTCTTTGGGTACTTTTTTTCCTTCTCTCTTGGGAGGGGGGAGTCTGTGTGGCCAGCAGCTGGGTTTAGCAGGGAGCCAACCCAAACCTCCACAAATGTATTTTCCTCTTAAAAAACTAGGGAGAAAATGTTGTGCATGTTAATGATGACATAATTAATGCACTTCCTTCCACTCGTGTAAGGATTAGGCACTGCTGCTGTAGAGGAATCATTTGCCTACTTGTGTCTAGACTTATTTTGTTGTTGTTATTGTTTGTTTGTGGTTTTTTTCTAAGAAGAATTGACTTTCCTGAAAACATACAAAGAATTTTGGAAGGAACCCATGTGAAGATGTAGGTGCATAGAGGGGCAAATTCAGGTACATCATTCCATCAGCTGCTTACAATGTCTACATGTTTACTAATGCCTTCCCATTTGTAGAGTACCTACATTTTAAAGAGGTCTGAAGAAGAACTTATGGCTCAATGAAAACAGAAAATGAGATCTTGGTCTCTAAGTACACTAAGAATTCCTCTTATCTATTATATTCTACTACAGCATCACATTTGTCACTTTTCAGCAGAATAAAGAAAATGTACTTTAAACTATGCCACAGAAATGCTGTAAGACAGGGGCTGAAGTTCCAAGTCTTGATATAGCACAGCCAGCAATGCAGTTTTATATAGGCCTAGAATGCCAGTAGGTAAATATTTTTTCTTGTGAAGAATCACCAAGACTTTTGTTTCTGATATGTTGAGAGTATTCTCTCAGAAACTGGACATGAAGTGTTAATCCAGGCCTGCACGCACAATCCAGTCTATGTGCAGGACTGTGTGAACGATCCATTCTATGTGACAGAAAGCAAAGACAATATATCCTTGAGCAAGGAGTTTTGATGAAGGTAGTTACAAATTAAACAAGAAAAGAACACGATTATCCAGAACAAGACCTTGCTGATCACAGGATGGGAGGTGTTGGAACATGTTATACTGTGTGCTATATAGCTTTGAGCCAAAAGATATAGAACAGTTATTATTGTTTAGTGAATAATTTGCTATTGTTTAATGAACAGCTGCTATTGTTTAATGATCAGCTAACCTGCTGTGCAAAACCCTATATAACCTGTGTGAATTAGCAATACAGTTGAGCATTGACTGTACCTCCATGAGGATGTGTCTTTGACTCCAGAAGCTCCTCGCTTCACTGATACATGGAAATAATGTGTTAGAAATCTGCTGGCTTTATTGGACAGTGTAGTTCCAAATAAGCTGAAGTAGTATTTATCTCATAGTACCCATATTTAGAAGTGCCCCAGCTTTGTTCTCAATGTCATATTTTCTGGTGTATCAACAATTCATGTTTCCTTAGGTTTCCATGTAAGACTCAGATTAGTCTAACCCATCAGTTGTTCCTTCACTTCTTCAGTTAGACCCAGGCAGAAAAATAAAGCAGAATTGGGAAACATAGGCAATACCCTCAAACACTGACATAACATAAATTTTCTGTAAAAACTTGTTCAAATATCCTGCTCTGTGTATGCTGTAGGGGAATAGCATGAGATTCACAAAAATTCTTTTGTGCCAGAGAGTTCCAGGATCCAGCTTTAGACTCTGGCATTCTGCCCTATGACTGATGTTGATCTTCTCTCCTGCTTTGAATCCTAAATATTTTCCTTACTCTCCTACAGAAGCACTTCTCAAAGATGTTGCTGAATCTAACAGAGCTGCTGTAGTTGCCTTTACAGCTGGTGCTTAGTCAGTTGGCCAACTGGAAAAGGAAAAAACTCTATTGAACAAAGAAGTTTTGGATCAACTTCACTACTCTTCTCCTCTTGACGAAATGAATAATCTTAAAAACCTAAAGAATTTTTTTTTTTTTTTACCAAAAGAAATCCATAATTCATAAAAGATGCTCTTTACATGAATTATACATAATTTTGCTCATGATCTTTAGCTGCATTCACCAGAGATACAGGTTTAGACCAAAGAACCACTGAATTTCTTGATCCAACCCACAGAATTAATCAGGGGAACAGTGGTTTTCAAAGCTCATCGTAAATATTTAGTAACTTATTAAAACTTTTTTACCCCTTTAGCAGAATTTTATCTCATCACTTCACTGAGGAGCTATAAATAAACCCTCTTTTTTATGTAGAAATGTCTCCTCAAAGTAAAGTCAAGGACCCAATTCATTACAAATGTTTTGCCAAGGTCTGAAGACAGTTTACACTTTTTAATTTGTGGAGCTGCCAAAGTGTTAATTGTATTCTCAATTCATATTGGATAATTTACATGCAGATCACACACTTCGTTGTGTGTGCTGGGTTTAATGCCATTATGAAAATGTCTTCTGAGAAAGACAAGAGCTGAGAATATATTCCATTTTGGCAGGTATGAACAAAGTCTGATAGGCCCAGTAATCAATTTTTATCTTTAGTTTGAAAGAACACATTAGAAACAAACAGGAAAGTACTGGGAAAGGAAGGAATGCAATTTTGGCCCTGATGAATGCATGAAAGGTCAAGGCAAAAGACATGGACCTTTGTCACTCTACTATTAATATTTTCACATCACCAAAGACATTATAAAAGTACAGCCATGGTGCTTTTCTCTGTTCCCTGGAGCACAGAGCATGGGTTAGGTTCCAAAAACAAAGCCACCAGGATTTCACAGAAGCAGAGCCTGGCATCAAAGCACATTGCTCTGTTACACTGAAACCACATGTTGCATCTCGATGCAAGAAGAAAGGGACAAAGAGGATGTAGCAGGTTTGACATTCGAAAGTTGAAATTTTTGTTTATTTTGAGTAAAATGCAGAGTACTGTGAAAAGTAATGCCCAGAGAAATACCAAGAGAAGTAGGTGTAGTTTTCGAGGGAATTGTACTAACAATGGTAATAAAAGTATCTAACCTAGTGATCTAAAAGAACAGTGAAGTGTGTGTCCTGGAGCCAGGAGGGACATCTCCCGGTCCTGGGGGGCATCAGGCCCAGCATGGCCAGCTGGGCGAGGGAGGGGATTGTCCCGCTCTGCTCTGCACTGGGGCGGCCTCACCTGCAATAGTGGGGCAGTTTGGGGTGACACAATGGAAGGGAGATGTAAAGTTTTTAAAGAGTGTCCAGAGAAGGGACATGAAGATAGAGAAGGGTCTAGAGGGGCCATACAGGGGATGTCTGAGGGCACTTGGGTGTGATCAGCTGGAGAAAAGTAGACTGCAGCTCCTCTCGAGGGGCAGCTCTAATCTCTGCTCCCTGTGAGCAGGGACAGCACCCAGGGAATGGCTGAAGCTGTGCCAGGGGAGGGTTAGGTTGGTTTTCAGGTAAAGGTTCTTCCCCCAGAGGGTGGTTGGGCACTGACCAGGCTCCCCAGGGCAGTGGTCACAGCCCCAAGGCTGCCAGAGCTCCAGGAGTGTTCAGACAATGCTGTCAGGGAGAGGGTGGGATTGTTGGGATGTCTGTGCAGGGCCAGGGGTTGGACTGGATGGTCCTTGTGGGTCCCTTCCAAATCAGCATATTGTTATTCTATGATTTTCTCAAACATAGCCACTCAGAACATGTATAGCAAATCTTTCAATAGACTACAACAAATGTATTGTCAATTATTGTTACACTAGATAGTAGTTTCATGGATTTGCAATACATTCTATTCTCACAATCATTTCTGTAAAAATTAATTTATATTGTATTGTTTCCTGTGGTAAAGTTCATAGCTAGTGCACAGCACTAAAAATCAGATAAGGCAATATGTGCTGCATATATGCTGAGAAAGTTAAGAGCAAACTGCCTTATATTGATGTTTTTAGTGTTGTGATTTCATTTGTCATTTCCATTAGGATTGTTTATATGCTCAGTATCTTCTAACAGTATGGAGAGTCAATAAAAAACACGGAATATTTGAATGAACAACAGTGTATAAGTCTCATTTCATGCACTGCAGTGGAAGTGTAAATTCAGTGCCCTTTTCAAACAAGAAGTGAAAGAGGGATGCACCCTACAATTAATCCTGCTTATCATCAGTCTCCTAACTCCTAAATTACTTCTACTTAAAACAGAGCAACATACTTGTTATATTTTCAAATCAGAAAACATTTGTTTCTATCTCTTCCCTCAAAACCAAGCACAGTCAAGTCAAAATTCACTGAAATTTTGAAAAGTCTACTGGAATTTTGAAAAGTCTAAATTATAATTTTTGAAGTTTGTTATAATTTGTTTCACAGCAAGGCAAAAGGCTATTATTGAGCTTCATAAACCAGGCTTTCTCTTTGATTTATACTGTCTGCTTCCAGGGAATTCCTGAATACTTGTCAAAAGAAAGTAAAATAAATTACGAATTCTGGTAAGCATTAAAAGTACTTTTAGTTTAAAGCCAATTTTTCAGCACTTGCTTGATACTTATAAATATTGGCAGGGTTGACTTGCCCTAAGGAGCAGGAAATTATAATAAAAAAAAGTTATTTTTTTTGTCATACAGGGAATCCAGTTGATCATAATTGCACTAAACACTTAAGAGCTTTTTGAAATAGAAAATATTGTTCTGTCCAACACTCCATCCCTAGGCAAGGTAGATTTTATGTTCACAGAATATTTATGTGCATAGGTTTTAGGCAATGTGCACAATGTGAGCAATAACCTCACCGCTTCAGTGAAAGATGGCTGTAAGATCTTCTTATTTGCTAAATTCAACTTATGCCAACCCAAGTCTTGCCAGAACACTGTATTATGACAAATGCATTAACCTTTTACCGATTTGAAGACAGAGGAACCTTTTTCATCATGTTGTTTGATTTCTGTGGTTTGCTCTGTGGTGCTGCTTATTGAGCAAACTACTGCATGTGTTTAGATATCCATCTAATCAGGAAACTTGAGAGCTAATGAATCATTAAAAAATTATATGACAAAAACAGAGAAAAGGACTGTAACTACCCTAATCAGAATTCAAGTGATTCATGGAAATTTTACTCAGAACTAGCATTTCAAATGAAAATACACAATAACTTTGTATTACAAAGTTCATGCTTCTTCTGAATCCAAAAAGTGCTCAGAGGTGTATGTAATGCAAGCAGTTGTGAACTGTAGATTTTCCAGTTTGGTAGACAAGGGATTCTTATATCATAGAATCACAGAATGGTTTGGGTTGGAAGGGACCTTAAAGCCCATCCAGTCCCATCACCTGTCATGGGCAGGGACACCTTCCATTAACCCAGGTGTCTCCAAGCCCCGTGCATCCTGGCCTTGGACACTTCCAGGGATGGGTCAGCCACAGCTTCTCTCGGCAACCTGTGCCAGGGCCTGCCCACCCTCACAGGGAACAATTTCTTCCATATATTTAACTTAAATTTCCCCTTATTCAGTTTGAGCATTCAATGTATCAAATCAATATTTTATGTATTCCATTCTAAACCCTTCTAAAACATATAAAGCCTTCCCTGACAGAGTGCCTAAAGGCCTTCTCTTACTTCTCCAAAATCTTCTGCTGCCTTTTAGAGACAGGATTGCCTTCTGTGGGATTCCTCCTTCTCTAGAACCTGTGCCCATGCTATCTGCCCCTAAAGATCTGTGCCATCATCACACCCATCAGCTCTTGCCAACTCACAGTCTCTTGTCACAGATGTGGAAGAGATATTATGGAATTACACTTCATATTACAATAGTACAAGTGCATAATAACATGAAGTCTGGTAAATTTTTGTTTCCAGATTTGCTTTATGTCCCTCTCAAGTAGATATTATACGAGATGCATAAACAGAATGTCAACTCAGGCCTGACCAAGCACATTTATAGAAATGTGCTGCATACAAAACCAGTTACTGAATTTAGGTTTAGGGATGGCAATTCCCTTTGTGATGACAATATGTGGTGGTGAATATTAATTCTTAAACAGACTGTACAAATATACTGTGATCATTAAAAATATTAGATATTTTCTGCCATAGAAAGAAAGAAATCTTTCCTAAACTTAGAGTATCAGAAAAGGGACAATCTGAGAAAGTTCCAACAAAAGTATTTGTTCTTTTAAACTCAGAAGGGAATGCCTTGTTTTATTTTTAAAAGATGTCATCCTTGAAGGGTCTGCTAATCCCCCAGTCAAAACATTCCACTTCATCTCTTATTTATCTGTCCATAACAAATTATCTCTTCTTCATCTCTTCATCCAAATTAGAATTCTTTTTTTTTTTTTCTACTGGGTTTTTATGAATCAAATGTTGAATTTTAAATACAAATATTAGTTTATGTCGCATTTTCTTGTAAGTTTATTTGAATGGATTCATTTTGCATGATTTAATTCCATGAACAACATTCCATTCAATCCATTTTCTATTAATGGCAGGACATTGATAAAATGGAAGCTGAATTGTATAAGACATAGATCACAAACACAATCACTATTGGATATCTACATAAATTCATAGAGATCAGTTTTATTTTCTTAATCAACTCTGGAGAATGCAATTCTTCATATCAATAACTGTGTTTTCTTCAGAGCAAAAGTATTTCTACAAGGATATTCATTATTTGCTTATGGCTTACCATGATCAATTTCATGTTCCTCACATATTAAAAGCTCAAATCATTACCAAGCAAAAAACTTTTTTGTTACAAATCAAGCAACAGTGAGAGCGAACAAAAACTAATTCAGAAAATCAGTCATGCATCCCTCTATGTGACAAGTAATCTATTTGCTGAAACACATAAACTACTTGGCAAATACGCTATAAAACTCTACCCAGCTGGCATCAATCTGAAAATAACATACATAAGGGAGAAGAGCAGGAACATCATCCAAATCTGACTAGTCAGAGAGAGGATTTTTTTCTTTTTTTAATGTTGACCTCAATGGGGTTTCGATTAAACCATAAAAAAATGTATAATAAACATAGCACGCTGTGCTCAAAGGTGAACCTGAAAATGAAATGTATGCCATGCCAAGAACAACCAGGCAGCTTCAATGGTAAGTTTAATACATTGCAGATGAAAGAAATATACTCTCAAAAGGGTGCTCTGATGAATATTTACTAAAATATAATCAATCTTATAAACTGCAAACACATTCTGATGATCAACAGTAACTACACTCAAGAAGATACATACAATTCAAAATATCTAATTAACATCTAAGCAAATAGCAGGCATTGTCAACAAAAGCACCAACTATAGCTGGTCAAACTCTGTGATACTCTCTAAAGCTTTTCTGAAATCATGGGGAAGGAGATACACAAACAAGCATTCTGAATGAAAAACCATGCTCAAAAGTTACACGTTTGATGTGATGGTACTTGAACTATCTCCCCTCGCTGTCCTCGTGTGTTCTGTTCAATGAATATGGATTAGCAATTAACCACTGCTGCACTTTAAGATGTATTACAGGAATAAATTCAATGTGGATTATAGCATGTGAACTTCTTATTGATCAACTTGCAGAAAATGACCTCAAAAGCTACTGCCAGCCTCACACAAGTGAAATTACTTGTTTTATTGTTGTTGTATCCAATTGTGTGGGATGCAACATTATAGATGTGTTGCTGCTAGGAAGCAATTAGAATTAAAATGGTTCCAGTAATTCCATACACACCTCCCTCCCCAGTAAGCATTTCATTTTCTTCTGTTCCTCTGCATGGAGTAGCTGAGAGGAAAATGGATGGATGCAACTTGTACAACTCAGTTCTTTCAGTACAAAACTCATCACGCAACTGCAAATAAAATAAATCTTACAGGTGCCTGCGTTGCAGTTTGCATAGCTTTGAAATGAGAATGATGTGTTTCAGTTAGATGTGGATATTCTAAAGGAAAAAAAAAAACAAAAACAAAACAAAAGCAAAATCCAAAACTTTTCTTTTCTGTAGAAGAATTGTGAAACTCTGCACAACATGAGGCCATAGGAAAAGTGCAAAACTCCAATTCCATAGTGCTAAATGGCTGAGCCCACACTGTGCCTCAAAATACTGCCAAAGAAATTAAAACACAAAGAAGCACTAGAAAGCAATTACAAAAAAATCATACCTGACTTGAAATTCCAGCACACTGAACAGCTAAAAGGTTTAAATAACACATTACACTGTCTCTCAGGAGTAAATACCAGAAAGGCAAAATTGTCAAAATAGTTCCTTGTCACTGACAAGGCAGATACTAAACCTTTATTGCTAAATAAACTTGAGCAGAGCAGAAGAATTACAAAACCATATTATAAACACCCAGGTAGCAGAAACACACAAAAATAAGTTACAGTCACAATCTAAAAAATGTAGGAAATTATTTACATCAGAAAAATCAAAAGCAGAAAAATTAAATTAGTTCATCTTTTGGATACTGGTCCGTCTTAAAGGGACTAAGTCATAACCACGATCAGTTGCAAAAAAAAAGTCCACCACAAGCCTCAAAACAAATTCTTCCCAACACAAACAGAGATTTTTTTAATAAATCAAGTTACCTATTTTAGAATGAAGCTTAAGTGTCAACAGCCCTTTGATCCTTTCAAAGCAACACTACAGCAAATATTACCTCTCTGACATTTCAGAAAAGCCATTCTATTGCAGTTTAAGCCTCGTTTTCAGGAGCACCAATAGAGCAAGCACAGCAAGGAAGGGAACAGCAGTAGCACTGATCTTAAAAAAATATCCATATGGACAGCAAAGAACTCTATAAAATTAATATACAATGGAAAAAGGTAAAGTCGGTGTACAAATAACTCACATAACTTCCAATAAACAAAGAAAGGACACAAATTTCTGGCTTTAGCCACAGGTGTGAGGAGTGGCCTGACTTCATGTAGAAGAGAACTGCTGTCTTGACAGTGATCACAGCATTGGCAAGAGGGAGCCTGGCAAGCACAGCCAAGGCAAAGACCTGGTAGTCCAAACTACATCATCATGGCAAGGCTTCACAAACAAAGATTTGGTAAGGGCTTTACTCATGCTTGCTACAAGAATGCTGGTGGCTAAAAAGGCCAATGCGAGATACGCAAGTCCAATTGCAAAAGGCACAGCGGAAAGTCTCCATCGGCACTACTGGCGAGGCACGATTCTTCCTGCGTTGTCTTTTTTCCTCAAGACTGATTCTGCATGTGTTCTCAAAGGAAGCAGCAGCGTTATGGATGGTGTGTTTCCATTTGTCCCAACTGGAGGCCAGAGTGGACCATTGATGGTGGTCCATATGGCCAAGGCTGAGGAATTGTTTCAGGGAGTCCTTGTATCTCCTCTTTGGGGC
>JAWWTY010000019.1:42621-53009 GCA_035222235.1 Margarornis squamiger | reverse complement strand
AGTTAAAAGGTCTTTTGGCTACCCACCCCGCCCCCCCCGAAAAAAAAAAAAAGGGTGGGAATGCAATTATATCTACGGACAGCAGGTGGTGATGTCGCACCTGGCCGGCTGGGCTCTCTCTCAGGTGAGATGGCAGGCACAGGCCCCAGGTCAGCTCCCGTGAGAAATCGGAAAGAAAGCAGCGGAAATCCCATCTCCACAGGGGCAGGAAGCAGGTGCGCTCTCTCTCCTCTTTTCCTCACAGCAGCCTCTGCCATGCCCACAGATGAAAACGGTCGAGTTAGTGAGGAGAAAAACACAGCCCAGGCTATCCAGTGATGCCAGGGCCAGTGTGGGTGTCCCCTGTCCTCACTCAGTCCACTGAGAGCTGAGCTCCTGACCTGCGCAGAAAGCGCAGAAACTCTGACCCCTTCCCCCACCCGAGCCCATCTACCCTCTGCCTCCTGGCCTGGGGAAAGATCAGAACAAAAGACTCTGGCTAAAGTAGTTAACATCAGGATATGCATATTCATTGTTCCCTTTGTTAACCATCTTTACCAACACTAAGGCTTTGGCTCCAAGCTTTTTGGAAGGAATTCCAACAGAGTATTGAAACTATAACAGAGGCAAAAGATAGATGTTTTTACCATTTATTTTATTTCTTGATATTAAGGATTAATCCAGTGAGACATAGACATTTAAAGTTCTTTCAGGAAAGTTATCTCAGAACTCTGGCAGAGTTTCTGTATTTTCTTCTCAGGAGTGGAATATAATCTGGATTCTCACCTCTTGCAAACTGTACTCACTTTCATGATAAGGATGACTTTGCTGAGAAATGAAGACTTGGGTGCCATGACTTGATTTTATATTTTACTTTTTCAGTGATCAATTTGTGCATTATCTCAGGTCCTTATGTGAAAGCCCACTTTCATGTGTTCATAAGTAAAGGTTTTGTGTTCATGAATAGTTTATTTCTATAGTAGTACTTCGGTAGGTTGACCAGAGTTATCACTGCAAGACTACACTTACAGTGGTATTTCATATTCCAAAATACCTCTCCTGGGATGAAAGGCTGGGAGAGTTGGGATTGTTCAGCCTGGAGAAGAGAAGCTTTGGGGTGACCTCACTGTGGCCTTGCAGTGCCTGAAGGGAACCTGTATGGAGAAGAAAGATGGAGAGAGACTATTGGCAAGGGGCTGGAGGACAGGACAAGGAGAATGCCTTCACACTGACAGAGAGTGGGTTTAGATTGGATAGTGGGAAGGAATTGTTCCTTGTGAGGGTGAGGAGGCCCCTGGAAGCTGTGGCTGCCCCTGGATCCCTGGAAGTGTCCAAGGCCAGGTTGGACAGGGTTTGGAGCAACCTGGGCTAGTGGAAGGTGTCCCTGCCCATGGCAGGGGGTGGGACTGGGTGAGTTTAGGGTCCCTTCCAGCCCAAACCATTCCATGCTTCTATCAATACATTAAAGAGATTGCAGTTCCCAGCACACATGGCACTGAACCAGCATAAATAACATGCCCTGCTGTGACATGAACTGTGTATTCAGCAAAGGTCCCCCTTTTGGCACTTTCCCCAGAATTTCCTCTAATGCTGGAGGATTTGGGGTTGATATTTTCAGCTGTGTGCTTTTAAGGAGGAAGTTCTCAGTTAATTTTCCTCTGAATTGTAAAGCTCTTACATTAAGTGTTTAAATATAACAGTTTCTGATACACTGTATTTATTCATATTTAGTTGTTATTGACATAATTTCTTTGCCCCAACAGTACTGAAAGGATTACTCAACTGTATGGTTTGGGTCTCTATGTTATGTTTTCTCCAAAACTGTAGCAATAAAAAAAGGTCAGAAACTCATTTGCTGCTCATTCCCACTTTGCATCAACCTCCAACTTAAGGAAAACTCCCACAAACTTCTGATATCATGATTCATGTATTATCCATGGAGGCATTTACCACATATTATCAACTTCCGAACTCTGAGAAATTTTGCTTTCTGGAAATTATGCCCTTGAGCAGATGCCCCCTTATGGGAATTTATTATATGCAAGATTGAAATATGAGCCCTTGTAAAAATTTGAACTTAGTTGATTCTAAGTTTCAAAAATCTAATTAAGTCATCCATGATTGATCACCCCAGCCAAAGTGGGCCTTTTTTCCTTGAGGTCTAGAAATAGGAATTATAAGCCAAAATTTTATAACTTTTGCAATGAATCTATTACAATTCTAGATGAAACGTTTCCATTTTCAGTGAAGAGCTGAAGTTAATTTAGATTTAAAGCAGAAGATGCCACAGAAGATTCTAGATTTTCAGGTCCCATGACTTGTTCTTTATTTAACTTCAAGAAATAACTACAGAATGCTGCTCTGCCAGTGGTGCTTATACAGAACAGACAAATCAAAACTGCAATTAGATCTCTTCATTTACACTGAGGTGTAAGGCAATAAATACCAACATGACCGTGATGTGTGAGGACTATGAAATAAAAAACTCTATAAAATAGAGCACACTGGCATTTCTTAAAGAGTATGTTAGACCAGAATAATTTCTTCCTGACCATTTTGTGCAAAATGTCAGTGCATCTTGATGTGTATTTCCCAAGGGAAGACAAGAGCCTTGCAGGGAGACAGTGGGTGCTAAAAGGAAGCAGGAGAGGCTATTTATGCTCTGCTCTTATTGTATGAGAGATATATCTCTTATTATATTGGAAGACTGGCCTTTGAAAGAAACTTTTGTGTCTTATTACAGCAAAACCAACAGTTTAAATTAAGATTTCAGTAAGCCCTGATGGATTGTTCCCTCAGCTACTCTTCAGCTTCTTTAGCAGTAGTATAATAGATATGTCCAAATGCTTGATCTGGCATCCATGAAAGCAAACAAACAAACAAAAGGGTCACAGCTCTTTTCTTTTTGGAGCCCTAACTCAAGCTGTATTTACCTTTCAGGAAGCACCAAAGTATTTTAAGCCCATTACTAAACCTTTCTTCAAAAACTATAATTCAAGTTTATTGCTGAGATGTCTCAAACTACAGCAGGCTGATCATATCTCTTCTTCTTCCTGATTATTTCTAACTCAGCCTGGTTTTGAAGAGCAAATCTTTGTTTAAACAAAAAACAGCAAGCCAATCCCATTAATTTCTGTAAATATGGTGAGACAGAACCAACTTCTGGCTTAAAACAAACATAAAATTGAAGATGAGGAAAAATTCAAATTTCAAAAGAAATCATTTAATTTTAGAATCTGTTCAACATTCAGTACTGGAATAAAGGTAAAGAAAAGTATGGGAAGGTCCCCCTAAGCCTCCTGTTCTCCAGGAGTTTTTTTGTTATACCAGAAAATAATCTTCCAACTGACATTCAAGCAGCTTTTCATCTTTAATAGGCCTTTGTATTTAATTTGATAATAAAACTCCAGGGATATTTTTAAAACCTCTAAATGATAATGCTACAAATTTTCAGATGCTATTGCACTTTTACAAAATGTATTCAAGCTGTTCCTAAAACAAACCTGGGAAGACAAACTTTTCCGAACTTTGCTTTACTTCAGGATATTTTGCAACATCTGGACAAAACTTCCTCCACTTATCAGGAAGCACCTATGCTGCAGTAAGAGGATTACCAGAAAAGGCTCTTTGTTGCCATTCTTGAGTTGAAATAAGTTCAAAGTTAATCTTCTACTGAATTCTCTTAAGTGAGATATCTGCTAAATGCTGCAGTTCGCATTTCCTTTACCCAGCTTGGAGAAAGTTTGCACTTCTTCCATTTTCATTTAAACATTTTTGGAAAAGATAAGCTGTGCTCCCCTTCCCCAGAGGGAAAAATCTGTCCAAATTCAAATCTGTCCATGGTGTGCACAGGTGCACTTTCTTTCACATCAGTGCTCTTTTCTGAGGTAGGAATAGGAGTGCCATGTGCCTACACACGGATGCATCGATGCATTTGCTTTGAAATAGAGCTGAGACCAGCTAGAAGAACTGAGGGAAAGGTGGATCATCCAGAGGATCAAATAACTACCTGCCCTTGTTAGTTCAGGGTGGAGCTTTTTGGTTGTTTGTTTGTTTTAGTAATATTTAAGTTATATCAATATTCACAAACTTGACTTCTTCAGTGTAAGGAACACAGGAAAGATTAGGTAGACCATCAGTTAATGGAAATACATCTTGCTCCTCACTGCATCTTCTGTGTGGAAAAGGCCCTCAGCTCACCCCTACCCTCCAGCTGCAAAACAGAGCAGAAGAAAGGCCTTATCAGTGGCAGTGCAGATGACACACTTGTAAGCTGGACTTATTTTCCACAACTATTTTAGTTTGTGTATGCCAAATAGAAAGGAAACAGTTACTGCAATAGTTAAATTAGAATCATTACGGGACAGGACAGTAGCAAATCTAGTAAAACAGAGCTTTTGTCTTTCCCATCCTTAAAGAATCTGCAGCATAAGTATCACTAACATTAAAAATGTCTTAGATTTCAGCCCTCTTACTTCCTAAGTTTGGCTGAGATAAAATGTCTCAGTCTCTCTTCAGTTGCTACACAACCTTTTTTAAAAATTCTCTCACATTAAAAAATACCACCATAACCAGGAAATAAAAAAACAAACAGCATTCTGCCAAAGATTTTGTAGAGCTTTGCCAAAGAAAAATTTGTTCCCTACCAGCATATGACCCTAAATGAATTGGAAGGGAAAATATTTTGGAGGTGATATTACCTGGAAATAATATCCATAGAGAAAATCACAAAGGAAATTTACTAAGAGACTTAACTGACTTTCTGGAACATATCCCGGGATCAATTCTGCCCTTTCAAATCTCAAAGAAATTGAAAGTAAACCAAATCTGTAAAATATGGAAGAAGTTGTTTTAAAAGATTCATAGAGTGAGGAAGATGAAATGGGTGAGTAAATTTGCCATATAATTAGAATGAAAGAACAAATGCTATGTAAACTTATGCAGATCTTACAAAAATACAGGGCAAATGCATCACAAAACACTGGAAGTAAATCTGCTCAACTGCTGAACTGCTGCAGAACTTCCACAGCTTCCTCCTCGTTGTGTTCTTTGCTGTTCGAATGGCAACAGATGAGCAGCAGTAACAAGAGAGGGCATCACAGCTGCCCACCTCTGGCACAGTGGCAGTGCAATCAGTCATATCTGTCCCACTGGGAGAGGTATTTGCAATTCAACAGGCACAACAAACAGGAAGAGGTTTGGCCATTCTAGTGTCACAAAAGAACATTTCAGTTATTGATTGCATTCTCTGAAAAAAATTCTTTCATACCACTTGTTCAACAACCAAAAAAATGCAGCACCAATTCTTCCTTAGGGTTCACAGTTCAAACTGGAATGAAAGCAAAACCAGCAAACAACTTACATTTTCATGAAGCTGAAACACTCATGTGTGATGGATGGATAGAACTGAAGTGGCTGATTATGGTTATTTTACCCTTAATCAGAGAATCACAGAATGGTTTGGGTTGGAAGGGGCTCTAAAGTTCATCCGGTTCCACCCTTTGCCATAGGCAGGGAGACCTTTCACTATGCCTGGTTGCTTCAAGGATTGTCAAGCCTGGCCTTGGAGACTTCCAGGGATGTGTCAGACACCAACCAGTGATTACTGGCTCAGAAATCTCTTGTCCGTCTGTGTCCGTGTGCCCATGTGTGCCCATGTGCGTCCATCTGTGTCTGCGTGTGTCCACGTGTGCCCATGTGTCCATGCGTGTCCATATGTCTGCGTGTGTCTGCATGTGTCCCCATGTGTCCATGTGTGTCTTTGTGTGTCCAGCTGTGTTTACGTGTGTCTGTGTGTGTCTGTCTGTGTCCACGGGTGTCCATATGTATCCGTGTGTGTCCATGTGCATGCATGTGTCTACATGTGTCTGTGTGTGTCCATATGTCGGTGTAACCACGTGCGTCCTTGTGTCCACGTGTGTCTGTCTGTGTCCATGTGTCCATGTGTGTCCATGTGTGTCCATATGTGTCTGTGTCAATGTGTGTCTGTATGTCCCCGTCTATGTCTACAGGTGTCCATGTGTCCATGTGTATCTGTGCGTGTCTGTGTGCATCCATGTGTGACCACGTGTCCATCTGTGTCCAACTGTCTGTGTTTCTGCATGTCCGCGTGTCTGTGTCCGTGTATGTCCATGTGTCCCTGTGTGTCCCTGTATGTCTGTGTGTCCCTGTGTGTCCCTGTGTCCCTGTGTGTCCATGTGTCCGGACAGGCCCAGGCCAAGCGTGGTCCCCACTTGGGCAGTCACGTGGCACGAGGGCGGTCCGGGTTACCTGTCAATCAGTGAAGTCCGGCTGGTGATCCGCCCCCAACCCGCACCCTGAGCTCTGATTGGCTGCAGCTCCCGTCACTCTGACTAGGGAGACAGGGAGTGGTCAGTGGCACAAAAGTCCCACCCAGGGGGTGTGGCCACGGTGACCAGAGTCTATAAAGTGGCGGGGCCTTGGCCTGTGGTGCTTGAAGCCATGGACGTGTGGCCCTCTGTAACAGGTGGTACCTGTTTCTCTTTCCTCTCTTTATTCTCTCTCCTCTTAATCTCTCTTCCCTTGTTCTATTCTTCCTTTTGTGGGTATCTCACCTAAGTTGCCTGGAGTTTGTTTGCTGGGTGTAACAAAGGTTCCTTACTGTAGTACTTACTGTAGCCGTGCCTGCCAGTCCTGGCAATCTGTTGTAATGCTTTTGTGAAGTTGCATGTTTATTTCTGTAAAACCCTATTTGCCAAAATGCCTATTTTCTCACAAAATTAAAAGAAATCTCTGAGAGAAAAATGTGTAGTTTTTCTCTGCGCGTGAATGCAAGGTCCCAGAGAACCAAAAGCTTCACAAGGGTTAGTGTGGGTGAAGTCTCTGAGGCCCGAGGCTAAAATGCCAGCAGCAGGGTAGGCCCTGCTGCCGCCGGGCCCACTCGATTCCCTCCTTACGACTCAGCTGGACCCGCTCACTGCCAGCCTGAGCCCTCCGCCTTGGCCTTTGTCAAGAATGCATTACACTGTTTTGTCCATTGAAATTTTAAGACCAGTTTCCAAGTTGTCTCTTTCCTGCTCCTTCCTTGGGTGAGTTACAAACATATTTGAGTATATTGTCCTTAATTACATCACAGGTTGCAACTGCAGTTGTCATGATGCCTAAAATTCCTGGAAGACTCAACATTAGTGGAGATAAATAGAGAAGTACATTTATTTAGGAGCAGAATTTTGCTTCATGTTTCTCCTACGAGCTTCACAAACCTGAAGGCGGCAAGAAAACTACAACAGAAATTCCCCAAGATCAGTGTTAAGTCATCCTGATATCAAAGCAGGATGAAAGCATCTAACTGGGCTTCTGTCATCTCTCAGGTTAGAACACAAAACAGGACATGACTAATAATGCCAAACTGAACTGATCAATGAGATATATCTTCTGCTCTCTCAAAGTAACTGAGTTGTATATTATGTATATTATGAGCATTCCCAAAGGCATCAAATTCCTCTTTCTAAGATTTCTTTTATTTTCAAAAGAAACAAGACTTTTTCCATTATTACATTTTGAATTTATTTATTGCAGTCTAAATTTTAAATTTTTCCTGGATTTACTCTCAATCTAAGGAACAAGGAGAGCTGCAGTCAAGGAGAGAAGAAGTGATAACAGCATAACATTATTATTTGTTGTGAAAACTCAAATAGCAAAAAGTGACCTACAGGTTATTTCTTTACTATTGTGGCAGGCTACATTTAAAGACAAAATTTGATCTGAGCTAATTAGCACAAGAAAGCAAATGGCCCTGCTCATTGCCTCCTGTGAATCACATTTTTGATAGGAGCTACTGTGCTAAAAGTAGAAGAGCTCTTTCAGTTTTTAGGGAATGTTTTATCACATGCTGTAAATTACAGGTAGAATTTTACCCTTGCATGGTTCTTAGCACTGATAAAGTAGTCTTAAAAAATTATCAGCAAAATTTCACCAAGTGCTAATGGCACAATGTTCCTAAATTTATAAAACTTTGGCTTAGATGAATGTTGCTTGGAGCAACAATTAACTGGGAAGGAAAGTTTGGTAATCACCACAGATAATGTATAATGCAGATGTTGAATGATAGGAAAATTAGAAAATAAATCCACTCAATCCACTCAATGTGACTTACTGAGGAAAGATACGCAAATTCAGATTCCAAGGCCAGAAGTGAAAAAACAATCCTACTTGGGCAATCTCCTCTCTCCTGAGGAAGTAATTCAACAGCTTTTTGTGCCAAGGAAGATTCCAGCTAGCCAACTGATGGCATCCTTCCAGACAAAGTGCCTCCTACTTAGCTGCATCTGTCCTTTTCATGCAATTGAACAGTCCCATTCCCGACTCCCATAAGAAAAGAAAATGATCATACTTCTTATGTTACTGGTTTATTAGTGCTGGAGAAGGGACTTACTCCACTGTTCCCACTGAAAGTTCCTCTTAGAGTAGCAAGAGCAAATTTATTTTTGTCTGTAGCAGATGTTACTCAAAAATCTCAAAGAACAAGTGTTTGAAATGCTATAAAAGTATTGATTTGAAAGTTTTATACAGTTTTCTGCATAAATGATATTCAAACAATTTGCTCCTGCACCTGCCTGCTCTTTACATTAGCATAATTTTTAATAACTTGACAAATACACTGGTGGCATTTGGTTATATGAACAGAAAAATAGGAGCTTTGTCCATCTGTAAAGCATCTGCCATGACAGGAGAACTCCTGTCATTTTATTAGGAAAAAAAGAAATCAGTGAAGATTGGTTTCTTTAATTAGTAGGTCCTCAGTCTGATTTTCTTAAACTTACTCTGTGAAGCACCTGATCTTGTTGAGATATGTGTTCCAATGAGTACTTGTTTTACAAATGAGGTTACAGCCTTACCTACAGGAATCACCCCAGCCAAGCACAGGGGTTACTGCCTAACACCATTCTGGCCATTATATGATCTTCACTTGGGAAAGAGTTCCTTAATGAAAGCATATTTATCTGAATGTGTGAATATGGTGGGATATAATTTTTTAGAGTCTTTGCACATGTGTAGACTTTGTATAAAAATGACAAAATATCAAGTGGATACAGAAATAAATCAGTTGGTTGCACAGGAATTTTACACTAGGGAAATAAAAGCTTTCCATATAAATTTAAATACGTGTTAAAATGTTCTTCACTTTGGCTAGAAGTGGCTTCTGGATGCTGTGTACATGGTATCATTAAGTGTTGAAAACTTCTACGGGAGACTTGGCTGCAGCAATGGTAGCAAAATGTGTCTCATATGAAATCAGAGACATAGAATGGTTTGGGTTGTAAAGGACCTTCAAGATCATATCACTCCACCCCCTTCCACTAGCCCAGGTTACTCCAAGCCCCGTCCAACCTGGCCTTGGACACTTCCAGGGATGGGGCAGCCACAGCTTCTCTGCGCAACTTGTGCCAGGGCCTCCCTACCCTCACAGCCAAGAATTTCTCTGTAGTATCTAAACTAAACTTTCTATCTGTCAGTTTTAAGCCCTTCCCCCTTGTCCTGTCACTGCAGTTCCTGAGAACAGTCCCTTTCCCCTCTTCTGCCACCATCTCAGGGCTGGATCATTTGCCATATTTCTATTTGAATGGTATTTCAACTTCATCACTTTCCCAGGGGATTTTTTCAAAATCCATGAGAAAGTTCTCTCTAGGAAGGGAAACAAATGTTTAAAGTCATGTTACATAAAGAACAATCCCTCTGAGGCTGTGACATGAGGATATTAATTGACTTGAATGACGGCTTTGTAGTACTTTGACATATTTTTGGATAGTAAAAAATATTTACAATATGGAGTAAGAAATAGTAAATTATTTTGTGACAACAAAATTTGTAAGTGAATTTATGTAATTTAAAACATTTTAAAGGGAAATTTAGGATGGGGGCATTTTAATCCCACTGCATTCATGATTAAACATCAGAATTTAGCGAAAAACATGTACTCGTCTGGCTTTTTTTTATTGTTCTTTTTTTTTTCTGGTTTTATAACCTGCTGTTTGGATTGTCAAAGATGTGTAAGTAGTTTTAAGAAATGTGTCAAACTGACACAAAATATTTTATAAGGCTTTATTTCTTCTAGTTACCATGTGTCTTATTTGATTTGTGTCTTATTTTCATCCCACAGTGAATTTTCACTTGCTAACATCATTCAGTCTTGTCACATAAAACTTATGCCAAGAACAAAATCTACATATGATTTGAGCAACAAATTCTGTGATCATTCAATCTTCCACAATGGATCAAACACTTTGCTCATCAGTGGTTCTAGTCAGTAATAAAGCAGAGATTGTTCTTTCAGTTAGTTTAACAATCACTTCACCTTGATTTATATTATGTTGTCTTAGTTTGAGAGAGAAACTAAGATATAAATGTTGGCTAAGAAATAAAAAATAATCCCTCTCCTTAAATTTAGA
>JAWWTY010000019.1:5443-27667 GCA_035222235.1 Margarornis squamiger | reverse complement strand
TTTCTAAATTTAAGGAGAGGGATTATTTTATTTCTTGGCCAACATTTATATCTTAGTTTTCTCTCAAACTAAGACAGCTTATCATTTTTAAGAGCTCATGAATATATACAACCACTAAAAATGTAGCCATATCAGTAACAGATTACACCAATTGCTACTAACATACCTTGAATGACCACCTGATATGCAAGCTTTACATATCTTAAAACCTGTGCATGTATTGCACAGAATTCAATCTGACGACCAACACAAAATTCTTTCAATGCTCTCCACTTGTGACCAATTGGAATTAAAAGGTCTGTATCCATTTTAAGTCCAAAATGGGACCATGCTTACACTTTAGCTAAAGAATTAGTGTTTGTTTCACTAGTTCACTTGCAACTATAATTAAGGGAAAGAGTTACCTTTGCCTCTTTAGTAGAATAGTATTTTTACCCTTCAGAAAAACAATAGAAATACTCTCTGCACTCATCTGTATGACACATAAGGTTGTGTGTTGCTTAGAGTCTGTCCTCTAGCTTTCTATTAATTAATTCAAGAAAAATATTTTTTTCTTTCAAAATATACTCAGCAATTTTCTTAGATCAGAATGACAACTGTCCTTATGAAAGCATATGAGGATTCAGTGGAAAACTCAATGCCAAGTGTATGATTTACATTTTGTGCCTTATCTTTTACAATTGGGGAAAAAAAATAGCAAAAAGCACTGTAAACCCTGCTTGTACAGAGAAGCAAAAACAACCACTAAGTCACCTCTCTAGCCTCTCATACTCCCTTCTGATTCCAGTGGGGATAACAACCCTGATCAATGAGCACAAACCCTGAGATCTCCTGATGTCTTCCACACCCAGTCACAGACCTACCCACAAAATAGCTCTGCTGGCACCTACAAGCCCATGGAAAACATTTTTGTCATCTTTTCTGTATGTGTAGTCTCAGAAGGTTGCTCCCAACAATTACAGTTTGTCATTACTAGTCACAACAGTCCCTTCTTCCATTAGTAAGAAAATTTCTAACCTAATGTTTTATGTAAGTTAATCTGTCTTTTCACCACCATTTTCCCCCTAAGAATTATTAGAAAACATTCAAAAAGACACTTATAAACATTTATTTCTACTTACAACTCATTCTCCCTCTGTTTCGAAATTATGCCTCACTTCTGTAAAGTGCCTTTATGTCACTTAGTTCACTTACATATTTAAGAATTTTCTCCCTTTTAACTAGAAGTCCTTAGAAATTTTACCATGTTAGAATTATTTTCCCTTGGATTAAGTATAGCTTTACATTTATGAATTATTACATACAATACTCTGGTCTCTGGTGAGACCCCATCTGCAGAGCTGCCTCCAGCTATCTGATGCCACTTCAGTGCAATTCCTAGTAAGATCCATGGAAAACTGTCTCTTTTACCAGTAGAGTAATCCTTTCTGGAAGCAATGCCTCACCTTTTCTGCATCCTGAATCAGAAATAAAATATGTGAACCACGAAGCATTCATGAAAGGTACTTCCTGCTTTCCATATATATCTAGTTTTCATATCTGAAACACTTAAATTGGATATATGGGGTTCATTGTATCTTAGTTTTTAATATCCACTAACATATTCTCTTCAATTTTCCATCTGTAGAAACAAAGGAAATGAGTTAAAATTACTAATAAAACTCCAAAGACATATAAAAATATCCCCATCTCTGACCCTTAGCTAGAAATTGCTTTGGGTGGCTTCCTCCATCAAAATTTACATGTCATATTTATACATGAAAGAGTGAGAAAGTCAAATGAAGGACTGCTTGAGAAACTTAATTTCACTTGGAGATAATTGTATCATCTGCATCTTAGAAACAGTAATTTGGCATGTCTAGGGACAGGAAATGCAGAGCCAATAATGAAATGAGATGTAAAGATGAGATTTTGAAAGTTTGTAAGTTCAATACAAAGATTATTTTTTTTAGATTTTTTTTTTTTTTTTTTTTTTTTTTTTTTTTTTTTTTTTTTTTTTAATATAATAAGTACTGAATCCTGTTCTGTTACATCTGCTCTGCCTAATCCTCAAACAAATCTCTTCCAGCAGCTCCTCCCAATCCCATCCCCTTTTAAGGACAACTTGGTTTAAAGGGACACAGACTGTCTGGTTGACTGTTCTTACATTACATTAGCAGCCAAATGGGACCTACTTCTCACTTCCTCAGAAGCCTTTTACTCTAATGCTTATTAAACTACCAGTTTAAAAGATTCATAAGCTTTAACTCATTGTTTTTGTTACAAGCCACTTACAAAACATTTCTGTCTAATTACTGAAACTACTGTCTTTTAAAAAAAAGCAGGCAAGAAACCCATCTCTGGATCTGAAGTTTCTTTAATAAACATCATGAAAAATGTCTTATGATAATGGGAAACCCTCAAGTGACTTTAGGAGTGAGGGTTATTCTAATCACCTTATTTTTGTTACAAGTTTTAAAGAAAGAACTTTGACATCTGATCCAGGAAGTATCCAAGGATTAGATAAATGTGGAAGAAAATGCAGTTTTGGCAGATGATGGGAGGGGACCATGGATCTGAAAGGGACTTGCTTTTAAAGTGACCTGGGTGTACTCCAATCCAGGATGCAGCCGGAGCATGCAGTTTTGAGGTTGGGAACTGACTCCAAGGTAAGCAATTGCTTCTATTTGTTCACTCTGGTGTAGAGATTCTTGTTTGAAATTCAAGCTGTTTAAATAATTTAACATCTGCAAACACATAAAAAATAAAGGAAATTAATAAATACTCAGATCTATATCCAATTATATATTCTAGATACACATAGGAAGAGAAATACATTTTTTCCCTGTATTCTTATGGAATATGAACTGCTCCTGCATTAATTTGTAATAATACAGTCATGCATGGAGTTAGATTTTACAAGATTTCCATCAAATTTATTGTTGTATATGTCTAGTGATCCTGACTGTGAACGTACTGTCTTTTATAAGACTGTGGGTATTTACCTGATATTTTTCCTATTTCTTTTTCCCAATTAATTTTTGATGTTCCTCATTTGGAAACAGGATATTTATGAAACCTAAATGTAATGCATCACCTCCCATTAGAGTGAAAGGAATGGAGACTACCCAAAAAAAGAAGTGATTGACTTTATGGAGGATTAGATCCATTATATCCAAGGGAAAATTATGTCCAGATGCACACGTTATTTGGACAATAATTATTTTAAGTATAACACAGGAAGAACTGTGCCTTGCCAATACTGCTGATGGAGACTTTCCACTATGCCTTTTGCAATCAGACTTGCCTATCTCGCATTGGCTTTTTTAGCCATCAGTGCGCTTGCAGCAAGCATGTGTAGAGCCCTTCCCAAATCTTCATTCACAAAGCCTAGCCATGATGGTGATGATTTTAAGTAGCTTTTTACATTTTGATGACCCCTCTCCTGCTATCTGACTTACCTATTCAAAACAAATATCCAGGAATCAAGTAATTAGAGACTTGAAATAAGTTTCACTGCCAGAGCGCACTAATGAGATGGGCCAAAGAAGATTGACCTTACCTCTAACTGGACTCAGAATTAAGCTTTTCTTTTCTTTGAAAGATCCCTCTGCCTAATTCTAATTCCAAGCTGTCTAAGCAATGCATACTCTCAATTACCAGCAGCAAAGGTTACACTAAATGTAACCAGCAGTTGCTGGTTTAACTATGCATTATTATTCTGATAAAATTGCAGTTTGGGAAGTGTCAGTTATAACACAGCTTGACTAGGGAAATAACTTGGTCTCATTTAAAGCCCGGAGGAAAGGAAACTTCATTCCTGTTTCTCATTCATAGAAATTGTTTGAAACTTTATGCCCGGGAAGCATCTTCAGACATAATCATCTAATAATTACTTATTTCTTCAGGATTACCTGAGACATAAACCACTGTCATATCTTCTCTGCAGTGGTGGTACTGGCCATATTCCTTGTCCTGGTGCAGGAAGCAGTATGCACCATTTCTAATCTTCAACTTAAACATTTTGGTGTTAATAGTTAAGAATTATGCTTAGGTATTAAGAGCTTCACTTTGTCCTTAGTAGCCAAAGCTGTGTGAATGTTTTCTTTGTTTTACAGTTGTTTCCTGGGCTTTGCTTGTTTCTTTTCACAAGGATATAGTTATATAATACAGCTGAAATGATGGAATGGTTTGTTATCATCAAAGCCAATTCTCGGCTTCACACCTTTTTCTCTTTGCCTCAGGTCCTTGCCATGCACACCCATCTCTCTTCTGGTGAACTTAGTGATGTGGAGTGTTGACCCACAGTCAGAGACTGAGCACCACAGGCCCAGTTAGTCAACCCTCCTCTTCAGCAGGATGGGGAAGAACAGTAATATGAAAGGTGAGAAAACTCATGCATCTGACTGGTGATTTGAATCACCTCTCTGTGGAGTTAGACAAGCACTGGTCAAAGTAATGGCTGATAAACAGGGCAGGAAAAGGGTTTGCTTAAGGCCTTAGTTCAGCAATGTCATCCACTTCCACCCTTAGGTCAGGTTTGAGTTGCTTGAGTTTCTTGTCCCCATAACACCTGTTAATCATATTCCTATTAGCTTTTGGTAGAATTTAATCACTGACGTTGGGTTTTAACTAAAGGATGACAGCTACTCACACTATGTCCTTAGCATGTTCTTCATGATGATATCACAGCCTGGTCTAACAGAATTCACACAAAGAATTAATCATTAAATCCTATGCTTCATTATAATTAAATATATGTAACCATTAGGAAGGTATCATGTAAACAATTGTGCCGCTTAAAATCATGCCAAGTAAAAAGCAGATGCACCTATTACATAAGCAATGTTAAATTTGTCTCATGATTTCAAGTGACTCAAAATCCTAAGACAACCCATCAAAGATTCTACAAATCCTTAACCATTGATGTTTGCACTCAATTAAAGTTACACATAACCAATAAAAGGTCTCAAAACAATCCCTTTCTTTGCATTTACTGGACTAAACAAGGTACATAAACACTTCCAAAATAGGTTTTCTCATTGAGAACAGTGATTAACTTAACATGAGTGGAGTTCAGCTCATCCTTGCTCATCTAACCATTAAATTCAATCTCCCAGTCCCCTGGGGAACGAAGCAAAGGAAAAGAGAATGCAAGCCCAGAAGGCAACGTACTTCAAAAAGGAAGGCTATGCATTGAAGTGTCAGGTGGTCTGTTGTGATTTCATGTAATAAGTTCACTAGAGCATCCATTGATTATCAATCAGAATTCATTGCATTATATTCTTCGTGCTGTTCAGAATACCAGGTCCCATTAAAAGAAAAAAAAACACCACCAAACTGAATCTCGAATTAATTTCACTCTGCATCTTCAAGGATGCATTAATGCAGTCTCAGAGATACACTGTTGGTCTTATTTTCTTATTACAATAGAATTTGCCAGCAAAACGTACATCAGGCCATGCTTGATTACTCACTAAACTCAAACCATTAAGGCTGTACACATATGGCTTCATGCTCTGAGGAATTCCTGCTGACTTCCTGAGGAGGGAAGTATCCCAGAAAATGGATACAGCTGAGGCAAGACCCACTAAAGCAATTTGAAGTACACACGTGTGATGCTGAAAACGCCAGCTCAGCAAATCCCTCAGTGTGTGTAAATTCATAAGCTCCATTCACTCCTCATAGTTTGTAAAGTACCTCGGGTACCCAGACTTCCACTCCTGTTTGCACCTGGAGCTTCTCTCAGACTCCAGCAGTATATGTACATCATGTCACAGCTCATCCTTGAGCTAAGAATGGGAACCAGAAACATGGTGAAGCTTCACAAAATAATTGAGCTGGAGACAAATTCTGAAAATGTCAGGAACATTCCAACTGAATAGAGTATTTGCGAGAACTGTTTGCATTTATAAATACAGCATGAAAAGCACAGGATATTATATTTTTTATTATCATCTCAGCTATTTAAAATCATATTATACTCCAGAAACTTACCTTAAATACCTTATATACTACCTGTTTTCCACATGTGTGCCTACACTTTTTATATTAGGTATTGAGTTAAAAAATGAATATATATGAAATTCGTAGATGAACTCTGTCCTTCAAGGTAACTACTTTTGCCTTGTTTAATCTAGTTAATACTCCCAGTCTGTCTGAACTAAGACTCATTTCAAATTTAAGAAAAATTTCTGCCTTCAAAACCACAGTGTGGAATGTGACATGCTCATCACTATTTCATCTACGAATAAATTTACATAGCTTGCAATACATACCCCTTCCCAAATATTTTTTTCAAGCTTTATTTAACCTTTGGTTCTTCTATAAATACATGAACCTGCTGGGTATCACCATATAACCTCTTTTCACTCACCATTTCCCAACAGTAACACAGTAAAACACCTTTCAGATTCAAAGTAGGATGCTATTTGCTTCATGAAAAAGAAAGATGTATTTCTCACTACTTTTTATTTAACTCCATTTAAAGTGTAACCAATAGTGCATCTTCACTCATACTCTGACTGTACAAGCATTTTCTTGCTGTTTTGGTAGATGCACAGGCATCCCTATACTCCAGTGCTTTTTCCCTTTTATCAATTGCTAGGTCATAAACTTACAATTTAAGAAAGTCTGAACATAGAATAGAATGACAGAATCACAGAATGGTTTGAGTTGGAAGGGACCTTAAAGCTCATCTCATTCCACCCCCTGCCATGGGCAGGGACTCCTTCCATCAGCCCAGGTGGCTCCAAGCCCCATCCGAACTGGCCTTGGAGACTTCCAGGAATGGGGCAGCCACAGCCTCTCTGGGAAACCTGTGGCAGGGCCTGCCCACCCTCACAGACAATAGTTTCTTCCCAATATCCCATCTAACCAGGGTCCCCTCTGCCAGCGTAAAGCCATTCCCCCTTGTCCTGTCCCTCCAGCCCCTTGTCAATAGTCTCTCTCCATCTTTCTTGCAGGTTCCTTTCAGGCACTGCAAGGCCACAATGAGGTCACTCCAAAGCTTCTCTTCTCCAGGCTGGACAATCACAATTCTCTCAGCCTTTCCTTGTAGGAGAAGTGCTCAATTCCTCTAATCTACTTCGTCACCCTTTGTCAACATGACCTTTTTCTATCAAATACACTGTTTCTACATATTTATGTATTTCTTCTATAAATATTTCCATATCCTTATCTGAATTTTTACATTGGTAAAACTTACTTTAATGTCTATAAAACATTTCAGATGCTTATACTGTTTAAAGGGGGAAGGAAAATTGACTAAAATTAAAAAGCAGTGTGTGAAGAATGACCAGTATCTATACAGACGGAACCGGAGTGAACCCATCAAAGGGCATAATAAAAAAGTGTATGTCAGAATCAAACTCCTGAGATTTAGACCTTATAAAAAGGAAGCTGAGCTTTGGCACATACACTCTTTTTCCAAGTGTAAGCAGTGTGGACTGTGGTACCACTTGACTGGAATGCATGAAAAAGAAGTACAATAGGAAGTTGTCATGAAAGCTTTCCAATACAAAAGTCAGAAGACAGAAAGATCACAGAAACACAGAATGAATAGGGCTAGGAAGGACCAATTGTCTAACCCTAAATAGGGATAGTTACAGCAGGATGCCCTGGACCATGTCCAGTTGGATTTTTGTTATCTCCATAGATGAAGCCTCCACAAGGTCCCTAGGAAAGCTGATTCACTTTTTGACTATCATTACAATAAAATTGCTTTATCTTCTGCTTAAAATGGAGCATCCTCTGTGTGTTCATTGTCTCTTGTCCTGTCACTCGTTATGACTAAGAAGAATCTGCCTGTCTTCTTTACTTCACCCATCAGCTATTTATATACGTTGATGACATACCCTGAGCCTACTCTTGTCCAGGCTGAACAGTCCCAGCTCCCTCAGCCTCTTCTCATCTATCAGACACTCCAATCCATTACCATATTTGTGGTGTTTCACTGCCCTCAGCCCCGTATGTCCATGTCTGTACTTGGAGACCCACCACTGGAAACAGCACTGCAAATGTGTCTCACCAGTGCTGAATAGAGAGGAGGGAATACCTCCCTCCTCTGCTGGTGATGTTTTGTTGCCTGCTGGCCTTCTTTGTCAGGAGGGTGTATTCCTTTCTCATGTGCAACTTGTGCACCAGGATCCCCAGGCTTTTCCTTGCAAAGCTGCTATCCAGTTGGTTGACTCCCATCCAGCTTGTGCTGATGTGTTGGATTTTTCCTGCCTACATGCAGGACTTGGAATTTCCCTTTGTTCAACTTGAGCTTTCTGTCAGTTTGATTCTCTAACCTGAATAGTTCAGGTCCCTCTGACTGCTAGCATATCTACCTGGTGTATTAACGAGTTCTCCCAATTTTCTGTCATGCATGAATGGCTGAGGCTGTACTCAGTCCCATGGTCCAGGTCAGTCAGGGAAATGTTTAACAGTACTGATGCCAGTACTGACACCTGGGCTCCCTAACTCATGATTAGCCTCTGGCTGAACTGATCACAACCTCTCTGAGCCCAGCAGGTCAGTCAGGTTTCAGTGCACCTCACTGCCTGTTTCTCTAATTTGTATTCCAACACTTTGTATATTATGTTACAGTGTCAAAGGCCTTGCCAAAGTCAAGGCAAGCAGCAGCCACTGTTCTTCCTTCATCCACCAAACCACTTCATTGTCACTGGCCAAACACAGCTATTCCACTATAAATTCTTGTTGACTACTTCCAATTACCTTCTAGTTCTTAGTGAGACATTGTAAAACTGTCAGCGAGTATGTCCTGGTTAAACCTTGCTGTCTGGTTTTATGGGCAGTTTCATGACATCAACTGGGAAAAAGCCAAAGCCGAGGAATTCTAGCTATACCCACAGAAAACAGTGACATGTGCAAATTATCTTTGTCAGGAAAATATGAGCTAGGAATGAGGCATTTTTCAACACTTACTATCTGTTTGTGGGTACAATAAGAACTTTCCATAGCAATGAAATAAGAACTACAGCAGCCACAACTCGCTCAGTTTGAAGGTTTACTGCCAAACCAAAACTGAAACCAGAATCAATGGAGGCCAAGTCTCTTCAATTAACTTCAAAGAAGGCTGCACTGTGCATGATGCTTCATTGAATTAATAAGAAATATAGTATATTGGTTTGATTTTTACATTTATTGAAATCTACATTGATGGCAAACACTAGAGATTCCTAGGATCCTTCAAAGGCTCAATTTTTACAGTTGTAAGCTATTCTGCAGGAGAGGAGTTTCCCTCCCTTCTATTTTATGACCAATTCTGCATCACATAACAGCATGACAGGGGCTGCCCTGAATATGGAAAGAAAAGAGTGAGCAAAGCTGTGCAGTCTGTGATTTAAGGAACTCTCCCAAAGGGCTTTTAATGAGTATTGCATTTACACACACAAAAACAAATTCTTGAATCTATATTCCTAATTGAGCACTCTAATTCCCAAAAGAATGGATAATTCTGTGAAGGACAGAGAAGGACAAGAAGACAGGAATTGCCTCTCACCTTTCTCCTGAAAGAGGCAGTTATTCATCTGTTATATTTTTTAAGGAATTAGAAGTCTACCTTCATGGAAGACTGTGAGCTGAATGAAGTTGCCTACTTGTGTACAGTCGATAACAAGGCCAGATCCACCTTAATGAACCCACATAACCATAATCCCTGAGGATTCTAAGGGAGCAGAGTGGTTGATATGAGCTCCCTCTTCTGTCGGTGCTGGAAGATGATTCCATTTGGGGTTTATTTGACTCCTTAAGGTATCTCTGTTTCTGCACGACTCGTCCCAGGCAGATAGAAAAGGCTGTTTCCTCCAATAAATTTGGGTGTCTCAGTGATGTAAAAAACCAAAGACAACAGAAGAAACAGAACATCCCTCCTGTTTTCAAAATGTCCTACTGAGTTATCTGTCAATCTGTTCTTTGTGCTGATCTGCATACATGTCCTCACAGGCAAGTTTCTGCCTGCAGAGCACATAAGTAGCCTCAGCATAGTGTTCAGTGACAAGGGTTTTGGCATGGTGGTCAGCTGCCTGAAGTTAGGTCTTGCAAAGCTCTGTCACAACGCCTTTGGGTCTCTGGCCTAAGTTGCTATGGCCAAATCAGAGCCTCAAGCAGTCATTTTTCTTGTTAGTGCTTAAGGCTGGCTCCAGGAAAAGCCTTGATAAAATATGAAAGCCTTTACTCAAGAATGGAATAAAATGTCTCAGTCCAGAGGACTATTATCAATATATCTATAGGGAGCATAAAAATACCCATAATCTAAGCATAATTATCTCATTTTCAGTCTAAAACCAAAATGGCACATCTGAAGAGATATTTTTAACAGTGTGCTGAGCTGGCCCAGGATTTTTGCAAGAGCATGTAGTGACAGGACACAGGGGAATGGGTTTAAACGGACAGGGGGCAGGTTTAGATTGGATATTAGGAAGAAACTGGGGGATAGTGAGGCCCTGGCACAGGCTGCCCAGAGATGCCATGGCTGCCCCATTCCTGGAAGTGTCCAAGGCCAGGTTGTACAGGGCTTGGAGCAACCTGCGCTAGTGGGGCAGGGGGTGGGATGAGATGATGATGCCATGATTCTATAATGCACTGGCTTCCATGTACTGCACCACAACCAGCCATTCACAGTCAGAATTCTCAGAGATTTTAAAGGCATGGACAGTTGTACCTCTGTGCTACCTACAAAGGTGACAGCTCATGTGCCACGTCTTCACTGGATGACACAGCTCCAAGTTTCCATTTTACATGTCTTTTGCACAGTTCTTAACACTTTTGGAATATGCATCATAAAGACAATAGTATTTGGAGTACACAGTATTTATGGTACATTTTGAAAGGATAGCACACAATCTTCCATTGTACCACTATTTTTTTTTTCAGTTGGAATAAATTTAGATTTTATTTTTATTATGCAGAAATATTGCATAAAAAATCTGCATTACACACTCTTCTGACTGAGCCCATAATAAAGATTTCCTTGATCTCATTGGTATCGGTACACAACTAGGCAGAATAAAATTTTAAAATTAAGAAAGATTGACTTATACAAAAAAGAAGAAATGTATTATTTCCTGTAAAGTTGTAAAACCAAATATGTATGGCAAGTTAAAAATTCCCTCAAGGATCTAGAGTTCAGATGTAGCTGAATACTTTATTGTCAATTACTAGATAGATTTTAAAATCTTCGGATGATTTGTAAACATGATAAAACACAGATATAACAATCATCAGATTTTAAAAATTCCTCGGTTTGCTTAAGGGAAATAATTAAGAACAAAACAAAATAAATACTTGCCAGTATTTTTCATTATTTTATGAAAATTATTTTTTAAAAGTTTATCTTGTAAGCGAAGGGCTTCATAAGTATTACTCTATAATGTTTGTAAAACAAATTAAGTATAATTCAGCAAATTTATTATTTGTAAAAAAAAAAAAAAAAAAAACAAAAAAAAAACAACAACCCCGAATATCTATTAAGAAGTTGAATAAAAAGGTTAAACTCTTCTTTCTGGCTCATCCCTAGTCTATAAGACACATGAATTCACTGTGCCAGTCAACCATGAGGTGCTCAGCAAATCCAGCAATGAAGGCAACCACAATTTGAATCAACCTACAAACTAAATATGAGTTTTAATACTTTAAGAATGACGCTTAGCCATGTTAGTCCCTTAAGCCTAGGACTTTGAAAGCATTACACACCAAGAAACGTAAGCTTTAAAACCTGAAAGGAATTTCAGTGATTCTAGAAACCTTATTATACACCTATATGTGTATCCAGATATCTAAATATCTTAAACTGACCAAGACTGTCTAGTTTAAATTTTATTTAAAAAATATATATGTATGAAGTGCAAGCATGAATATCCCAAGATATTTTAAAGCCTGAAGTTTCTTTTAATACAAAAGAAAACACAATCTTCTACTTTCCTCCCCCAAACATGAACATTTGAATGACCAACAACTTTAATTAAGAAATAAGGAGAAAGAAACTGTAAGGCAAGAGATTGTATTTTGGGCAGATCCCTCAGCCAAAAGTATTGGACAAATTTGTAAAGAAATCAAATAGCTGAGTTCAGCAGTGTGTTAAAAGCATCATTGTAGTGGAAACTACAACCCCACTACCTTTTGTTTTAGTAACCGTTCAGTGTTGAGTAACAGAGCATAACTCAGTTTGGGATGACAAATGCCCAAACCAAGAGCAACAATGCAACATTGCTGCCACCTGACCTTTGCCAGCAAGAGTGACCATTAACCCCTTCCTGTCAAAAGAATCAAACCACAGGAAAGAAGTTTCGGAGAACTCCGCACAGAGAAGGTCACAGATGCTTGATCTCATCAAGCTCTTTTCTTAGTTATTAGAAAAGGCAGGAGAGAATGTGAGTAAATGACAGCCTTAAGATGTTTCAGATCATTGAGACCAACAAATAGTGAATATTACTGATCAAGAAAAACTGGGATATTGAGGGGGAAAAAAATGTGTTGTTCTCTTTCCCTTTCACTTAGACAAATTTTTTGAGTATTGATTTATTTCAGTCTTGACTTGACACTTGAAGTGACTGAAAAGGTTCATTGTGAGATCCTGAAGGAAAAAGAAGTGGAGCAATGAATCTCTATGGGGTCTGTAACCAGCAATACATCCATAATACACAAAAGATGACAAGCCAATATTAAGCCATTTTCCTTTTGTGTTTTCATGTCATTTGCCTCAAATATGCTGCTAAACAGTCAGAGAGCATGTCACAAGGGGCAATTTTTTCATAACAATTGCAAACAGCTTATCCACCAAGGGGTATGAAACATCTTTTCCAAAAAATGTGGCAGGAGCTCCCTCTACTGATATCTTCCAGTTTTCCAAGCTTTCTGGGTTTGGCAACTATAATACACCCAGATACATTTGAACTACAGATACTTGGAGTGCTTTTCCTTATTACATAAAGGCACAAGAGTCATCATTTAGAGTAAACCACATCTAATATTGCTGCCTTCATATCACATACCTGTGATTTGCCAATAGAATTAAGAAAAAAAATCTCTGATTTGATAAAACAATTCTAGAGGTTGGTCATATCATGAGGCACATGAGCCTTGAGAGATTGGAGGAACCAGTGTAGATGTATTAAGTTGGATTTGGTCTCTTAACAAATGGATCCCAGCTCTAAGAAGCTTTTTCAGGACATTCCTCTTCAGTTTATTAAAATTTAGACACATTTTTATCAATTTCAGTTGCAGTACTTTAAAAAAACAAACAAAAAAATAATATAATTGTCTTAAGAGGAAAACTGCACCTAACAGTTATGTGGAAAATATAATGCAGCAACTGTAGTAGGATGTTATTGACAGACAACATTAAGGCAAAACTACCCATGTCCTCTGAACAAATAACAAACGGAAGAATTTTTTTATCATTACTGTAAACACTTTCACGTACAAGCAGCATATGAAAAGCTGAAGAGCTTCATAGCCCTAAACATCATTATTCAGTAACATTTTTATGTATTAACATTAAATATGACAGAATAGGGCTTTGAAAGTCAGCATGCTAGTCTTGGTCATAGCAGCTGTTTGCTCCTCAAAGGATTTACCACGTGGACCAGGGTTTGCACTTGGGATCTGACCTAAGGTTCAGCTGAAGGCTGGAATTTTCCACTCACTCCACCAGATTCAGGCCTCATTAAATCTTAAAAATCCATCTTGGTACAGAGACAAGTACCATTAACTATAGGAAGTTGGGTAAACTCATTTTTTTTGTGTTCATAGAGGTAAGTTTATACTGCGATGTCTTCAAATTTGCTAGAAACTCTGCAAGGCATCATTAAAAAAAATCTCTTTTAAAGACATTCCTTAGTTGAATGAAGAAAGGCAACATAGCTCAAGCAATACTATGCAAGAGAGAAAACAAGAAATATCTGTGAAGAGATGCAAATTTGGGGTATTTGCCACAAGACATTGCATTTTCCCTGAGTCAAAATGTGATGCAAGTTATTGAATGTGAGGTCCCTTCACATAAGCTGCCAGCCCTGCCTTTGGTTTTCTGGTGAATTAGACTCCTCTTGTCAGTTTTAAGACTTTATAATTCAAAGTGGAGGTTTACATGACTACCAACTTTGACAATTATCATGTAAAAGAAAATATCATTATTTAGAAAATTGTTATTTCCAATTCTTAGGCCTCTCCGTTTTGCCAATTCTATTTCCAATGGCATCCAGAAAGCCAGATGTGACCAGGATAGCATTTGTCCTTCTGCTTCCATGCAATTCTTTTAAAGTTGAAGTCAAATAAGTCACACATATATTTCAATGCTTTATACTTCAGGATGAAACTTCAGGCTGTCATCTAGGGCTTAGTGATAAAAGAAGGACTGATTAAAAGAGACAGACACTACAGAACTGATAGAGTTGAAGGACTCTGGGGGCTTCCACGTTATTAAAAATCAGCCCTGATTTTCTTTCAAGAGAACTGCTTCACACAATGAGATTTAAATATTAATTGAAACCAACATTTGTTGCCCCTCTGCTCTGTGTATTTCGGGATGTCTCATTACAAAAATAATTTGATTGTCATCCATATCTGTCAAAGGAGAATCTAACAAAATGCTGTGTTTTTGAAGTTAGAGAAGTATCAGCCTATGTAGAAATGACTTTGTATTAAATTCTACCCAGGTAGATTCCAGATGAAAATGGAATGATTGCCATAGTTTATTTTCCATGAGAAAACATGATTTAAAGTTTAATTTGGATGCAACAATTTAATATTTACACTCATGCCAACTATACTGTTTAACAGCGGGTTTCCTTCTTAAAATTCAGGAATTACTGTATTCAGTAAAATATTAATACACTGCACTTACACAGGGCCTCAATTACAGGATCTAAAAATGCTTTTTAAGCATTAATTCAGATTCACAGCATCCCTGAGAAGAAGAAACTTGTAAAGAGCGTTATACTTGATTTTTAAAGCAGATGAGGTAAGAAACAGAGAAGCTACACTCTTTGGTTTGATAATATAGAGTAATGTTTCTCTTATAATTACTGGAACATTGTGGAGGTTTGGGTTGGCTCCCTGTCAAACCCAACTGCTGCCCACACAGATCTCCCCTCCCAAGAGAGAAGAAAAACATACCAAAAGACAATTGTAAAAAAAAAAAAAAAATATATATTTTCATATATATTACAATTATATGCAAACCAAACACTATGAATCCACAGAATAAGAACCCAAAGCAACTCCAAAAGTGAAAAGGGAGGGAAAGGGAAATGGGACAAAAATGGATAAAAACAAAATAAAACAGATGCACACACTCGTAAACTCAGGGGAAAGCTTAATAAGTAACTAGCACAATAAAATCTCACCAAATTTCCCTCAAGAGGAGCAGCAGAAACCTCCACCTCTGTGTGGCTTTTGGACAACAGCCTTCAGATAGGCCTGAGCTCATATAGATAAAAGCCAAGTCAATACAGAGGCCTGATGTCCTCCAAACACCCAAAAGGAAGAGAAGAGAGAGGGAGAAAACCTTCCTCCCCATCTTATATACCCCTGATTACGTGAAGGAATGGTGGGGAATACTTCCTTAGTTATAACCCTGTTCCCAGGGAAGGCCTAGACCAAAACCAAGAAAACTAAACCACCACAAACATATAGTTAGATTGCTTCTTCCCAACCAGAGATTACTGTCAGACTTGTCAAAACTTCAGTCAGTGAATAATCACATCAACAGTGCCAGCTTGGACAACCTGAAAGGGAGTTGAAACTTCACCAGGTAAATAAAGGTAACATATCAAATCCCTAAATTTAGGCTGAGAAAGTTGGGTCTGTTCAGTCTTATTCCCTTTGCCAAAAGAGGCTGAAAAATCCTATTTACTGTGATACAGGATCTTCTAAAAACATTGCTGCTCTTGGAGCTTTTTTACTTTCAGCATGTTTTCTTTTGTCATTTAATAAAATGTGTAATGTCACTTTATATCTCTAGTTTCTCCATATCTCTTCCCCTGTCTGTCTCTTTCTTTAAACCACTCCCAAGCTGATGTCAAGAGCTGTGGAGAGCAGGTAAGTAGTTCCATTGACTGCTTAGGCAATTCAAAGAATGTCATAATAACAAAACAAAACAGCAAAGAACAATGAAAATCTGATGATAGCTAAAAGTACAAAAGGTGAGCCTTCTACTGTCCTACAGCTTGAAACATGTCATTATTTTTTAGCATGAGTAGAGTTGCTTTAAGAATACCAACATACTAAACTGTAGCATTATCTGAACATACACGTTTGTAATGACCTTATTACCAAAGCTTGCAAGGATTCAATCATCAAAAAATACATAGTTTTCTAAAACAGAGGCAGTTTGAAGGAAAATTTAATTTTTCTGAATTATTCCATGAATGCAGAAAGATCACAGTCTCACAGATACAAATTATTGTGTCTCCTGGTGATAAAGCTCATAAATAAATGGGAAAAAAATAAATGGAAGGAAGCAGGCCCTTAAATTGTCCTGGCTTCCTTAATCTGCCAGACAGCTTCCAAAGGATTCTTTCTCTCTTTTTCCCTTGGTAATAGGAGGGACTACTGAAAAGTAATCCTTTGTAGTAGAACTGCTGCAGTGGCAGGGGCAAGATGACCCTTTTTATCTTTTCATGAAAAGATAAACTGAAAAATAATCTTCTCAAATGTACTGCTTAAAAAAAAAAAAAGTCATATTCCCTTTTTTGATGTTGCAAGACGGATTTGCCTATAAGGGAACAGGTGGAGAGCTATTCTGAGTCCTGCCTTTTAGTGTGGAGTGTAGCAGGATATTCCTGGCACCACTGGGTCTGCAACATGGACAGGCTGCTGAAGAGCTGCAAATACAATGGGCTGAAAAGTTCTGCAACAGCCCCTCTCTTAGAATTTCGTAACATGATGCTAATTGCTGGTTTCATCTTCTTCTAGGGCCAAATTTAGTTTTTACAGTATATGCTGAATCTTAGTAATGCAATGGATACAGCACATCTAAGGATGTTTCACTGTCGTCCTTGTATACCAAGTCACAAATGAAGTCATTAAAAAATAGATAAATATATAAATAATAAGATTTTAAAAATAAATAAATAACTTAGAAAAAACACAATATGAGATTTCATTCTCTTAACATGAGGTGAGAGATTCTGAGTTTGAAAGCTCTGAACTAAAGGCGAAACGGCCCTCTCAGTCACTCATCTGTTTAGTTCTGTGTTCACATGCTACTTATTTTGCCCACAGTATTATAGGTCCAAAAAAACAGATCTGGCAAAGTCCATACTGAGAGTTGGGCTGTGAGATATTAAGTCTGAGGATCACATGTCAGAGAACTTAACTTCCATAATTCTGGTGAGATCACACCATCAATAAGTAACAAAAATTTACAGCAATTTTTGGCTGTTTGTAAAAGCCTGAGAAGTCTGTTAGGACCAACTGAGAATGCACTTAAAAGAAAAAGAACACTTTAGGAGATGCTTAATAAAATGACATCCAGTGTCAAGATTAGCTCGTGCTTTTCATCTCTGCAGTTATTGCTGCATTTTTCTTTTAAATCTTGCAAAACCAACACTGAAAACATCACAGTCTTGATGGTTGGTTAAACAATTCTCCCCAGACCTGCAAGCTGGGAACTTTTTTCAAGAAATATTATGTATTGTTACAGTTTCAAAAAAGAGTTTACACATATTATAAATGGATAAAAAATAATGAATCAATTAGTTAATCAAGGTCAATGCCAAAAATATGTATGCCGAAAAAAATTTCTTTTAAAAATATTCTTACTCTAACTAAATGTATGGGGTTTCTATCTTTATAATTTATAATTTTCTTATCGTGATTTATTCTTCCAAAGAGCACCATACAGGACAGATAATTTCTGAGGGAGGTGAACTGAAACTATGACAAGGCTGACTACTTTTCAAAGCAACTATCACATAAGCTAATTAGGAATAACTAAGACTACAACAATATCCAAATTTTTAATACTTCAGACTTGATTAGCTTTTACCTCCTTGCTTAGAATTGTTAATTTTTCAGAATCTCTTAAAAAAAACCTCAATCAACTCCCTTTCAGAATTGTCCTAAAGAAACAAGAAATGTTACAAAGGAAAACAACATTAGAAAGAAGAGTCATATAGAAGGAGATGTTTTAATGTCTTTAAACATTAACTTTAAAGAAAAGAAGGCAAATTTTTAGGCTAGACTAACTGGTAATAAGCATTTTAAAAAGAAGAATTAACAAGAGCAAACTAATCTATGAGAAGATTTTTGTATTAGAAGGCAAGGACCCAAGCTATCAATTCAAGTTAGCAAAGAATTTCTCATGCTTTAGAGGATTAAAATATCTAAGTATTAGTGATTTCATATGGCATGAAAACTAACGAGTAAGAAATATTGTCCTCTAAATTATATATTAAGATAAGAAATTAACCTCCAAACTTTTTTGCACAACTGCATCTGAAAACTCTCCAAGTCTGAAAACATAGTCAGCTCTTTGAATAATCAATCAAATGAGGAGAATTGCTAAGCAAGTGTGACTGAAGTGCTCCTGCTGGGGAAGAAAATGGCTGCAAAACAAGTGCCCTGGTGAGTGTGATATAGCGTGGAACCCTGCTCACTGCAGAACACTCACTGGCTGCTCTGATTTTACATTTTGGACATAATTTTTAATTCTACACTTTCCTAGCTTTGTGTGTACTCTATCCTGCTCAGATTTGACATGGCAAAGGCAGTTCTGCAGTTTGGACACAGGTCCACTGTTATAAAAAAAGGCAAAACAAACTCGTAAGTGCCAAAGCAAAAACCCCACAGACCTTGTTTGACAGCCACGGAAGATCCACTGACTGACAGCATTGATAGTCACCATCACAAATGTTTACAAACAGAATCATGAGTTATGAATTAGATCTTCAATGAGTATTTGTAATCTCTTACTGTGTATGAATTAATGAGAAACTGAATTAAGTATTAAAACAGAACATATTAAGCTCTGTCATAGAATCATGGAATGTCTTGGGTTAGAAGGGACATTAAAGACCATCTCATTCCACCCCCTGCCATGGATAGGGACACCTTCCACCAGCCCAGGTTGCTCCAAGCCCTGTCCCACCTGGCCTTGGACACTTCCAGGGATGGGGCAGCAACAGCTTCTCTGGGCAACCTGTGCCAGGGCCTCCCCACCCTCACAGGGAACAATTTCGTCTCAATATCAAGTCTAAATTTTTCATTGTCAGTGTGAACTCATTCGTCCTTGTCCTGTCATTTCACTTCCTGGTGAACAGTCTCTCTTCTGCTTCGTGGCAGCCCCTTCAGACACTGGAAGGTGCTCTGAGGTCACCACACAACCTTCTCCAGAATGAACATTCCCAGTTCTCCCATCCTGTCTCCAAAGGGGAGCTGCTCCAGTCCCCTCAGCAACTTCATGGCGTCTTCTGGATTCACTGCAACAGTTTCATGTCCTTCTTATGTTGGGGGCACCAGAACTGTACGGCTGTAACAACTTCTCATATTTTATATCTAAAAAATCTCTCTTTGATGAAGGCAAACCGATCTTACACTAATTACTGAAGGAGAACTTAGGAAGTGTTTTCACATTTCTAAAATGTCATATTCCCTTTTAATCTTTGGAAATCTCTAAAGCTCAAGAATAAAAATAAAAATTTCTCTGCCTTATCACACCATTTGTTATGCTGCAAGGAGCTAAAGGGGGTAACCAGCTATCTCCACCTAAAGGCTTTTTACATTGCTCTATGGATTGCAGTAAGGATCAGTTACAAGAAAATGTATGTATACTTATATTAATGCTTTTAACTCTAGGACGTTGCCACCAAACAAAGAACCATGCAGCAAATTAAAGACAGAAAACCAGACACAGTAGGCATAAAATAGTCCACTATAAAAATGCTTCATTAGAAGTTATTTTTAAATTTATGCTCTATATTAACAATCTCCCCAAATTAATTAAAGAAGTCAACATTAGGACTTTCATGAATCCTTCATTTCTTTGCACATTGCTCCAGTATTTACCTTAGTTTTTTGCTTATTTGTTTGTTTGTTTTAAGAACTCGAGGTGCCAGGATCCCATGAGAAGAGCCCATCTATAATCTTTCAGTGAAGTCCATGGATGCAGTTAGAACTGTTGTGGTACAGAAGTCTTAGCCCAATATTTTCTGATCTATAAAAAATAACAGTATTCATTCTTCATGGTTAGTAATATGTAATCAATAACAAGTTTGAGGTTATAGAATCATAGAATCACAGAATGGTTTGGGTTGGAAGGGACCTTAAAGATCATCTCTTTTCCAATCCCCTGCCATGGTGGACATGTACCACCAAATCAGGTTAGATCCAATCTGGCCTTGAACATTTCCAGGAGCAGGGGAGCCACATACAGGTTCTGGTTTTCTATGTGTTAAATTGCACCAGTAACTGGGGGTGAGAAAGAAGAGTGACCATCTCAGGTGTTGTCAGGTACATATGGAAGTTTGGTCACCCTTGAAGGTCATTCTGTAACTCAGCTCACATCTCTAATACATTAACAGCTTATAAATAAACTGTGGTTCCCCTTCCCTCATGAATGGAATTGCTCAAGCAGTAAAGAAGTGGCTCCTGTTTATTCCTTGGGAGGTGAGCTGGCTCCTGTATAGAAGGCTTGCTCACTCAGGCCTATCCTTTGGACATGAGCACCCAGGGAAGTACTGAATTATCATTTTTAGTTTATTTTCCCTTCCTCTGTCCACTTTTAAGGATATTTTTGGTTAGTCATTAAGCAGACTTCTATAATTTTATTTGTTTCCACTATGGGAAAATGGGAGAAAGGTGCAGAAAAACTGAATTAGTGAGGAATTATGTTTCAGAACACAATGCAGGAGCCATTATGTGTTTTACCTCACTGCCTCCACAAACTATATGCATGATCCTAATTCCCAAACTAAGCTGGGAGTCAAGAAGCTTGCCAACATTTGCTAATCACTAGGAAACATGTAACTTATTCTGCAGTCAATAGTTAACAGTTGGCAGGAGCATAGCCTTTGGCTTCAAACTGATTTTGCATTTGCTCAAAGATGACAGGCATGCTGACAACTGAGACCAGATAATTCAGATTTATCAGTTCTGACTTCCTGAATGTCAGAGGGATGATAGATGGCTCTAAAGCTGGCAATAAGGCACCAGTTGGTGACGATGATGAACAAAAAAATTGTCCTTATCTGTGCTGAATAGGTTAATATTCCAAATTGCTAAATGGTATTATCACAGAATCACAGAATGGTTTGGGTTGGAAAGGACTTTAAAGCTCATCCCATTCCACTCCCTGCCATGGGCAGGGACACCTCCCACTATTCCAGGTTGCTCCAAGCCCCATTCAGCCTTCCCTTGGACACTTCCAGGGATGGGGCAGCCACAGCTTCTCTGGGCAACCTGCACCAGGGCATCCCTACTCTCACAGGGAAGAATTCCTTCCCAATATCCCATCTAACCCTGCTCAGTTTGAAGCTCTTCAGCCTTGTGCCATCACTCCAGTCCCTTGTCTCTCTCCATCTTTCTTGTAAGCTCCCTTCAGGATACCAATATCTTCCCAAACATGTTAAGATTCAAAAACTGATAAACCATCCTTTTGAACTACAGTCATTGTTAGACAAGAAACACTGAGATCCATGTACCATGAAAGATCAGGGGCTTAAATCAGCTTGGAGTAGCCAGATAGTCTGATATTAGTGATCAGGAGAGAGGAATTCACATGAAGAGCCCCAAGCCATCACCCAAGCGATAATAAAAGCAAGTAATACAAACAAAGCTGGTTTCTCACACAGGCACAACAGCCACTGATTTTTCTGAAATGACAGTTTATCATCAATGACATTAATGACCAATAATTGAACAGATACTTCAGCTGCTGTTGGGAGCAGAGAACATTTGGGGAGGAAGGACATGAATGCATCATCTTTGGCTGTGTGCCGTTTGGGAGAAGAACAAGGCTCTGAAGAGCAGCCTGTGCCTTCAAGGAGTTGTTAGACCATGAGGAAGTCCCAGCAGGCAGTATGTTGCAGAACCAATTATGTTACAATCTTCACTAGCTGGAACTGAGTTCAGGAAGGACTGTCTGAGCATGTCAGGCCCTGAGGAACATGGTCCAACTAGTGGAAATCATAGAAATGGACTGCCGCGTGCCGGAGGGAAGGAAGGGACCAGTCCCAGCCAATGGTGGGTGAAGGCAAGAACTGATTTATTCAGGGAGCATGAGACTTATATAGGTTCAGG
>JAWWTY010000017.1:0-22086 GCA_035222235.1 Margarornis squamiger | reverse complement strand
CCCCCCAGAGCAGAGATCGGTGCCTGCCCCTCCCGAGGAAGTTGTAGAATACCATGAGGTTTATACTCTTTGTTACTGTGCCAGTGATGCTATTTTTGCTTGATAGCCGTTCTTCCTCCCCAGGGTTTACCCACTGGAGTATTTTTAGAGATCAATCATGCTCCCTCTGGTGCTGACTTTGATATGCTAAGCAAGCCTTTCCCATATCCTCTGTGACAGCACTGCCTCCTCCCCAGTTGTCCCAGCAATCCAACAGTTCCCGTCCCAGTTTCTGCTCCTCTTTGAACACAGATGGCTCAACTGCAAAGGCTGTTCCAGATGAGGGTTCATCCCTGTTTAATGAAAGAGCATTAATGGCTTACCTGTCTCCTGGATCCCTCGCCTGATGTGCCAGAGGACTGCATTTCCCTTTCCCACATGGCTTTGATGGCAGGGAAGGTCTGATGTACTAATGTCTGATGTGCTAACCAATGCAACAGATGCCTGAGCAAGTGACCCCCATCTGGTGTTTGCTTTGCCCCAGCCAGCCATCACCACTCAGACTGTGGGGTTTTGCTAAAATCCTTGCTGTGGAATGTGCAGTTCTGTGGGGCAGTTCTTCTGGCATTGCAGGATGGAGCCATTTGCTGTGTCCCAAACAGAACAGATTGTGTCTGTGGGGTTTTGTCCCTGCTGGTGGAAGGCAGACACCCAACGGGTGGCATCCAGGGTGATAAATAAGGACTGAAGGGGCTTTTGGGGTTAAAGTGCTGCGATGGAGGGGGAACACCTGTATTTAGCAGGATAAACAGAGCACCTGAGGAGCTGACAGCTGCAGGGTCATACACAGGGTATACAGATGAGGTTGCCCAAATAATTGTTTGGGGAGTGTAGTTCAGGTCCTGTGGGAGGTGGAGAAGCTTTTCACTTGCCTGGGAAGGGCTGTGACTCTCCTGACAAAAATCAGGTGTCCAAGAAGGGTTTGCAGTTCAGGCACTGGGAGCTGTAAGGCACTCAGAGCTGGGAGGATAAGGGGGAGAACTTGAACAGAGACAATTCTGGAGCTTTAAAATAAAGTTGCTGCCCAGAGCAGTGCTCCCAGTCCCTGGCAAAGGGTAAGTGCTTTCAAGGAAAGGGTTGAGATCTGCTTGGATGAATCATCCCTTCATAAGGGAATGCAGGGAAAGCAAAGGTTAAGGGTGCATTGAAAAGAGCCAGCACTGATTTTAAGTCAAAATGAAGGGACCATGCCAGTATTGACTAAAGCAGGGCAGTGTTAGATTTGGCAGAATAGGGCCTCTGTCTTTTAACTACAGAAACCATAAAAGAGAAGAAAATGAACAGGATGAGGGTAGGATTTTATGTGATGAGTTTAAGGAGTAACTAGGTATGGCCACAGGTGAAACTATTTTATCTCAGAGCACAGCACAGTGGCAAGGGCAGGAGGAGAGGGTAAGGGTGAGGATGTGAGGGTGCAGGTTACCATATCTGAATGACACAGTTTGTGATGAAATCTGAAATCCAAGAGGGATTCATGCTTACACTAGAAAGACTGTCACTCTTGTCTTATTTTTGTCTAGAAGAGCTGTTTTCCCTTATTCCTTTTTGCACAAGTCTTAAATTTTCCTTTCTATAGTGAGAGAGAAGGTAATGCCTTCATCATTCAGTGCCATGTGGATGGTCCCTTGTTATTCTGGTTGTCCCCCACTGGTCTCTGTGATTAAATGCCAACAGATTTCAAAAGCAGCAAAATCAGGCCAGTGCTGACTGGAATGTCCCATCCTGTAAGTGACCAAACATGAAGATGAAACTTAATTCCAGTGCAGGTAAAGGTTCTTTGCTGAGCATGAGGGGAAGTTCCACAGGAGATGAAATTTTCCTTGTATTTCTTTCCCTTCATAATCTGTAGAACAGACACCAATTACTCTGCTCATGTGACTGTGTTTGCAGCACTGATCACTGACTTTGTGAGAGGATCAGAGTGGTCAGCCAGAACTGTGTTTCACGTTGGTAGCACAAAATGTCATGCTGTGATGTGTGCCTTAACTCAGACATTTCCAAAACATTGTTCCCTGTTTTACTCAGTCAAACTGAAGCTAAAGAAATACCATCCCTGCAATGTTGTAGAATATGCTTTCTCTTACTTTTCTTTAGTCATAATATTTCCTATCAACATTTCATGGTGCATTATGATCACAGGCAGGTGCAATTCCACAGCCTTCCAGTTATATCTCATAATATGGAAGTATTTTATGGTTTGTACCAGATTACTGCCTGTGTGACTCAATTTCCTTGCCTTGCCTTGCCTTGCCTTCTTTTCCCTTCCCTCCTCTTCTCTCTCCTCCCCTCCCCTTTTCTCTTCTCCCTTTCCCCTTCTCCGTTTTCTTTTGTCCTGTCTTTCTTCGTCATATATTAACATGCCCAAGGTTTGATTTTGTTAAAATTAGTATTCTTTTTCAAACTAAGAACTCTGGATCACATTTGTTAAAAAATAAAAACCCAAAATCCCCCTCCAAACCCTAAGAACGATTAAGGATTGTAAGTAAAGCTTGCTGACTGTCTTCATGAAAACCACTTTTGATGAGGGATAAGGTCTGACAAGTGAACCAGGTCAAGCAGCATGTATTATCTCTTTGGAGTTCTTCTGTGAGTCATGCTTTTAATTTAATGCTTTTCTATTTAAAGCTCAATGCTTAAATTTTTTTTTAAATTAGAAATGTCTGGCAACTGTTGAAAAATAGATATTTGCATTGCAAAAAAAAAATAAAAATTATAAAGTAGATAACAGTGCCCTTAGCTTGTCATAATAACAGAAAAAGCACATTTTGACATAGGCAATTGCGGATGTATAACATGAATGTTTGGCTTAGATTAGAATAGGAAAAAGGTGGGCAAATTATTTATCATTTCACACATTTATCATGGTAACAGGGCCTGATCCAGGAGCTGTGGGCAGGTGAAGAAGAAGTGATGGTGGGAGGAAACCAGTCTGATGTTTGTGTTTCAGTCTGCACACAGTTGAACCCCACTGGAGTTAAAAGGCAGGTGTGCTCTAAGTGTTGTGGTCAGCTGGGGTCTGGACCCAAGTGTAGGCAACTAATTTTTATAAGCCAGTTATGTGCACCTGTTGTGTTAATACCATCATTCTGTCAGTGCTGGGTGATTTTGTCCTTCTTCAAAATGGCTGTGTTTGATTCAGAGAAATCCAGAGCAATTCAGAGACAATGAGCCTCAGTCACTGGCTCACAATCAAGTACGAGGTGGATGCAACTTGTGCAGTCCCTCTGGCCGTGCAGGAGAACGAAAAAGATTGTGATCAGAAAGCTGTAAATTATGCCTGCTGGCTTAATTTTGGCATGGGATGACTCAAGAGTTTATAATTTTGCCATGAAACCTTCATCTCAGACTGCTGGGAAGGTGGTGGGGGGGAGAAGGGGAGAGGAAATTGTAGTTCCAAGTTCACCTGCACTCCTCTGCGACCCCGCTGTCTGCATCCGGGTGGTAATTAGACAATATTCCTGGTCTAGACTGAACTAGTGATTAAAACCAGACCTGAATTTCCCCTTTGAAGGAAAATTGAGTTATCCTTTATTAACTTGCAGTTATTAACTTCACGAGGTACAAAGGAATCATTGAACAGAAACTATTTTTAGACATCAAGCCGTAAATGCTTTCCAAGGCCAAGCTGTATGTGGGACAGTGTGGTAAATGTCACTGTTTCTTTACTGAGCATTTAATCACGACCCTACCTTTGAGTAGAAACAGCTATGGCCACCTCGGATGTGCCACAAGAAGGTTTTTTCCCCAGCCACTGAAGCCCAGAATGGCTGTGGGTGGTGGGTTGCTGCCCATGTCCCACTGGGGATGTGCTTTGGCCACCACCCTGAAGGGCTGTTTACAGCTGTGTGACAACCTCCTCCTCTTCTCCTTCTCCCCACATTGTGTCCCTGATTAGTCCCAAGGTCCAGGTTTAACAAAGGGCTGGAATTCATCGGGCACCTGCTGGGGTTTTAGTAGGTTCACTTCTCAGTTTGCTCCGGAGGACTGGGGTGTCTCTTCCTGGGCTTAGTTTGCAAGTCCACAGGTATGGTTTCCCCATCCTCTGGGTACTGTTTGCAAAGAGGCTTCAGCTGAAGTTTGTTGCAGCCCTCTGGATTTGTAGATTGTGAGCCTGCTCTGGAGATGGTATCCCACAGGACCAGGGCAGCATCACTCCCCAGGGACATTGCTCCATGGTCAGGTGAGGTTCAGGCTTGCCAGGGGAGGTTCAGATTAGGTATGAGAAGTTTTTTCTTTTCTTTTTTTCAGTGACGGAGTGGTCAGACATTGGAATAAGTTGCCCAGGGAGGTCCCTGTCTCTGGAAGTGTTCAAGAGGCATCTGGATGTGGCCCTTGGGGACATGGTTTGGGGGTGATTGTGGTGGTGCTGAGTGACAGCTGGGTTGGATGATCTTTGAGGTTTCCTCCAACTTTGATGGTTCTGTGATTCTGTGAATATGGGAGCACTTATTTAAAAAGGAAAACCCATCCAAACAGCAATTTGACATGTTTTTGTTTTGTTTTTCTAATTAATTCCTTGTCTGGCTTTTTTTCCCCCATCTCAAAAACATCAGAAAATTTGAGTAACTTAAATTTTCCAAAATTTGGATGATTTCAGTTTTCTAGTCAGCAGGCATGACAGCAGTTGCTTTGTGGTTTTTTTTTTTTTAAAGAAGAAAAGGTAGGGCAGAAATACAAATATAAAATGAACATTTAATTGTTCATTACCCAAGTGAAATCCTCCATGCAATATATCTGCAGGGCCACGGTGCTTTGGGAAGGCTTTAGTGTCAGGGGACAGGGTCTGATTTGTGCCTGGGGTGTCTCAGGGTCAGCTGGTGGGAGACTGCAGCCCCCTGCTTTCATTTTTAAAGCACATAAATAACTGCATGATGTTAATAAATTGCACACAAGCTTTTATTCCCCTGCATATGAAAAACGATGGTGTTGCCTGGTAGCTCCTCATGCTGATGGAAAACACTGGAAAACACAATTTCCTGTCAATATTGATAACCTGAGAGGTCTGTGTGACAGAGCAAGTGCCAGCACCTGCTCGCAGCGCCGTCCCTCAGCGTTATCCCGGGTGATGGGAAGAGGATGCTGCAATGAAATGCCTGTCGCACTGAATCAGCACAGCATCTCCATGAGAGCAGGGGAGGACACAGCCCGTCTGACACGCCGTGGCCATGGCTGAACCAGCACACGGGAAGGGACTTTGGGCTGCTCCCTTTCCAGGGTGGCATGAAAAGTCACGGGGGAAAACAACTTCCCCAATGTTTTCATAAATCTTTTCTTGGGCATTTTACCCGGTTCCTCACTTTTGCCCAGGCTGTCTCAGTTATTATTTCTCCATGGTCGTGGTTTCAGCATTCCAGCTTGCCCCTTGCCCTCCAAGTTTGGGTCCCTTTCATTCTGCATGATGGGAAATGTGACACGGTCACTCTGTATAAACTTGATGCCACGCTCCCATGGCCAAGCATCCCTCCTGCCTGCATCCCTGCTGCCTCCCTCCCTGCCTTCCTTTCCATGGAAAGGGAGCCTCTGCCCTCTCCCAGGGCACAAATTCACGATGAAATATCAAAAATCTTGGTTCAGACATCTGATTGTCCTCACTGCTGCAGACTGGGAGGTGATGCACCCAAAACACACACTGAAGTTGGCGATCACGGTCTCCCCACGGCATCTTCTGCAGCAGCAAAGCAGAAAAGAAGCGATGATGAAAGCTGAAAGTGTAATAATAATGGAGCTTAGCTGTCACGTTTAAAGCAAGAGACAAACACAGACTAATGAGAACCAGAGTGGCCTGAGAGGAAGGGAGAAACAATGCTTGTACTATGGGAGGGAACACGGGAAAGGCAAGTCAGTTGCCAGCTGTAGAAGTTTGTTGCAAGGAGAAAAGAAAACCCAAACCACCAAACCCACCCATTTTGCAAACAATGACAGAAAAAGGCTGAAAGTGTGTGCCAAGTGGAGAGTGTCAGTCACATCTCCTTGGACTGTGTGGTTTTCACTGCTTCCCACTGCCCTGGAGCTGGAGCAGCGGAGTCACGAGCTGGTTTGTCCAGCTAAAAGTTTGTGTTGCATTGAACCCTGGACTCAAGCATGCAAGCTCTCACCTGGCAGAACCTTGGCTGACAGTTTAATGGGGTTTAAAGACAGAATTACATTGGATAAGGGCTCCACTTTGCAGGAGAGCAGCTCCTGTTTCCACCACTGCATGGTGTGTGGCCAAGGATGGGGCGTGCTGGTGTGGATGAATGAAGAAGCCTTCACGAATGAGGCTTTAGAACCTCCTCTTAGTAGGAACCATTGCCTCTGCCTTCAGCAACAGCTGGGATTGGGGAAACAGTTAGGCATTGCCATTTACGGGTGGAATCCTGACTCTTACTGCAATCTATAGTCCTGCTGATGGAGCCCCTCATGACACAGACAGGAGAGGGACGTGCAGTGACACAGGATGAAAGAGGATGATCAAAGCAATTTCAGGCAATGGGCAGATGAATAGATAGATAATGTGAATATTAAGAGCCAGCCTGATATGGGCAGGGTATGTCATTCCTATGCTCTGAAGGACCAAAAAACCACCTTTGTGCACTTTTTCCATGTGGTCCCTTTCACCAATAGACATATCTTGCAATATGAGGGGTCATCACAAAAGGGACAGGCTTGATGAATTCTTTATTGCTTTCCATAATCCTAGGATATTTTGCCAGTTTCCTTACATATCTGTTCTTTATTTACCTGAAAATCCTGTCTTCTGAGCTGCAAGTTTCCTTACCACACTGGTGTGGCTCCGCAGTGCCTGCTCCCCCCTCCTTTCCTCCATCCCTCATCCCTCCTTCCCTCCATTCCTCCATCCCTCCTTCTCTCCATCCCTCTATTTCCCCATCCCTCCATCCCTCCTTCCCTCCTTCCCTCCATCCCTCTATCCCTCCTTCCTTCCTTCTCTCCATCCCTCTATTTCCCCATCCCTCCATCCCTCCATCCCTCCTTCCCTCCATCCCTCCTTCCTTCCTTCTCTCCATCCCTCTATTTCCCCATCCCTCCATCCCTCCTTCCCTCCTTCCCTCCATCCCTCCATCCCTCCTTCTCTCCCCTGCCTCCTGCCCAGAGCTGCAGTTCTCATCTCAGCCCTTGTCAGCTGCGCTTCTTGCAGCACCTCTCTCTTCCAGCGCTGCTGCCAGGGGTGTGTGGTGTCCCTGTGACTGTGACATGTCTTCAGAGGACATTGCTCTGAGCTGCTCGGGTCACTCCCTGCTTTCATCTCCTGCGCTGTCAGGTTGTTTTCACCTGTGATGGCCCTTGTCCATCAAACGTGCTCTCCCTGTAAATGCCCTCAGGCAGGACACCCATTAGCAGATGGACTCCATGACCTCTTCTAGAAAGCATTGAATTTATAGCTGTGTGTTGCAGACAGAAGTGAGAGATGGTTTATTTTTTCTGCTTTGTTTTAAGACAGGTTTTTTTTTCTTTTTTTCTTTGGCAGATCCCTTCATGCCTGGAGAGAGGAATGATCTCTCCAGGTTGCTTTCTCCACCTGGTTATTGCCCTGTAATTTAGTACCTACTAACAAGAGGAAATCTATATTTCAAGGATCAAGCACCGACAGAAAATGCTTCTTCACACACATCCTGTTTGAACATGGTCCTAGGACTGGAGTGAGATCTTACACTGAGGAGGGGAAGAGACATCCTTTGTTTGGGGGAAAGAGAAAAAAGTCCCTTGAGGGAGCTCTTTTCCATCACAGCTGGTGGAAATGAAGACACACCTGAGCGAGGGAAGCCAGGTGTGGGGCTGGTGATCAGCCAGGCTGCTTGCACTGAGGGCAGATGCAGCTGCATGGACCTCGGATTTGTCCCTTCCAACTGCGTGGGACTCAGAGCAATGCAGATATGTGGGTGGGAAAGCCAGCAAGGGAGGCCTTAGGCAGCCAAAGCCACATTTGCAATGCATCCATAAGGCAAAGGGTAAGAAACAGTCTTCAGGAAGGGTCCGAGCTGGAAAAGGCTTTGGAGTTTTGAACGGAAAAGTTTTGTCTCCTGCTGTTCAAACACAATGGGGGAAGGGAAATAGGGCTTTGTACATTCACTGCAGAAAAATAGGAGTGCATCAGAGAAGTATCTGATTTCTTCATCAATTACTTCTCCTAATGGAAACAGCATGTCTGCCCCCAGATTTTGGCTAACTGCTCAGACTGAAAGGGGTGACAATGCTGCAGGATCATCACACCGAGCCAAATTCCCCCCCTTGCTGCAGACACATGGTAGCTTCATGTTCTGTGCTGGAGAGCTCTGCTTATCCACAGAGAAGAGAGAAATCAATGTTTTTAGCACTCTGCCCCCATTGCTGTCCTTGTTGGGGCATCAGGCAGGTGACTGCTCCGAGTGAGGCACCTCTGGCTGCTGTGGTTCCTTCAGCAGTGACCTGGCTCTCTGCTGCTGAACACCCAGCCTGGTGTCTGTAAACTCGAGTGGAATTGAAGAGGAAGAGGATTTGATAGCTGGTGTTTTTATTATGATGCCCTCCTCTCCTTTTCCATGAGAGTGTAGGATCTGCAGAAACACCGACACCTTCTTTTCAAAAGGAAAACTTAAGTTTAAACTGTGACGAGCAGCCTGTTCTGCTGCCTCAATATTGAGAGGTTTCTGAGTTGAGAAGTATTTGCAAAAGCTTCTTGACAAGACACATGTGTTTATTAGGAGTGAAAATGACACCTAGTAGGTTAATCTCTGCAGGAACAAGGAAATCTCTGCAGAAAAAGCACAAACCCACCAAACTGACAGCAGTGCAGCAGCAGAGGGCATCCGCAGCCTGCTTTTGAAGGGAGGGCAGTGTTTGCTAGCAGAGCTCAACAGGACAATGCTGCCTTAACCAGTGCATGGAAACCCTTGGAGCATCCCTGTAACCCTGACAAGTCAGTGCAGTGAAGCATTTTGCTTTGCTGTGTCTTCAAAAATAAAATATAAACAGGGGCAAACAATGCCCTGGCACTGGAACCGAGTGGGCAATGTTTAAAGGCAGAGATAAAGTGGGCAGGTCGCTGTGCTGTGCCTGCCTCTCCAGCTGAAGCCGAGGGGTTCTCTCTGGACTAAACAAAGCCATGTGCTGTTTACAATGTGGTTTGAGTTTGTGCTCGCAGAGGTTTGCAGTGCCCCCGTGGAACAATAGCTCACTGAGCAGGGCAAACGGGGAGCAGCCTGTGAACAATGAACAAACAGCGAGAGGGAGCTGGGTTGTTTTAATTCCCATCCAAAATCCAAGCCAACCGGTTTCTCAATGGAAAATAAAAAGCTTATGAAGCTGCTGGTGCATTGTCACCATTCAGCATCCTGGAAATTGGATTCAGATTTTTGGGAAGGTTCTTGGACCAGTGGATGGAGCAACACTGGATGGTGCCAACCTTCCCTCTCGCTGTGGCCTTTGCTGTTTCCTTTAAAGGATTTTGTCACAAATGGAGTTTTCTAAGATGGCTGCAGCCAGAGACATTTAGAAATCTGCCCTGCGTGTCCAGCTCTGAGTAGGGAATCTGGGAAAAACAGAAACAAAGAGCACCAGGTCATTCCTGTGCTGTGAATGCTTTTTCTTGCATTTCACATCCTCTAAATGAGAATAAAACCAGACCATTTCAGCATCCCATGTTCCTCTAGGGTGAGTAACAGTGCTCCTGCAGCCCGAGGGCAGGTTTTTTTCATCAATACAGAGATAAAAAACCTTGGCTTGCACAGGAAAGGCAATGAAATTCTTCTTGAAACAGAGTGGTGACCATGGCCCTCTGTTGTGATAGATTTATCCTACTCTTAGGGCTACGAGGCAGTTTCTTCTTTGTCTTTCTTTTTGCTGCATTTCAGATGGCAGAGAAAGAGGGGAATTGCAAAAATATTGAACCCAGTGTAAAAGTATACGGGTCTTAGCAGCTCTTCTTTTTAGTGGTGCTTGTGTTTCCCCTGATTTTAAATCTCTGAGAAACTGATAGCTTAACTACAAGGGTGATGCTCAGCGAGGAAAAGCAAAGGAAGACAAAACCGCAGATGCAAGTGAAATAAATGGTGCCTGACATGCTAGCTAAATATCTTCACAGTTCAAAGGAGCTCGCAGAGGCATGGGCACTGCCCTTACATTTCCTGCCCAGGATCACATTTGTCACCAGCTCCGTTTGGGGCTGCTTTCCCAGGAGCTGTGGGTGCAGAGGGGTGTGGGATGCTCAGCTAACCTCACTTGGTGTCCATCTGGCTTTCTCACCTGTGCTGGCAAACAGACTGAGCTCCAGCAACACCCCCTCCAGGTGTGGCAGCTCAGGGGCACACCAAACAAGCCCTCAAGCCCAGGCTACACCATTTCATTCCCAAAAGATCTCTTTATGCCAACTGTAGGTTACTTTGAGGCTCTGCCCAGGGTTCCTGCAGCGAGGCTGCCACGGGATGCCAGAAACAGCTCTCTGCCAGGCCACCAGCACCTCTCTGCTTGCAGGAGCTCCTCTCACAGGTGCTGGGATGCCACAACCCACTCCTGTTCCTGGCTCAGCCCAGGGCCACAGCTGCGAGAACAGGGTCTGGGGTGCTCCAGGTGTGCAAGGGCTGCTGCACTGCTACTCAGATAACACACGTGATTTCTGGGGTGTTTCAGCAGGAAGGAGTAAAGGCAGATGTTCAACCAGCAGCTGGCAAGAGCTGCTCCTGAATTCTAGCAGACCTTCCCTGGACACAAACTGGCTTCCATCACCAGGGCATGCATGTGTTTGGTTACTCTCCAGACACAAAGAGACCTTCAGCTTTCTGAACACATGGGAAAGATTATGTCAGGGTGAAAATGTGGGAAGGGAAGGAAGTGGAGCCCAGAATATTTTCCAGAGGTGTGGATAAGTGAGAAGATTTCATGCCATTCAGTCAGTCCCTACGTTTTATCTAAGCTGGAAAGCAAAGCATCAGTAAAATGGAAGTGTTAAGTTTAAACTCTTTTCCAGAAAGCTGAATTTATCCAGAGGGGATTTTTTTCCTGGAAACAAGGATCAGTAATAACTTTTTGGAGGAATTATCCAGCTCCTATTGTTGAGCTGAGCCTTCTTCCTCCCTTTCATCATTATCTTCTCCCGAAGATGCTCTCTTTGAGGGCTCCCTGAAAAGGCTTTCCCAAATAAAGCTCTTCAAAAGAGGTTTCCCATGGATAATTCTTGCTGGCTTTATGGATAGATTTTTATAGAAGGTGGGTTGGATGGTTGGATTTGTTCCTTCTGTGTAAGTAAAGGTACCAAGTAGAAAAAGACAGGTTTAAGACACATTTTCGTGATGCCCTTTCAAGTTTTAATGTAACCAACCAATCAGAAGACAATTGGAGGATAAGGATGCCTCCTAAACTTTGGGGAAAATAAATTTTGAACTCCAGAGCAATAGCAGGAAGGTGGTAACAGCCTGGGATACAGAAGAAAAAGCAAGGCCTACATCCATAGCTCTGCTGAGGTTGTTCTCCTCCCAGAAAAAGGGCAATGCTTTTTGAACTGTGGATATTCTCTTTCTTTGTTTTGACCTCCCATCTTGACAAGCAAATTGGTCTCATTTCTGAATTATCAAGGCTGAGGCAGGGTGTGCCCTGGAGTATTTTTAACAAGAAAAAACAAAAGGAAAAAAAAAAGAATAAAGAAAAAAATGAAAAAAGAAGAAAAATAGAAAGAGAAATAAATCAAAGTACCCTTTGCATTATGCTGGCCTACTATTTTTTTTTTTCTAGAAACAACATTGTGGATACAAATGGATTAGCACATAATGTTGAAATATCGTGAATATGCTGACATCTCATTGTTTTGCTCAGGAAGTAGTTTGTCATTGTTACAAAAAATGTGGCACGACTGTTTCAAAGCTAATTGAGTATGTTGCAAGAATTTTTAAATTCCCAAGTAAACCCAGTGGTCAATAAACAACCATACCTCCTTGGGTGGAAAGGGCTTTCCACGGGAGAGAGGCAGAACCTCCAGGTGACTGGTAGGTATTTATCCAGGGTGTGACATCAATGCCAAGGTCGAGCTCAAAAAAGACAGTGAGAAATCAGGGCAGTGAGAGATCAGCCAGAGCAGTTTTACAAGGACAGAGGGTGATATAAAACCCCCCTCTTCTTCCAGCTCTCACTGTCTCAGAGAGCTGCTCTGGATGGGGGTCAGGAGGTTGGTTGTGGCAGCCACCAAACCTGACTGAGGAGGACTTTTGAGCGTGGTGCCATCACTTACAACCCTGTGACCTCATCACTGTGACAGTGGGGGACCAGTCAGGCACAAACCCCCCAAAAAAGGTCTTTTTCTTCTGAGCAGTGGAAGAGGTGGTCCTTCTCCCCCTGGCTTAGCACACACCTCAGTGGAGCGAGGTGGCTGCTGTGTCTGCTTTATCTCTGAGAGCAAAGCCATGGCCAGAAGGCATGGAAAGATCTCTCTTGTGAGCCCCTTCCAGGCTGACCAGAGATGGGTGTAAACAACTGGGTGACAGCTGGGGCTCTTGGACATGCCAAGGAAGCAAAGCTTTAGGGAAGTTTTTGAGGGTTTGGGGTTAAATGGCAGCTTTGTGCATTCAACCACTTACAGAAAGGGCATGAATTGCCTGAAAACCCCCGGAGGCATCTCTATCTCTGCTGGGAATCTTGCCTTGTGATTGTAAATCACTGGAAAAGGAGGTGACTTGAAGTGTTGGCTGATGGGTTTATCCTTTGCAATGAAATTCTCAGATGAATGCATCTCTTCTCTTTGGGTCTGTGAGGGCTCGGAGCTGACTCTGCTCCCACCTGCAGTGCTGTCTGGATGTGTGTTGGAAAGGCTGTGCGTGTGTGGCTGGGCTCAGGGGGCTGAGCATCACTGGGATGTGTTGTCCCAGGGCCTGCAGCAGGTTCCTGCCGTGCTGGTGCACAGGCTCAGCCTGATCCCTGAGCTCTGCCAAGTGGCCCTGGACATATGTGTCACTGGGATGGAGTGTCACTGGTCTCCACGACATACCCAAACTGGTCCCAGCTTGGTGGGGACAGGGATATTCTCTGATGGGCAGATGTGAGTCCTCCCTCAGTGCCTCTCTGGGTTCATGCTGCCACTCCAGAGCTCTGCTGTCTCTGTGCACAGGGCAGGAGTGACCCAACCACGTCCTAGGGTGGAGCTCATTCCCTGCTGTGTTCCCTTCCCTGGTTTAACTTGTATGTTGCCTTCCTTTAAAAGTACTGTAAAATTGTCATCCTAAATGGTACGTTTCTGCTTTTCCAGGTGTCCAAAAGTACCCATAATGAAAGACAGGCACTCTTTAAAGGGTCAATGGGACACTACTTCATGCTGCAAATGCCCTGGTTTCTATTACACATTTAGTCCAGGGAGAGCAGCAACCACTTAGAAACAAGGTGCTTTGAGTAGGTTTTATTCAGTGCTTCACAAATATGAGTAACTCTTCTTAAGCTCAAACCACTAAGGTGGGACTCAATGTCTGCTGCTGGAAAATCCCAATGCTTGGACATTAACAGGAGTGACCAGGTCCTAGTCCCTTCTTTTCCTCATTTGCAGGGATTTTGTTTCACTGTGTTCCTGCATCCCTGGCAGATGCTCCAATGTCTGGACTATTGGTTATTCAAAGTGGGTTTCTCTCATTGTCTGCTGCCAGAAAAAGTCTGCTCTGCATAAAAAAAGATGAAATCCCATGACTAGGCATGTAAGCTCATGGCTATAACCCAACACATTGTGTTCTTACGCAGAGCTGAGCTGCTCCAAAAGACAGAGAAAAAAAGCCCAACCAACCAAACAAAAGACAAACAAGGACAGCTGTGTGCTCACCTGGGGTATGAATCCAAGATACATCTTCCCAACACTGGCTTGAGGTGCAGCTCTCACATCCCTTCGGATTGCTTTAACCTCTGGTGCTTTGAGACTTGATTTTCTGTGCTGGCAGACAAAAAACAACTCCAAAAAGTTCTCTCTGGTTTCATGGTCCTGAAGAAAGGCCAGAGAGACTGCAGGAGTTTCTCACTGAAAATTCTCATTGCAGGTTGGACTTTTAATAGAGGTTATTTCTAGGTAGGAGATGGTCATCTCTAGAGAGGATCTAAAGGAGGATGCCTCATCACTGGAGTTTTTCAAGATGTGATTGGTCAGGGTGCTGGATAATCACATGGAGGCTCCCTGTCCCTCAAAAGGTTGGATTAAGTGACATTTTTAGGTCCCTTCCATACTGGCCCGTTCTGTGATTCTAAGATAAGATGCTTCCAAAGAGAGAGGAAACTCAGTCCTTGGATCTTTCTTAACTGTTCCTGCAAATAAATGGACAACTTGAGTATCTTAAATGGGTCTGCAGTGCACTTTGCCGTGCTGAAGAACTGGCTGCTGAGACACTTTGTAGGGCAAAGCTCAGGATGTACAAGCTGAGCCAATTCAGCTAACTCAGTCAGAAGGTACTGATCTTAATTCAGCTGCCTTTTGTGGGCTCTCTTAAATTGCTTTATAGTTGCTGTCTTTTGGCACATGTTAAATCAGAAATAAATGTTAAGTCAATAAATAGTCCTTCCTGGACTGGAATAATACGGCTTTTAGGAGGAACACTGTTATGTGCTTTTCCAGTGCCTAAGAAAACAGAGCTCTTATCTCTGTTTAAGTAATAATTATAACCTAAAATTGTTTATTTGACTGCATTTTGCCAGTTGTTTCCGTGCTGATGGACATAGATCTCTACAGCCTGGCTGTATAGATGGATCCTGGATCACAGGGCACTGATTCCTCCTCCAAACAACAGAATGTTGATAGCAAATTAAAAATAACATACAGTAAATGGAGGCACAGCAATGAAAGGATTCCTTTACTTCATATAATTGTGTATATCAGTGTGATTATTGATGGCTTTAGTGAACAAAAGCCCTCTTATGGGTAACAATAATAACAAATAACAAGAGTTGAGGGTCATGGGTTTTGTCTTGCGACAGAACCTCTGTAGTTGTCCCATTCTTTTGTTTTGTGCCAGTCTGAATTAGTTAGATTGAAGCTGAAACTTAGAAGTGAAGTAAGATGATATTGAACTGTGAAAATAATACTTAGCACATTATTTTGGGTGAGTTTTTGATCCTGCTTGGGCTGAACTGAAATAGATGACAGTAGTTTCACTGGCTCTGAACTCAAAAATTGTAACTGACAGCGAAATCTGTTTCCATATTCTGTTTCTATTTAAAATGTGTTGGAAATGTCAATGAATTCCTATCCTTATGATTAATAGACAGCAACACTTCTGTTTTATAGAAACTAAATGGCTACAGGAGACACCAGAACAAGGATACCACAACATGGAATAAAGGCAGAATAGCTGTACCTGAATCTCATCTATCTGAGTGAGCTCATTGTTTCACATCTGCTTTTTAATAATAGTTAGACTGTGATGATAAGTTCTTCATTTAGATATATTGTCCTTCCAATCCTTTGAGCTTTTTCTAGTGTTTTTTTTTTTTTTTTTTTTGAGCTCTTGGAGGTAATTTTTAGCTTCTGAGTTAAATTGTAAAAAATTGCTGCAATGGAGTTGCAAAAATGAAATATGTATATGAAACCAGAACTGGGCATTTTGTTTTCCTTTGGTGGTTAGGAGGGGCAGTGAAAGTTGAAGGCAGTTTCTTTAAAAACATATTTAAATGCTTTGTTCTGCAGCTGACTTTTATGCTAAAATAATAAAAATGGGGTTAAGTAAAGAAGAGGACAGCAGTCTTTCCTTAAGTGGGGTTTTATTTTGCTGATGAGGTAAACCCAAGTGACATCAAGAATAGCTTAAATCTGCCAGCTACATGCTGATGTTGGCTGGTTCTGCCTTTCCTTCAGCCACTGCTATCATGGAGATTGAAGTCATCTTCCATGTTTTTCCATATTGCTGACAGGGATCTAAGAAAGAGAAATAGGATGAAAATAAGAAAGTGGACGTGGTTGTAGTGGACCTGTAGGGAAAGTATTGAAATCCAGGGTATTTGGGACATATAAAAGCGGTGTTATATCATATTAATGTAAGAATGATATACCACAACTGTCAGGGAGTAAGGAAACCATTTGGCATCTCTGAAACTCTCAGAAGAGGATCATGTTTGAGAAGATTAATGGTCTCACCAAACCTCAGACAGCAGCTGACATGGTCTCTGGTGGCTTTGGAGATCCACCGACGGATGGTGGATCATCCAAACAGAATAATAGGTGGGTTTGCTTCCCTTTAGAAGGCTAATTAAAGGGTTTAAGGGTTGCAGGGCTGTAAGAAAGCAAAAGGCAGAGCAGAAATCAGTCATTTATTCATCTGATGTGAATCCAAGAGGGCTTGGAATACAGACAGACCCGTCACACTGATCTGCCTACAGGGAGCAAGAGATGTATGAACATGGTTCTTTCTAGGCTTCAGGAAAGAAAACCAGTATTTTTTTTCTGTTAGTAGCTGATTTGGCCACTAAGAAAAATGCAGTAATGTTACCCATTGAGTTTTAAGAGGTTTTGTTTTCTTCTTTCTGCCCTCCCCTCTTTTTCCTCCCCCGAGGACTTCAGGGACTATTCTATTTGAGCAGCTCTTATGAAGACTTTTCACAGGCTTGAATCCTGTGGAAAATATATTGTCATAAGAAAAAGGCAGGGAGGTGAGTGAGGTGGGGATACAAGAAAACAAAACAAAACAAAGAACCATGAGCTTTCTTCCAACCCCTTTTCCAGATATATTTTTCTGCTTCATCTTTCATGGCAAAGCCCCTCTGTGTGGTTATACATCTAGTTTAGTGTTTTTACTTGTCAGTATTTTGTTTTTGTAGCTGCTCTGGATCTTTTAGCTCAGAAACTGCTGTGCTGTTTGTTGATGGAGGGGGAAATGGCATTGGAAATGGCAGTGACCCCACATTTGGAGACACTGCAATTAAGAGCCTCCTGTTGTTAATAATGACCAGAGCAAAGACTGGGGCTACCAAGGCAGCAGTTGTGAGTACCCAGGTCCAGAGTAGAGGTGATCACTGCTCTATCAGCTGACATGGGGATGTTCAGATCCCACTGGGAAAACTGGAGTTCCCCAGTCGGTTATTTCAAAGTGATTATTTAAAGGTGTTTTCTAAGGGTGTCCCCAAAGGTGCAGCTCTGGAGAGAAGATAAGGGGGAGCAAACACCACACAGTGGGCTGGGTTCACGAAGGTTTCGTCCTCCAGGAGGGTTCTACAGAATGGCTTTGGGTTACCCAGAGAAATGTCCTTCCATGGGCTTTGCCAAAAAGTGAGACGTCAAAGCCAGTTTTGAGCTGGTCTAATGTTGGTGATGGTCCCTTGGAGCAGGAGGTTGGGATGGAGATACAGAGTCTCTTCCAGCCAAGGGTGCTGTGATTGTATAGATGGCCTCTAAAAAACCCCCAAAATTACACAGCAGGGACGGATGAAATGTTTTTTTTTCTTCCCTCTGGAGGTGCTTTGTGTTTTGGTTGTGGATTTGGGGCTCAGCAGAAAGGGTGTCAGACAATCTGCTGAGGGAAGCTAGAGCAGGAGGTTAATTCAGTGAAGAAAGGGATGATGAGGTAGTTGGAACCAGATGATCTTTAAGATCCCTTCCAACCCAAACCATTTCATGATTCTGTGATATAGGAAACACTCTTCTTACATGGATATGTAACATGTGCTTAGTTTTCCAGCTGGATTTCAGCTGCTAAACAACCTGCTAAACTGGACTGTTATTTTTTACACTCTGACATATTTTTAACCCCACATGAATAATCAAGAAGAATGCACCCATTCTTTTTTTTTCCCCCAAGAAAGGATTAATATGAAATAATCGTGCAATTGTGTTGATGTAAAGAGATGAATAGGACTCTCCCCATGGGATCAGATGCCCAAACTTCACAGAAAGCAATACTGGAGCTCTACATTCCTGCAGTTCATTGCAGTGGAAAAACCTAGGCTGACAAGGACAATCGACATTTTCTGAAGAGCACAAATAAATTTACTGGAGGAGATACAGCCCAACCTAGGCAGAGTTAAAGAAGAACAGTGATTCACAAAGTCTGGCAACATTTTTTTCCCTATGTCTCAGGGTCTGTTCACAGCTCTGGGATGAGAGTGACTACGTTTTGTGCATTTTGAGGAGAAAGTGACAAGAATTTTCGGGGACTTGGAAAAAAGTCTCTCCAATGAGAGACTGAGGGGGCTGAGACTGTGATAGAAGGAGGTGAATAAAGAAATTGTAAAAGGTCTTAATCAGACCAGCAGTTTGGAGAAGGGCGCTCCGAAGGACAAGAACCACCTTTCTCTCATTCATGTAACACAGAAAAGGGAAGGCATTAAATTTTAAAGCTGCCAGATTTTAACTTTGCACACAAAAAATACATACTTTGTGCACTGACTAACAGTCACTTGATGCTCCTAAATCTAAATATCAGAAAAAATCAAAGGTCACCTCTGTAAAAAGAATATTTGGAGCCAGATGCCTCTGACAAAACTATCAACTCTCTTGAGGTTTTAAATGAATCTCTAGTGTCTTGCAATTAATAAGAGACTTTTACTCAGCAAATCACCCATCCTGGCCCTGTGTAGCAGATTGTGAATTTTGTTTTTAAGCATTTGGTTCTTGTCAAATCCCTTATAGCAAGAAAATTTCTGGGCCTTTATATGTTACTGTGTGCTTCTGGCTTCATTGTACTCTTTGGGATTTTTACTTCAATGAAGAATGGATTAATTGGATTGTAGCTCATTTAATGATTTTTAAATGCAACAGCTTGAATATTGTCTCCTGCTTTGTTTTGAAGACTTTCAAGGATTATATTCACTGAGCAGATGTGTTTATGCCGTAGTTCTCTCTGCAGTGCATTCCCAGTTACTGCTCTCTGCTGGGATGAGTTTACATATGGCTACAGATGATGGGTTGGATTTGTGTCCACCCTCCCATCCTTTACCTTTTAAGTTGTGCAGTTGAATTATTGAAGTGGGGGTTGAACTCCACAGGCTGTTGGTAGCTGTGCTTTGATTGTAGCACAAGGCTGACTGGCTGGGGGTAAGTTTTAGGGGGGCTTTTCTCCTATACAGCAGGTTTTGTGGCTTCATCTGCAACCGAGAAAAACAAATACAACAGTAGCACCTTTGCCTTGACAGTGAAAACCCATTGCCCATTGCACAGGGTGGTGATATGCATTTAAATTGAAGCCTACCTACTGGTGAGTGTTGATGTATCAGCATTCACCCTACACACAGATCATTTATGTCATGGAAGGTAGTCAATAATTTCAAGTTCTGATTGCCCTGCTCTGTGCCTCCAGATTGGCCACAGAGAAGTGGAGATGCTCTTCTCCCTCCTTCCCTTTCCCTTCACAGATTTGCACAAACCTGTTCAGTAGCAAGCTGGTTTTCAGGCTGAAATTTCCACAGCCAGCCACTGCTGACAGGGATAGAGATTGGGGAGCAGAGCTGGCCCTGACAGCTGTATAATCCAGTTGTGTTGAAATGCATCATTGTCAGCTCAGTTATTTAGAGGAAAATCCTCAGTTTGACTGAGAAGAGGAAGATTTATTGTGAAAAAAGAGATGAGGTGTCAACGTCTGAGAAGACAATATGTGTAGGTAACACGCCAGGCTCACTGTCTGCTCCTGCATAAATGAATTATCACCAGGGTATGTCTTCAGCTCAGCTCCACATCACAGAAATACCCAGTGGGGCTCACACACAGGCAGTGCCTCCCCTTTTAAAAAATAGGAAAAAGGCAGAAAGATTCTGGGGCCTTTTGTGGAAAATTTTGTTCATTTATCCAGCCCTTTTCCACAAAGTGGAACTGGTGGGGCAGTGCACAGACAGGAGGGTTTGCTGTGGGTGGAGCAGCCTTTCAGTGTGACACCAGGTTTGGGTCTGTTTGCCCTCCAGGAACAGTCAGGCAGAGTCTCTTTGTGCCATCATCTCACCAGGTAAACCTGCCTGGGTGAAAACAGGGGAGGGAGGGCTCTGAAGTGGATTCATCTCAGTTCTTCACACCCATGGCACCTCCCTGAGTCCTGCCCGTGCACCAATGTGACAAGAGAAGGACTCAGCCTCTCTTTCACTGGCAGTGAGTGGCTCTTGGGCAGGTTTTGGCTCCTATGAGGGAGAGGGGAACAAAAAGAAATATCTTTTCTTCGTGCTGCTAGACACTTCTGATCACTAATAAATTATAATTACCTGAAATTCCTTTTGCATATATGTGTCTGTACATGTCTAGATATCTGCCCGTCTGTCTTTTAATTCACCTGTCCATCTGCATCCCTCTGTGTGATTAGGGACTGGCAATCACTCCTCACTGCCTGGTGGCTGGGCATCATTACTGTTCCATCCCTGTAATAAGAATACTGTCAATTTTATTAAACAAATATTACAGGACAGCTCTGAAATCTGTTAGTCCCTGAAGTCCCTGAAGATCTTCTCGAGCATCTGGAATGTCAAAATGATCCTTGGAGATGCGCAGACTAATGAACCAGGCAAGACAGTCATATCATATTCATGATTATACATATTCCCCCATGAAATACAACTGTATGACTGTGATTGGAGGCAGGGAGTTATCAGCTGGAAACAGCTGTGCTGCTGAAACACCCGGTGGCAGGCTATGTAAATATTAGCAGAGATACCCCAAAATCAACATTGCCTGTATTTATAGGTGTTTTGTTGCCAGCTGAGGCAGCTGTCAAGAGGGTTGACTTTGGGGAAATGGATGTGAGTTAGGAATTGCAGAGTCTGAAGCCTGTATGTTCATTTTGCTTCTCCATTAGCATTTGAAACCGTGTACTGAGAGTATCCTCTGGACATAAAAAGCCTTGTGCTGTGAAAAGCCACTCCAAGTGCCATGAGTTACTTTTTTAAAGCCGTCCTTTAAACAGACAAACAAACAAACAAACATAAAGGCAAAAAGGAGGAAGCATCTGCTTTAGGACAGACTGGTTCTGAGTAGGATTTCTTTAAGGGAAGTCCTCACTTACTTGAAGGACTTAGTGTATCACCAGAATACACTTCTCATCCCAGTGTTTCGATTAGAGGTCTATCCTCATTAAAACACACCCTTTGCAAAGACTAATTGCACTGGCCATGCATTAGGATTTCACAGGTGGCCTCCTGCTCTTTTTTTCTTTATTCATCTCAATGGTCTTAGAGGTCATTTCCAGCCTTAATGATTCTATGATTCTGTAAGCAGGGATTTATGTTCTCCTCAGCTCTGACACTTTCCCTGCTGTCCTAAAATCTGTCCCTACTAAAAGTACCTATGGGATGGTTGTTCTACCTCAAGAAAGTCTTCAGTGTTTCAATATTTCCTTTTATTGTGAGTCAGACAAATATGCTGGATATTGTCTGTGCAGATCAATGCTAGATAAAATAACTTGGACTATTTAAAACACTCCATTTTGTCTACCTGATTTTCTTTCAGCTAATTGCACTAGGGTAATTTTGAAGTGGGGTCCTTCAGTGTGGCCAGAGACTTTTGTGTGTATGTGTTCTTCCACTCCAGACCTCCTTTTCCTCCTGGGTTTATGAGAAATTAAGAGCCTGGTTCTGCTGAGAGAGAACAAAAGGCCACAATGAATTCCAGCAATGTACGTTAGGATAATTATACCCCTGTCTAAACTAAAAAGGGGAAAAAAAATAGAATAATAATGAAAAAAAGAGCCCAGGTGCCTTCTTATTGCCACTCTCCTGCCAGACAGCTTTTGCTGACAGGTAGTTGGCCATTGGAGGGGTGACAGGTGAGGTGCACACCTGAGTGCTGTCAGAGTGGATGCTGACAGACTGCACGACTGTGGTCTTACACACTGCAGGTTTGATCTAAATACTCCTGTGTGTGTTTACTTTCCATGCACTCTGTCCCACTGTGGGTCCCATACAGGGAGCTGAAGGGGGAGGGAAAAAAGGCTCTTAACTCTATTGTTTTAAATAGAAGTAATGGTTACCTTGTGACTTGGAGTTTCTGGTAGGTCCTTCAGGACTTAAAGTTTTTGAAAAACACCAAAGAAAGGAGTCAGTTGGTAAGATTTTACAGAGATTAATGTTGTAAGAAGTGTGGTTCTCTTTCTTTCTTTCTTTCTTTCTTTCTTTCTTTCTTTCTTTCTTTCTTTCTTTCTTTCTTTCTTTCTTTCTTTC
>JAWWTY010000016.1:21103118-21163525 GCA_035222235.1 Margarornis squamiger | reverse complement strand
CTACGCCACCGAGCAGGAGGTGATGGACATGCAGCCCTTCATCAAGGGCTCGCTGCAGGAGCTCCAGCGGCTGCAGCTGCCCACGGCCATGGACCGAGGACAGCCTGGGGACTTATCCGAGTGCAGGGCCAGGCTGCAGGCGCTGGTGGAGCGCGTCACGGGACAACCAGGTGAGGACCTGCCGTGGGGATCAGGGAATCATGGGTTGGAGTGACCTTAAAGCTCATCTCGTTTCACTTTCCTGTCATGGACAGGGGCACCTTCCACTAGACCAGGTTGCTCCAAGCCCTGTCCAACCTGGCTTTGAATACTTCCAGAGATGGAGCATCCACAACTTCTCCTCTACTTCTGCGTCCCAGATCAGGACAAACCCAAATCCATTCTTGTGGTCCTTATTTCTACTGGGGCCAAGATTTGCTCCTTTGTTTATATGTTCAGAGCCTGTTTTTGGTCTCCCACCAATCTAACGGGCTCTGGTGATGATGATTTCTGGGTTCCCAGAGTCTCCTAAACCCTTGAGCCATCCCAAACCAAAGAGCTTGGAAAGGGAAAAGAGACCAGAGCTGCCACTTCCTTGCTGCAGTGGTCAGGCAGGTTTTACTCAGCTCAGCTGCTGTCAGGGCCAGGTGGGAACTCTGGAGGCTCCGATTCAGGATCTCAACCCTCTTCTCTCCATTGCAGATACTGAATCCCAACCTGTCTCCGTGGTCGAAGTGGCCCTGGAGAACAACCTGGTGAGACATCAGTGTTTCATGCCTTTGGGGTGCCATGTGGGGAGGGCTCTTGCATAAGCCAAAATATGGATCCTTCCCTTCCTCTGACCATTCCAAGCCTTTCCCAAGGGTCTGCCTTCCCCTCCCCAATCCATTACTCCCATTTTTTAAATCAACAAACTACCAGGGATGTTTCTGCCTGGGCAGAGCAGAACCTACATTGCAGCCATCATTTTCCACTACCTACGTGTGCACCTACCCTCTCCCACTTCTCCTAGCCTGTTGCTTCATCCTTCACTTTCCACAGGGCAAACCATAACCCTAGCACAAACCTTGAGCCAAGCCACAGGGCCAGGCTGTGCCTCAGTTTCCCCCCTCCTGAGGATGTTTCTGCCCCACCCCCCCCCACTTTCTGAGGACACCCCAGCCCTGCAGAGGGTTCTCCAAGTTCACCCTAACACTGCTCCATGCTCTCTCCTCAGCAAGAGGATCAAGTCCAGCTCAAAAACCAGAACACCTCACTCACCTCAGCCACCAACCTCGAGGAGGTGCATGTGGACATGGTAAGAACCATCCCAGCCAGGCAGGAGCCCTTGGGGACCAGGAGTTGCCACCTCAGCACCTTCCACCCCCTGTGCTCTCTCCTCTCCAGACTCTCCCTGTCCCCTCATGGCACAAACGGATGTTTCACTGTGTGGAAAGGGGCAGCCAGATCTCTCCCAAAATACTGAAGCTGGAGTGTGACGACATGTCGGATCCCAGCAATCCCTGTTCAAACCAGTGGGATTTCCGAAGGCAGCCCAGCACCTCCATGCCAAAACAGAACTGCAGCAGCACCCCTGCCACTAGCAGCCACACAGATGATGCAGGTGGGGGTCGGGAATGTCACCCTCCTTATTATCCCATCTTTTCCCCTCCATTATGGGGGTCCCCCCGTCTTTCCCAGCCTCTCTGCACCCCCAGGCACTCAGAGCCTTGGCCAGCCTCCCTTGGGTCAGAGAAGCAGAGGGTGGGAGCTGCTTACCAGGGAATAAATATAACAGCAGTTCTGAGAGTGGATGTGGATGCTCCATCCAGCTCCATGTCCTGCTTCCAAGATAGCCAAAAACCAAGCTTAGGGAGGAGCTTAGCAGCAGGGAAAGTGTAGAAAGACTCCTCTGCCTCCTGCTCCAGGAGTAGTGACTTTTCCTGCAGCAAAACCCACTAAAATTCTTAGGAAAACACATTTTCTCCCCTGAGCTGAGCCAGCCCCACTGCACCCTCCAGTGAAGCGTCCTGGAATCGGCTCTGCAAACAGGATGAAGGATGAAATGCACCTTCTGGAGAGGCTGGTGCAGGATCATGGGGTGAAGCAGCAGTGGAAAGGTTTGCCCCCACTTTGGAGTGCATCCAAGGGCTGGGCGGTTTATGGTCCTGCTGCAAAACTTGGGAGAGTCGATCCGGTGGCATCTTAAAAAACACAGTCTCAGAGCTTCAGCATCCTCCCGTTCCTTCCACAGAAATCACCAGCATCATCATCTGCAGCTCAGATGACAGTGAGGAGGACACGGTGGTGAGTGTAACGCCAGACCTCCCTCCTTGAGCTGTGCTGCCGGAGAAGAGGCGGCTGCACCCCATCGTCTCCGGGCTGCCTTTCCCTTTCCTCCAGCTGTGCTGGGAGCCAAGCCTCCTCCTTTCCCAGCAGCACCTAGAGACTTGCTTGTGGCTTTCTTTCCCACTTCAGGTGCTCCCAGGTGGCAGAGCGTCCGGGCCATCCCAAATCTAGTTCTCCTGGACTGAGACCTTTGCTCCTGGTTTTCTGGAGCAGCTGTAAATCCTGCCCTGATTCGCTCTGAGATGGGATCCCCCGAGACGACTCTTGCGAGTTGGTCCTCGTGGCTTCCTGGGAATGTTATTCTCAGCTTACAACCAATCAATTTTTATGTAAAAATCAAATTTATGAGTTGAATGTAGCATCTGTGCTCTCGGAGTTCATTGGCCCTGTGCCTACACAGGCTGAGATGCTCCAGGGAGCCACTGGAGCAGGGAGGGAATACCTGAGCACCCCCAAAGTGACATTTCGCAGCTCTGATGCTGCAAACTAGTGTGTGGCCACCAAGTGGTTCTGTTTGAGGTGGTGAGATGATACCAGGGGTGGGATCCCAGATGAGATAACCCACTACCATCATGAGCAGGGGATCCCTCAGGAACCAGAGGCAAGTGTGGCTGATCTGGGATTGGAGAGTTGGTTTTCCAGTGCTGGCTTAACGAGGGGTTAACAACCTCTTTTTTTTTTTTTCTGTATACACTAATGCAGAAGCTCTTCTTGCTCTTAAATAAAACTCTTCCCAGATTAAATCCCAACCCACTGCTGGCTTCCTTATTCATTTCTTCCTGTCCTGTTTCTCCTGGCTCCTCTGATTCATCACTGATGAAGGGAAAAAGAGAGTTGTGGGGCTAAAACCTGTCCTCACTTCCTGCTAGTGACGAAAAATACCAAGGCTGGGGCTTTTGGGGATGTTAGCAGCTTGCTGGGAGAAATGTGTGAGTGAAGCAAATGTCCTGTAGCACAATGTGAATATAAGGGTGTAGCAGAGGGGTGTCCCTGGGTTAAAACACATTCCCTGAGCTGAGGAGCCTGCAGATATCTGTCCCTAGCCATGTTTCCACCACTCCTGGGCTGCAGGTGAAGTTGCGGAGAGCTGCTGTGGAAGGAGATGGATGTACCATCACCCCAGGAAAGCGTGCAGTATTGTCCTGAGGGTAAAGAGGGAAGGAAACCAAAGTTGGATGTTCTTGAATGTGTTGCTGTCCTACTCCTCCTGTAGGGAGGTACTGTGGATGTCCAACCCTGCTGATTCTGGGCTGGGAATGGTGATGTGGCAGCTTTTGTTCATCCTTGGGAAACACTGCTGGAGGCACGGGATCTGCTGAGCCTGGAGAGGCCCCAAACCTCCTTCTGACCTGATCCAGTCTTTGTTTCCTCTAGACACCAACCAGATCCTTAAGTATCTCATGGAGTGAGGTTGCTCAGGCATTTTTTTGTCCCTCCATGATCTGCATCCATATGAGATGAACTGCAAGGGTTAACAATCCCTGGACCTGTGTGTTGGTGCCTGAATCCCAACCCTGCTTAGGACAAGCTAGATTCAGGGTTCTGCTCTTGGTCACTAGTTTCTGACCCTGTTTCTGGGCTCTCAGTGGGGCTCCCCATGGCCAGCCCACTCTGGACATAGCACACACCCAGTGCCAGAACATCACACCTGTGGTTTTCATGGCATTGCCCACAAGCAGATTGCTGCCCATGGCCAATGGTGCACCCAGGAGTGCTCCTCATGCCTTCCCAGCCAGGTCCAAGCAGGCAGACGGGACTTGGATCCCTTCTCCAATCTCTTGCAGGCTTTCAGTGAGCCCAAGAACATCAAGAAGCCCTCCAGCCCCACGTGGTCCAGGAGTGGCACCTCACCCCACAGCAGCACTGGCCCCACCAGCCCCTTGGATGACAGGTTGGAGCCGAGTGCTCTGGTGTTCCTCAGCCTGAAGGTTGATCAGAGAAGTGAGCATTTCCTTTCCAGGGGGCTGGGGTGAAGAGAGGGGCACCCCCAAAACACTTAACTCCAGCCCCATCCTTTCCCCTCTGCAGCCCAGCACATCATGGAGATGGCAGCAGTGAACGAAGACCATTCCTTCAAGACCCTGATCCAGACCCCCGAGTCGGTGCTGACGCTGCTCCCCCAGAGGATCCCCTTGGAGGTGGGGGTGCAGTACCTCCTCTGGTACCTCTCACTGTTCCCCAGGCCCGTCCTCATTGTCTATAACTTCTGGGGACCGGAGCTGCCTGCTCTCTTTAAAGCCCTAGATGCCACGGGCAGGAAAGTGGACTTCTGCCATGTTGTGTGTGGTTACATGGATATGCTGTCCTTTGTCAAGGAAAAGGTGCCCCAGGCCCCTTCTTACAGGCTGAAGAACCTGCTGAGAAGGTTCTGCCTGCAGAAGCAGCTTAGAGAAGGAGCCCTGGCTACAGCCGAGGCCTTGCAGGATCTTTGGAGAGCCCTGGCGCTCCCTGTGCGCCTGGATATGGAGATGATGCTCACCCACTGCAATGTGCAGAGCTTCACCCTCCTCAGGCCCCTGGTGCAGGAGAAGTTGCTCCCCATGAGGGCAGCCAAGGTCCTGGCACGGCGCAACCTTGTCCTTCGGGAGCTGGAAGAGGTGTGATTGCAACCATGGGGTGAGCTGAGCTGGCCAGGTCTCAGGTTAACTGTGCCAGGGATGCAAGGATGCAAGGATGCTCACCAGGGATGCAGGGATGCTCACCAGGGATGCAAGGATGCTCACCAGGGATGCAGGGATGCTCACCAGGGATACAGGGATGATCACCAGGGATGCAAGGATGCTCACCAGGGATGCAGGGATGCTCACTAGGGATACAGGGATGATCACCAGGGATGCAAGGATGCTCACAAGGAATGCAGGGAAGCTCTCAGCAGCACTAAACAGGGCTCCCAAACCCTTTCTGCTCTCAACGTCTGGCATAAAAGGTTCAGACCCCTGGGCCAGTTCTCAGGGGAAGAAATAATCAAATCAAATTAATATCTTTATAAAATAAATGGCACAACACAGGTCAGTGTAATTTATTGTGGCATCTTTCTTCCTCCTTTTTCCAGCCAGGTGGGAGGGGGGATGCTTGGGGATCCCTTCGCCCTGCCTTGCTTCCCCCCAGGACCTCCTCCCGAGGCTGGATGTGGCCCTGGTGACAACTGGAGGTGGCCAGCGGTGTCCCCAAGCAGGGCTGTGTCTGACACGGCAGTGAGTAACATGTGCCACCAGGTGTCCTCTTTGTACAGCCGCACACGGGCTGGACCACCAGGGCTGACAGCGTCCTTGGGCGCACTCACACTCAATTGTTAGCACTCACGCTCACGTGTAAACACACTCATTTGTGCACACCCGCTCACTCATGCACACTCACACTCACTTGTGCATACTCACACTGGTGCACACTCACACTTGTGGACACGCTCACTCGCTTGTGCGTATCCCTGCTTGAGTGCACTCACACTCACATGTGGACACTCAGTCATTTGTGCACACTCACACTCCCTTGAGGACACACTCACATGTGCACGCTCGCACTCACTGTTGCACAAGCACACCCACACATCTCACACCACCTGCATCCCTGGTCCTCACCGATGGTCCCTCCTGTACCTGGGGAGTGCTGTGGCCATCACTGGAGCATGTGGGTTGCTGTGCTGGACACAGAGGGAGAAGGGTGGGAGGAGTGGACAGGCTCTCTGGGGTGCTTGAGCTGGGTGAGGGTGGACAGGGAAGGTGAAGGTCAGCAGGGAAGAATGCAGGTGGCCAGGGAAGGGTGAAGATGAAGCAGGAAAGGTAAGGGTGGACAGGGAAGGGCGAGGGTCTCCTCTCTGAGAGGGTGCAAAGGGAGGTGCCAGGCTTGGAAAACTGGGAGGATACAAAGAGAAAAAGTGCCTCCCCTCTTCTGGGAGCCCTCTGGGACCAAGCCATGGACAGGGCAATGCTGCTATTCCTGCTACAGCAGTGATTCACTGCGGGGATCCTCTGGTGGCTGCTGCAGGGTTGTGCGGGCGATCAGCCTCGCCAAGGGGTGCGGGCAGAGGAGGGCAGAGCCCATCTGTCTGCTGCCACCGGTTTCATCAAAGCCTTGTAAAACAATGACTAAGCCAACGGGCTGCTGGAGTAGGATCAGCTGTTTCTCCTCCCCTGAGCTGCTGAAAAGCTCATTCATCCGGCCAGAAAAGGGTCTGTCACTGTGGAGGGATTAGAGCGGCACCCAACAACTCCCAAATTCTGGAGAAAAGGGGTTTGAGGGCTCCCCAAAAGTCCCACCAGCTACCAACTCCAACAGGAAGCTTTGACACTGGTGCAGACCTCCCTTCCACCCACAGCTACTCCATGAAAATCCCCTTTCCAGGAAGAATCATAGCCTCTCTGGGTTTTCACAGTGCAATAAATAACTTTACTGAATTAAGCGAATCTCTTGCAAATGATATATATTACCCTGCTTGCTTGATTGGCTGTTATTAATAATGCATTGCTCAATCTAAACCATTCATAAAATGACTCTCCACCAGCCCTAAGCAAAGTGCTCTGGGACTCAGGAAAGGAAAAAAAAGGCCAGAAGGAGAATCATAAATTCTTTTTGGTTATGAAAATGGATTTCTTCCCCCAACAATCATGCCAAACTAATTAGAGCCAAAGGGCCAATTCTTCTGCATTGATTGCACCCCGTGAGATCGCTCAGGTCCACTGGCCAGAGTGGGCAAAGTCCAGTGCAGAGGAGGATTCTCCTCTGTGAGTCTGGGTAAGGTTACCTGGATTACATTTCTAATAAAAACATCACTCTACTCACACCTGAACAGTTTTTCATCCCATGGAACATCAAAAGCAAGGATGAGGTGGTCAGGACTCTGAAATATTTGGAGAAGTGGTGAGACAAAGATGAGGGAAGACTTTTCTAGGTGGAAGGAAAAGCCACATTGTCTCTGGTCAGGCAGGTCATGCAGCCACGATGTTTCCAGGGTGGTAGTTCGTGTGCTTGCCTGATCTTGAGGAGAGTTTGAGAAGCCAGGAGAGGCCAAACTGGGGATTGAAATAAGCAGTGTCCCTGACCAGTGGGAGATATGTCCCTGGAGCTATGGTGGTCAACACCAGCTGTGGACCCGCTCCCAGGCCAGCCTCTACTTACCACATGTTTAGCAGCACAATGAAACTTGGGGTGCCTGGGACTGAGGTAAGTGAGGTGTAAGAAGAAATGAGCAGCTCCAGAGCCTTCTTTTCCATCCATCCATCCATCCATCCATCCATCCATCCATCCATCCATCCATCCATCCATCCACATACACATCTATCTACTCATTTTTCCATCCATCCATCCATCCATGGAGCTCCCATGTGAGCGGATTGCAGAGCCACCAGAGCACCATTGTTACTCCCTGTGCTCAGCCCATGGGAAACTGAGGCACAGGTGGTGACATGAACTGCTTGTGTCAGCTGGGGTGGGGTGAGTGGGGATCTGGATGGATGGTGTATCCCATGCCGTGCCACTCACAGGTCTCTAGGTGAGGGTCTGGCCCTTAGGAGCCTGTTGAGGGATGTGTATCCATTCTGTCACACGTGTCTCATTCCTGACCCATTTCTAACACAACATGAAATGCTCCTGGAATGCTGCTACTGTATCTAGGACACTTGGGTTCCTTCCTCTTGCATGATGGATGAAGGTATCTCCGGAAGAGCTCAGTGGAGCGCTGTGGATAGCAGCCAAACCAGAAAAAACAAGTGTTCTCTCATTGCTGGTCACATCTTTGTGGCATTTTAATCCCCCTCCATGCTCCTCAAAGCAAGTTTTCCAACCCTGTGTCTCCCACCTGGGCTCTGCAGCCACAGGGAAACACCAGCATGGGCCGATCCTTTGTCCTGCAACCCCACGGCAGCGTGGGGAGCCTGGGATGTGGATTAACCTGGGTAAGGAGCAGGGTGGGTCTGTTTGGAGATGCTGAGCCCTCAAGTGCTGCCCCACTGACCACAGGACACCCTGCCATGGGGCTCAGGAGAGGGTGAGAGCCCACGAGTGCTCGGAGAGCCAGAAAAATGAGAGGAAAATGCCTATAAATCACAACTCCAAATGCCTGATGCTGTAATCCCCCAACTGCGGGTGCTTGGGAGTGTCACAGTGATGATGAGGACATGCTTGGGTGACCAGCCAGCCACAGGGGTGGGATGGGAATGAGTCACAGCTCAGCCTCAAAGATGCTCAGAGCACCACCACTGCTCAAACTTCACTCCAGCAGGAAGGGAGACATGAAAGCCCTGCCCTGTGGGTGAATCCACTGGATTTGAAGAGATGCCTCCCTCTGTGCATCCCTGTACCAAGGTGGCCTTGTCCATCTGCTCGGGACAGTCCCCTTGGACCATTCCCAAGGCTTTCCTTGGGGGTTGTCAGTTCGGTTGGGCCAAATCTGTGCCGGGCAGCAGGTGTCAGGCTGGGGGGCTTTGGACACGGCTCCTGGGAGGATGGGAGCCGTCATCGAAGATCAAATCTGACATTTTGCTGTCAAGCAGCTTGCACTCTGTCCCTCCAGTCATCACTCCCCTCCGCTCCCTCCTCCCGCTTCTCGTCCTTGGAAGAACACGCCCATCCCCGTGGCCTCGGGGCGGGGATGCGGAGGCGAGCTCTCGCCGATGGAGTGGTGGCCGAGGTTTTACTCTGCCTGCGTGCAAACAGGGAGGCGGCGAGACCCCTCCTGAGACCCTCTGGAGTCCAAGCGCCTGAAGCCCCCCGGGATGTGTCAAACCCCCGTGGAGAATGTGGAAAGGGCGTTAGCCGCAACTCGAGGCGGGGCCGCTGGCTGTCGCGACAGAGCCGAGTCGGGGACCCAGGCGAATCCATGCTGAGTCCGCCCCGGTCCGCACCCCCCACTCCCCCCCAGCCCCGGCAGAGCTCCCGGTGGGGCGAAGATGGAGGGATGCGGGGGGAAGGGAGGGATGGCGGGCGACAGGAATCGATCCCGCTCCCAAAATCAATGGTTTCTCGATGCGAGGGGCAGGGCCGGGGGATGGCGGGGGAGAACAGCCCCCCACGTCGAGGCGAAACTGCGAAGGGAAGAGGGGGCTCCCTTCCCTTTTCCAAGCGGCTGAAACCTTCGGAAGGAAGCTGCGAGAGAACGGTCCCGTCTTGGGGACTCCCTGTAGCCCCGCTGTGTTTCCCTCCCTTCCCATCTCCGTCCCCCTCCGTGTTTAAAAGTGCTTTGCAATCAATGAGCGCCGAGCGAGGGGACGGGCTGGCACACGCCGCTCATCGCCCGTGGAAATACCGCATGGATCGGGCATGGGGGGACGGCAGCATCTCCTGGGGACCGGGGACGGGAGGGTCCAACCTCCGTATCCCCGTCCACAAGCGCTTCCCAAAGGGCTGCGGCCCCGCGATGTCCCGGGAAGAACGGGGTAGCCGTGTCCCTCATCCGCCCCGACGGCGTTCCGGTCCCCTCCTGGGAGGCACCGAGGAAGGCAAAACGGCGGGCGCTGGATAACGCCTGCTGCCAAGCGCGCCTGAGTTGTACTCGTTGCTCTGCCGGGTGGGTGTTTATTTTGGTTATTTTATATTTTGGGGGGGAGAGAGAGGGTGCCGCGCCCGTCGCGGGAGCAGGCGGCCCCGTCCCCGCCGCAGGCTGGCGAGCGGCGGCGGTGGGTGGGTGGTGGGATGGGAAAGGGGTGGTGAGGAGGGAGGGGGGGCAGCCTTGCGGAGGGGGAGGCTGGCAGAAATGCTAATTCCTCCCTTTCTCCCTAGCCTCGGCAGCCCAGTGCCCGTACGGCCCCGCTTCGGCTCACAGCTCAGCCCGGAGAGGTGCGGGGGGACGGGTGGGGTCCCCCCGCCTCTCACCGTCGTGTCCAGGCTGACGGAGACTTCTCTGTGCCACAGGGACAGGGGTCGGGAGGAGGATGCGGAGTGCTGGTAACGACGAGGAGAAGAGCTGCATGTTGTTTAACAGCACTTAGGAGCGGGTAAGGTGCGGGGTCACCCCAGTGCGGTGCGGGAACGGCGGGGGTGGGGGGGCGTGGGACAAGGGCGAAGTGGGGTTAAGGGAGAGAGGAAAATAGGGAAGGAGAGAACTAGGGAGAGACGGAGATGGGAGGGAGAAAAGTGGGGACGGGAAAGCTGAAAGAAAGAAAGACAAAAAAAAAAAAAAAGAAAAAAGAAAAGCGAAAGAAATAATTGGAAAAGGAGAAATTAGAGAGGAAATAAAACGAGATTTGATTTTTTGAAGGGCTAGGGGAAGGAAAAGCCTAATCAAGACGGAAAAAAAAGAGAGCGAGAAGGGTGGGAAGAGCTGGACAGAAAAGGGAGGAAAACGAACAAGAAGGGGAAGAGGGAATGAGCACGAGCGAGGGGCGAGGGGGCGGCAGCCGGGGGGAGCCGGGTGCAGACAATGGGGCGCGGCCCCGCGGCCGCCTCCCGCCGGGCGGGGAGCGGGGCCGGGAGCGGGGCGGAGACATGGGCGGCAGCCCTGAGACCCCTTGTGTCCCTTGGCAGGGGGAGATGGCCCCGCTGCTGGCCCTGTGGCTGGTGGCTCTGCTTGGCTTGGCCCGGGCGTGCCCCGAGCCCTGCGCTTGCGTGGACAAGTATGCGCACCAGTTCGCCGACTGCGCCTACAAGGATCTCCAAGTGGTGCCCACGGGTTTGCCTTCCAACGTGACCACCCTCAGCCTCTCGGCCAACAAGATCACCTCGCTGCAGCGGCGTTCCTTTGTGGAGGTGACTCAGGTCACCTCCCTCTGGTTGGCACACAACGAGATCAACTCCATTGAGCCTGGTGCCTTCGCCATCCTGGTGCAGCTGAAAAACCTCGACATTAGCCACAACCAGATTGTGGACTTCCCCTGGCAGGACCTCTACAACCTCAGCGCTCTCCAGCTGCTCAAGATGAACAATAACCGCATGGCCCTGGTGCCTCAGGGGGCTTTCCACACCTTGAAGGACCTCCGGTCCCTCCGCATCAACAACAACAAGTTCACCACCCTTGCCGAAGGGATCTTTGACTCGCTCAGTTCCCTCTCCCACCTGCAGATCTACAACAACCCCTTCGAGTGCTCCTGCAAACTCCAGTGGCTGAAGAAGTGGATGGACAGCACACTCATCTCCATCCCTGAGAAGGACTCCATCACCTGTGCGCTCCCGGAGCAACTCCAAGGAGTGCCGGTGGGGAAGATCCCGGATGTGCAGTGCACCTCACCTACGGTGCAGCTCACCTATTACCCCAACCTGGACACCACTGAGCTCTTTGATGGTTTCACCTTGACACTACACTGTGCCGTGATGGGTACCCCACCACCTGAAGTGAGCTGGAAGATCCGCACCTCCAGCCAAACCCTGGAGCTCAATGGGAACCCGAAGGAGAGCACTGGGAAGGACCAGTCCAAACAGGACCCTGAGCGCTTCTTGGTCTTCAAGAATGGCACATTGGTAATTCCCCACCTGAGCAAGAGGGAAGAAGGCACCTACACCTGCCTGGCCACCAATGAAATGGGGAGAAACCAGACTTCAGTCAATGTGGCTGTGGCGGGCACCCAAAAATACCCACTGCAGCCTGGGAGGGACCCACTGGGGGGTAAAACACAGCTGGGTGACAAGAAGCCTGGGGCCAAGGGAGCAAAGAACAGTGTGCTCACACCAGATGAGAGGAACAAACCCCTTGGTCCCACCCGGCAGAGCCAACCATCCTTGGCAGCTGGGACAGAGTCCACGGGAGAAGGGCAAATCCCTTTCCAGCTGCCACCCTTTGAGAAGAAGTGTGGGTCCACACAAACCAGCAAGTACATCTCCAATCATGCCTTCAACCAGAGTGGTGACTTCAAGCAGCACACGTTCGACCTGGGGGTGATCGCTCTAGATGTGTCAGAGCGTGATGCCCGGGTGCAGCTCACACCCACCTACATGCAGCCCGAGAAGGTCCACCTCAGGATGCTCTACCTGTGCCAGGAGAGCAGCGAGGGCCATGCCTTGGTCCAGTGGTCAAAGATTGAAGAAGGGGTGAACTCATACTGGTTCCAGGGCTTGAATCCCGGCACCAACTATTCTGTGTGCCTCACCTACCTTGGGGAGGACTGCCAGGTCCAAGTGGTCTTCACCACCAAAAAAGAAATCCCCTCGCTCATCATCATCGTGGTGGTGAGCATCTTCTTGCTGGTGCTGGCCACCTTACCCCTGATGGGGGCCACGTGGTGCCACCTCCTCTCCAAGTACCAAGGGAAGACCTACAAGCTCATCATGAAAGCCCAGAACCTGGACCAGATGGAGAAGCACATGGCTGCTGACTTTGATCCCCGTGTCTCCTACCTGGAGTCTGAGAAGAACTACAATCCCAGCGAGGCAGGGGAAGCAGAGGTGGAGGAAGAAGAGGAGGAGGAGGAGGATGAAGCAGGAGGCAGGTGGAGGAGGGGGAGAGAAGCTGAAGGGGCACCGGAGCTGGAACGAGAGGAGAGCGTGGCGGCCAGCTCTATGGCAGAGTCGCAATCCAAAGCCAACGGCGAGGAGTTCGAGGTGCGCTCCGAGTACAGCGATAAGCTGCCCCTGGGCGCCGAGGCCGTCACCATCTCCCAGGAGATCAACGGCAACTACCGGCAACGGCCCCGCTGAGCCCCCCTGCACCCCCGCCACCCCCACCTCGGTCTCCACCTCCCCCCCGGTCCCCACCCTCCCGGTCGTCCCGAGGCATCGCCGCTGTTTTTCCTCCGAGGAAAGACCGAAGCATCCTCAGTGATTCCCGCCTGACCCTCGTTCTCCCCTTCCTCGTCCCTCAGACGGCAGGACCTCGGGGATGCTCAGTGTGTCTCCTACGATTTCGTTCTCATTTCGGGTACCGCCAGTCCTTGCTCACGGCTTAGCGACGACAACGATTCCTGGGCCCCCGGCCGCCTCTGCCTTCCGCTCGCCCCATATTCTCTTTCCCCTTAAAGGAAGAAAACGAAAAAAAAAAAAAAAAAAGGAAAAAACGGGTAAAAGAAAAAAGCCCGACTCCCCAAAACCTTTTTTTCTGGAATTGGTTCAGTCCAAGGCAGGTCCCCACCGCTCCTCGGTCCGGTCCCGCCGCTCCCTCGCTCCCCGGTGAGTCCCTTCTGCTCTCCGGTCCGGTCCTGCCGCTCCCCGGTCTGGCCCCACCGAGCTCCGGTTCGAACCCCGCCGCAGCCCGGAGCGGTCCCCACCTCTCCTCGTCGTTATCCTCTCCTCGCTGCTTCCCGGTGGATGCCCGCCGCGCTTCGGTCCGGTCCCCGCCGCTCCCCAGCGCTCCGGTGCATCCCCATTTTCCCCGGTGGACACCGGTGGGTGCAGAGGTTCCCTGGTCCCCGCCGCTTCCCGGCGGTGCTCGCTGTTCCCCCGTGGGTCCCTGGGCTCCCCGGTTCCTGCAGCTCCCGGGAGCTGCTTTCCGTTCCCCGGCGGATACCGGGGCTCCCCGGTCCCTGCCATTCCCGGAGGTGCTCTCCGTCCCCTGATGGGTCCCGGGGCTCCCCGTGCTCTCCCCGTTCAGCACTGGGAGAGACCGGACAGCTCCGCGCCCCCCGCCCGCACCCCGAGGTGGCGGGGGCGTCCCGATCCCCCCTCCCCGGTCCCATCCCCGGTCCCCGCGGGGCCCCTCGATGTGTTTTGGGTAGAGTAGCCTTGTAGCCAAGTGTCTGTGCCGTAGACGCGCCCGCGCTGCTGGCGGGCGGGCGGGCGGGGACCCGGTCCCGGGAGGAGACGGGTCGCCACCGCCGCCACCTCCAGCCCCGCTTCCCGGGAGCCCCGGCGCCGGTGAGAGCCGCGGGCGCCTTTCTACGAGCTTCTGTCTGTGAAAGAGTCAATAAAAGGGATTGAAAGTGGAGCTGGGTCTGTGCTCGATGGGGACGAGAGGGAGGTCGCGCCCGGTGCTCTCCGTGTTGCTCCTGGTACAGCCCAGTACGGTCGAGGGGACACCAAGGAGGTGGCAGATGGCGCAGAGACACATCCCCACAGCTACCGGCAAAGCACCTAGATACATTCTAAATTAAAATAGTACATCTTTCTATCCATAAACCATGCATACCTGCAGTATACATGTTATATTTCCGTATATACATACGATATATAAATTCACGCATATACTATATATGTAGATACACTATATATACACATCTGTGTTGTACACACTTATTTTATACATCTACGCACTATGTATAAGCACAAATAATTATTGTAATCACTCTACTTTGCCTTTACACACTCTACACGCTTTGTATGTACTCAGTGTCTACACACAATATAAATATATGTAATTACAGTGTATGTAGGAAAATATAATATCTCAAATATATTATATACCAGGTAGACATACTGTCTATAAATTCACTATATAGAAAAATACAAATAATGTTTTCCCCTGACACATATCGATACTCACACACTTTATACATACATATATATATATATATATATATATATAATTTATGTAAGCTCTTTGTACCTATGCACATGCAATAAGTGTTCTCAATATATGTACAAGTATATGCTAAACACCCACACTGCCCACGTATACACAAGTTTTTTTCTCCCAACGCTTGTCTCCCTGCACCTTGTTGGGCAAGGTTAGTGTCACCCTGGTCCCCAAGCACTCCCAGCCCGGACACTGGCAGTCCTTCGAAGGTGTTTCGTGGATTTATGCCCCCTATCTCATCTGGCTGATGATTTCAGCCCATAATTACATAGCCAAGATTTAAGGCTGCCTTTGATTGCTTTTCTTATCTGGCGCTACAAAGCCGCATGCCCTCCTGGTGTCCCTGCTTGAGAGGTGGCGTCCTGTCATCGTGTGGGGCAATCACTCACAAACCAGCACCCACGGGTGGCCCCTGAGAACCCACTGATGGCCCCCTCACGCTCCCTAAAATCAGCCTTCGCAACCCAGCAGACTCCCCTCCACCCCCACCCGAGAAAACACTCCTTTCTCCATCCTCCTATTTTAAACTCCGGCCTCTGAATCTTTCTCCTGTGACAGCGAGCGTGGGGAGGCAGACAAAGCAGGTCAGCGAGCAAAGAGGCGGAGGGCAGGGTGGTCCCACTCAAATCCCCCAAATCCTGGGAATTCAAGGCTGCTCCGCAGAAGCTCAGGTGTTTGCTGCAGCCTTTAAAAGCCCGTGCCGAGCGGAGACTCCCCCTCGCAGACAAATCCCCTTCTGTGAATACATTTATAATTGAGTTTCACGCTTAGAAACATAGAAGGAATAGAAAAAGAACAATCATTTCTTCCTGCCTTTAATTAGAGAATAATAGATTTCCCCGCCTAACATATCTACAGGGAATCTTGATGCTGGTTTATGCCGAGATTTGCTCCTTTTCAGGAGGGCTCCAATTAGCACATGGTGCCCAAAGGCACAAAAAGTGCTCCGAGATGGAGCTCTGCAGCCGGGGGGGGGTGGGGTTTGGAAAGGGTTTCTCCTGGAAAGGGTTAAAGCATCCCGGCTGGATGGCTCAGCCCTTCCTAAGACATTTAACCCTTCTGCAGATCGTGCCACCAGCGCGGGATTGAGTGGGAAGTGCCCGCGCATGACGGTGACAAGCTCACACCCACACAGCCCGGGCTGTCACACACATATTGCCACCTAAACTGTGGGAAGGTGTCTGGCACCCTTCTTCCAGGACTGCCCCAAAATAAAGAAGCTGTTACACCACACCCTCCCTTCCCAAATTATCTCTTATCCCAGAACAAAAAGGGGTTGTGCCTTAGGAGGGTTACAGATGGAGTTTGGAGCTCCCGTGGGAGTGGCCAGAGCAGCATCTTTCACCTGTTCTGTGGGTTGAATTAGAGCTGATCCTCTGTATAACCTCTGTCCTGTGTCCTCCACTTGTCCAGAGCCCCTGCAACCTTCCAGGTGGGTTCTGAAGGTGTTCAAGACGTGGGGATTGATGGATCATTTACCTCTGCCTTGCTCTGGAGTGAAGGGCACTGCCAAAATCAAGCTCAGGGATTCAGGAAGGATCCCCCATGCCTGCCTTGCCCAAGAGAAGCAGATAGCCCCACCAAATGCCTTCCAAAGCAGGTACTAATAGCCCCCCACACACCCCTGAGAAAATCCCCAGTTCTCCTGGTGTGCCAGCACAGCCCCTGGGCAGCAGCCGTGCTGTAAGCCCACCCCGTGAACTGCACTAGATTCAAAACAATCATCTTCTGCCTTGCACAGCACTATTTTTAACCCCAAGCCTGTTCGCAGCTCGGCCTCAGCCCTCAGCCACGGCTGCGTCAGCACAAGTGTGAAGACAGGGAGGTGTGGCTGCGATACAAGGAGGTGAAGGTCTCCCAGGGGGATCCAGCTCCCCCTCAATCCACCTTCATCTTCCTCACGGTCTTTTACAAGGAGGTTCTGGCTTGCTTCAGGATGGAGATCCCTGCATCTCTGTAGGTGCCCCAGTGTTTCCACACATGGCTTTAACCCCAGCCCCACAGCAGGAAGGTTTCCTACTGGAGATGCCCCAGTTTGGCCAGTATGGGAGGGCAGGGAGCAAGGACCCACGCAACATTCCTGCCCTGGATGCCCAGCCCTGCCCGAGTGGTCCTGCCAGGCTGGAAGACAGAATCCCAACATCTACTTTTAAAAGCTCTCATCAGCAATTTATTGCAGGGCCAAGGAAATGGCTCTGGGTGACAACTCCAGCTGACCTCCCTGTAGCTCGACAGCTCCAGGTGGTCTTCTGGGACCTCAGCATCTCATTCTCCTTCCTCCTGCCCCTAAGGCAGCCTCTGAGCACGCACCACTCTTCTTCCAACCCTGCTCTGGCCCCACACATCCCTCAACAGTGTCATCCTGCCACCCCCAAGCCCCCAGAGCTCTTCACCCGCCTCAGAGACAACTCACCGGCCACCCCATGTCCTCCAGAAGCCACTTGCTCTCTGCCCTGTCCCCCAGATGTCCCTTGCAAGGAGTGGGACAGGACGGACCCCGAGATATGGGACTGGGGGGCACAGGTTTTAGGAGTAAAGAGATTTAGGGGGCAGAGGTGGAGAGGGGAAGGAGGGAAAGGTTTGACGGACAGAGGACTGGGGGCAGAGGGGGCCGGGCTCCGACAGCAGCCCCCGAGGGACGCGGGCGGGTGGAGGAAGGGCCCCCGCAGCCAGGAGTGGGTCGGTGCCATGGAAAACAAAAAGGGCCCGGGGGACGGGGAGGGGAGGAGAAGCCCGACGAAGGCCGAGGGAACGGGCGGTCGCGTTTTCCCCCGCTCCAGAGCAGCGAGGGCGACGGGGCTCCAACCCCGCGAAACTGCCGGTGACGGGACGGGGGGACCCGGGAAGGGAGCGGCGGCCGGGAACCAGCAGGATCGGGGGGAACGGGCTGGCCGGGCCGGAGAGGGAGGGAAGGAGGGAAGGGAGGCGGGAGGGTGGTTATTCACGGCTCTGGTATGCGGCGTGCGGGCCCTGCTCACATCGCCCCGGCGCTGCCTCCGCCCGCCCCGGCCGCGGGCAGCGAGAGGCGGCGGGGAGAGGTAACTGCGCTCCGTGGGATGCTGGCGGGGATGGGGGGGAGTGGGGACAGATGGGAGGGGGCCGGTGTCGGGGTGCTCCAGGACCTATAAAGATGCAGCACTCCCCTCTCGGTTCATCCCCCCTGTGCTGCGCCCCCAGCCCTGCTCTCTCTGCGTACCACAGGGTGATGGGCATCTGCCCCTGGCTGGGCAGCTTGGACCGGGGCAGATACGGGACACCCCTGTATTACACCAAGCAAGGGCTTTTAATGCATCAGCCAAGGAAAACCCACCCCTGCACCCCTCCATCACCCCCAGAGCCATCGGGGCTCTTTCCCCACCCCTTAAACCCCAGGACTGGGGTGTTCTATCCCTGCAGGGTCCTCCCTTTCTGTGTCTGTCCTGTCCCTCCCTCTCAGTTGTGCGTGTCTTGTTCAGCCTCTCCATTAGCAATAAAACGTCCCCCCCTCCTGCTTTAAATGACAGAGTTGGGAACTGGAAAGAGCAGTAAAATTTGCCTACAAGGCAGAGACAAAGGGGTCTGGCTGCCAGCTCCACGCAGAGCTGCAGTTAACCTCTTCCCTGGTGGGACACAGCCTCCAGACGCCGGGAGTGAGCGTGCACCATCCCCTTTGCAAGACAAGAGGGAGGGGATTAAGGAGTTAGCTCAGAAATATTTCACTTTAAAGACTTCCAGCAGCTAGGGACCCCACTCTCCCTTGCTAAGAAAAAGCATTTGAGGAGCTGTGTTTTTCCATGACATGTAAAAATATGGCGATGGGAGGTTGGTTTGAGGTCTGAGAGCCTGCTGAAAACCCCAACAGCCTGATGGTTTAGAGGAAAGCTGGTTGTGAAAGAGCTGTGGTTGCTCTATTTCTCCTAATTGCTGTCTCAGCGGGGTGAACTCTGAACCCCTTGGAAACAGCATCTTGGGGGTGGTATTTCATCAAAGATCAAGAAAAGACATTTTCTAGTGGGGGAAGAAAAGGGTTTAGGGGGAAATTCCCCACTCATGCCATAACTGAAAGCTCTGCTCTTGGTGAGGAAATGTCTTCTTCAGATAAGGGAATATTTCAGTCTTTTCCAGCCAAAGTTCTGGGGATAATCACATGCATACTTTGTTCTTCCATGCTTCCTCTTAAGTATTTGGCAAGAAAAAGCAGATCCCCACCTCAGCTAGACCGGTCCCATTCATTGACCCTGTCTCTGTTCCCAGGAGGAAGGATGAGGCCCCTGCTCTACTGCCTAGTCCTGGCTGCACTCCTGTGGCCCTGCCTGGCCTGTCCCAGCCCCTGCTCCTGCTCCACCAAGAAGAACGGGCGTCTGTTGGCTGAGTGCGCCTACAAGGATCTCCAGGAGGTACCCGAGGGGTTATCTTCCAACGTGACCATCCTCACCTTGTCAGCCAACAGGATTAGCTGGTTGGGGCAGGGCTCCTTTGCCGAGGTTCCCGAAGTGCAGTCACTGTGGCTGGGCTACAACCAGATCGGGATGGTGGAACCAGGGGCTTTTGCCTTGTTAGTGCACCTGAAGAACCTGGACCTGAGCCACAACAAGATCGCGGATTTCCCCTGGCAGGACCTCCACAATATCAGCGGTCTGCAGATCCTGAAGATGAACAACAACCGCCTGGCCGGGCTGTCCCGGGATGCTTTCCGCTCCTTGAAGGACCTGCGCTCCCTCTGGCTCAACGACAATCAGTTGACCACCTTGGCTGAGGGCACCTTTGACAATCTGCCCTCCCTGTCCCAGCTGCAGATCTTCAACAACCCCTTCAACTGCTCCTGTAAAGTCTTCTGGCTGAAGAAGTGGACTGAGCGCACCTCAGTCTCCATCACCAAGGGAGGGTCTACCCTGTGTGTGGCTCCCGCCAGGCTGAAGGGCAGGGCAGTGACAGACATCCCTGACCACCACTGTATTGCACCCTCCGTGCAGCTCACCTACCTCTCCAACCTGGACAACACGATCATGTATGATGGCCTGACGCTGACCCTGCACTGCAGTGTGGCAGGCAGCCCCCCACCAGAGATCCGGTGGAAGATCCAGACCTCCAGCCGCCGCATCGAGATCAGCGGGCCCAACGTGGCACGGGATGGAAATGTCAAGCAGAGCCAAGAGCACTTCTTGGTCTTCAAGAACGGCACAATGGCCATCCCCAACTTCAGCAAGGAGGATGAAGGCACCTACACCTGCCTCGCTGTCAACGACGTGGGCACGCGGGATGTCTCGGTCAATGTGGCATTGGCTGGGTCAGAGAATCCAGCTGAAGACCTGCTCCGAGATGACCCCCAAGCTGGCCACTTTGCGGGGCGGAGCTGCTACAAGGAGGTTGACATGGATACCTCGGGTGTTGGAGAAAAGCTGGTGATCGTTTACCACATGCCGAGGGAGTCAAAGAGCGGAGCTGGAGGAGCCCTGTCCCAGGTCCACCTGAGGACCCTCCTGCTGGCTTTGGGCCTCGTGCTCTGCTGTTAGAAGGGGGAGGAGGAAATGGTGCCTCGGGTGTTCCCCCTCTTTCTGTAGCATTTATCTTCAAGTAGTGCCATGCCTTTGCTGAGCTTCTGGGAACTGCAAGCGGTCAGGAGACAAAGGGGGCCAAGACTCAGGCCCAGGGCTGGTAGTTCAACCCCTCCTCAGGTGAGGTTCAGGATTGGGATCTGTTAGTTGAGGGCTTCTAACAAGTTTGGGTGATGTCAAGTAGATCCACACCCTGCTGCCGCTTTCCGGGTGTCCAAATCTGACACCTCCCACTTATGTCTCACCTAAGATCAAAGTGTGGCTGCAGGATTAAAGTCCACCCTCAACAAGGTGACCATTGCCCAACCCCAGAGCCCACCAGGAACCCCCCTCCACCTGCAGCATTCAGATGTGACCAGGGAGGGGATCCAAGGATAACATCCCTTCTATGACCAGCAGCTTGGCCCTTGACCAGCCAGGTGCATCCTTCCCACCACCAACCTCACCTGAAGCAGAAGGACCAAGTGTGAGAATGGAGAAATAGCTTGGGAATGGGGTTCTGGGGTCCCAGGAGACGTGGCTCTGAAGGACAGAGATATGATGGTGCTTTGTAGGCAAGATGGGTATAGTAGAAAATGTTGGATGGAGCCACGGGCTTGGATCAGGCCATTTTTTGGAGCAGGAGATTTGCCACAGGCTTAATCCCTGAAGGAGCACAAAAGGCTCCAGCTGGGTGGGTGCTGGAAGCGTCCAAAGTGCCTTCCCTGAATGTCACAGGATTTCCAGCTCCCTCCCCTTTCACCACTGAAACCTGTGGTCCAAAACTCTCCTCTGGGCTGGACCCGCCGAGCTGCCTGACTCCAGCTCCAATCCCGGTGGGAAGCAACTGAGCTTTAAGAGACCCAAATCATTCTCCGGTGCTCTTCTCTGACAGGAGACCAAATGGGGGCTACATGATGGAGCAGGAGGAAGGAAGATTGGGAAAACCCAGACTACAGAGAGAGAAGCTGAGCTAACCTATAAGCCATAAACACAATCCTTAAGTGCTTTAGCATTCCCATGCGGGACGTATATACCCTACCCAGCTGTTCCGGGGTGCTGGGGAGCCCTTCATCTCATGGTGGAGGGATTGAGCATCTCCATCTACCCCACTTGGAGGTACAGGTAGTCCAGCTTTTGCACCATCTATGGGAGGTGGATGGACCCCTGCAGTCCCTTCACTTTATAACCAGACCTGTATGGACAGCAATAAATACCTTTTTTTAAAAAAACAAGCTGGTATGTGCTGCCTCTGTGCACCCTCAAATTCCCCAGACCCAACAGCATCTGGGGTACCACACCATCACCAACCTTCTTTGATCAAGGGGCACGTTCTTTCCCTCCCTCTCACCTCCTCCAAATCCCTCCCTGTGCTGTAGCATGCCCCCCAGCTCCCCCCAAAACCTCCCCATCTCATCGTGTCCCCATCTCCCCCAAAGCCCTCTCTTTGCCTCTGCATCCCCTCCAGCTACTTCCAAACCCTCCCTGTGCTGTAGCATCCCCTGCAACTCCCCCAAATGTTCCCCTCCACCATATTATCCCCCCACCACAACCCTGGAGGGAGGAGGCATTTTTGGATACCCCAAAATCCCCCCATCCCTGCCTGCAGCAAGCTGGGGAAGGCAGCAACACCAAAATCAGCTGGAAAACAGCTATCCCAGAGCCTCAAGCTTCCACACAAGCTCTCCAGCCCCAAAATTCCTTATGCAGAAAGCCCATAGGGTAAGGAAAGGGGCAGCCGAGGAGCTGCCCTTTGCCAACGCAGCCCCGCACAGCGCCGAGGTCTCCGTGGGGGTCCTGAGGCAGAAACATCTCAGAACCAGTCAGAAGCTCCTCCCACGAATGGATGTTAACAATCAGGAGCACGTTTTTTTTTCCATTACGTGATGAAAAACAATGTGGCCCCAACAAGAGTTCTGGTTTTGTTTCGTAGGATGCAACTTTTAACAGCAGTTTTTTCCCAGCTGACATCCTCCCTTCCCAGCTTGCCTGGGAATAGTGTGGTACAGGAGTTTATTCCTGCAGTCTCAGCTGGGAGCAGGGTTCAGAGCCTGGCATAAAGATAAAAAAACAAATGTAGGCTCTCAGCAGCCCTGAGCCACACTTAAAAGTGTCTACCTGTCTCACAGCACCGCTGCTCCCCTTGGCTTTGATTTTATGCCACCAAAAAAGGTGAATTCCTCCACCTTGGCCAGGTTTACTCATGGATTTTATGGCAAATTGTTAGTGGTATTAAACATCAGTCATTCCTAACAAAGGACGGCACTCCTGAGTTGGATGTTGCAGGTGATATCACACCTGGTATGTATCACCATCTGGACCCACCATGGCCATGGTGCAAGTCTGGGATAACATAACCCTCTCTCCCTCCTGTTTGCAAAGCCAGACCTGAATTTCCATTCCTCACATAGACACTTTCCCTTAAGCACCATTTCCAACTGGATCAGCTCCCTGAACCACCTCACTGTCCACTCAGGGGTTGGGTGGAGAGGGATGTGGATGCACAGGGGCAGAGCTACCCCAAGGCCACGGTGATGCTGGGGGTTTAGAGATGAGGTGTGAAGCCACCACAAAGAAGAAAAGCTCAGTTCCCCCCCCCAAGGGCGCTGTTTATGTCCAAGAAAACAAGTCAATCCATGAAGCCACCTCCTGTCTTCCTCCCAGGGCTGTCATCTCTCACCACGGCCCCAGCTGAGACATGTCCAGGACGCCTGGAGCAGGGCTGTGTAAACAGATGCTGAAATGCAGCTCCACCCACAGCCCAGAGCTGCCAAAGATTTTAGGGATTACCAAGACTGTCTTCAGTGCCTGGGAGGCTGGAAGTGGATTCGAATGGGCTGCAAGGGAAAGGGGCTTTAGGGACACACAGGACATCCAGCACCCCCCCTCTCCCATGCTCTCCTGAGCAAACCAGGCACGCACACTGAAAATCCCAGAGCTGGGACTGTGGCAGGAATTGCACCTTGGGCTCCTGATGTCTTAAAAAGAAAGCAACTCAGACGTGCCTCCGGTGGCACCACTGTCACCCAGTTTGGTGACATCGTGCTTGGTGCCAGACAGTGATCAAATGTGATTACTTTAATCACATTTGATTAGTGGGCAGCAGACGCGACAGCACTTCCAGCATCCAAGCACACTGGGTGGCACCTGCAGGCAGCAGATGAAGGCAGGGCCCGCCTCCCCACCCCGTCCCCACCCCCGTCTTCCCTGGGATAGAAAGGAAGGGGGGTCAGAGTGCTGTGGAAAGGGTTGACTTCCAGCCAGGTGTCATAGGGAGATCCCAGGACACTCCAGGCAAACCCAAAGCACAGGGCTCAACATCACTCTGCCCAAACCACACTAAGGGTGCTGCAAACATCCCAGCAAGAGGGAATGGGGTCCTTGGAAGCCTGTGGAGAGCTGATCTGATCCTTCCAAGCAGATCCCTGGTACAAGGGGATGGTCCAGCAGCCCTGCTCAGTGCAGGGTGGGCTGCAAAGGCTGTTTTAGCAAGGCTGAGTTGTTTGTGATGATGCTGAGATGGAAGGAGTCACCAGTAGAACTTAGCAAGAGCTCTGCTTGCTGCCTGCCACAGACATCCTTCCAGCCCACAAAGGCAGGATTTCAAGGATTTATGTGTAGCAAAAGGTGATCCAGCAACACCTTGCACATTTCTGTTTGGTGCTTTTACCATAAACTGCCCTGTCTCAGTTCCCATCCTTCATGGGCTGTGGTTTAGGGGCCAAACATTATGATGGGAAAGCAAAGTGATCAGTTTTGTGTGGAAATTGCCCTAAAGTGGAATCATAGATTTGATCCCATCACCTCTTGGTCAAGCAGATCTCCAACAAAATCTCTGCTGAACAAAGTCAGTCTGAACCATCACCTGGAGACAGGATGATGGTGGTCTTCACGTCCCCCCTGCCTGATTTGGGAACTTCCAAGAGACCAAGGACCCCCTGCGTGTAGGAATGAGGTATGTGATTTATTAACCTTCCCCGACTCAGCACATCCAAGCGAGGTATAAAACTGGTTTCTATGGATTCAAGCTCAACTCACTCAGAGGGACACCAGCCCTGGAAGCTGCTGACTTTAAACAAAACAGGGTGCCAACAAGAGGCACTGAGAGGACAGGGGCAGACAGAAAACAAACATCTCTGAAGCCTCATAGCCCAGAACAGGAGCAGAGGGGATTTTATCCTTCACAGAATTGAAAAAAAAGCAAGTCCCAGCGCTAGGTACCGTGCCAAAAGGGAGCCAGGATCAGAAAGATTGAAGCTAGGGATAGGGTTGGCTGTGGGGATCTTCTCCACAAGGAGATCATGTTGAAATGCAGGTAATTCCTCGTGCTCAGGCTGGTTAAGGATCAGTCCACACAGCTTCTCCCTCCTTCCTTATACCCTGGCACCGGGGAGTTGTGCCTGCCTTGCCACGTGTCGGAAAGGCAGCTGTTGAGAATGGGTGGGCTCGTTGCAGGAGTGACTCCTAAAAGGTTTCTGAGATGCCAGAAGGGTTTAGCTTAGCTCATCTCCTTACAGGTCAGGCTTGGAGGTGACCTAGCTGTCTCCATCTCTGGACCTTGGTAGTGGCTCAGCATGAAACTAGAGATAAAATATCAGACCCCAACATGTCTGGAAAGGGTCTGGAGGCTGGAGAGGGGCGAGAACTGCCCAAAACTCCTGTCAGTACATAAGTGGAGTGTGGTCAACAGGAGACAGGAATGGGGTGGGACAGGAGTGTGCATGGAAGGCAGAGAGAGGTGGGAGGCTTCTCTGAAGGTCAGGGTTTGGGGGGGCTGAGCTGGGTGCCATTGGCTGTGGGGTCAGAGAGGGCTGTTTTTCGGCAGGCTGTCAGGGAGGGGTTGTTGAGGAGTGTGTAGGCCAACCACCAGCGGGCTCGGCTCTGCTTGATCCTGCCTCTGCTTGGAGGTGTCTTCTTGGGCTGCATCAGCTGGATGCCTGCAAGGATATGGGAGTGGGAGGCAATAATTTAGCACTTAAAGAGGCTCAAAGAGAGATGCAGAGGTACTTTGGATAAGGGCATGAAGAGAAGGGACAAGGGGGAATGGCTTCCCACTGCCAGAGGGCAGGGTTAGTTTGGATATTGGGAAGGAATTCTTCCCTGTGAGGGTGGCGAGGTCCTGATATAGGTTGCCCAGAGGAGCTGTGGTTGCCCCATCCCTGGAAGGGTTCAAGGCCAGGCTGGATGGGACTTGGAGCAACCTGGTTTAGTGGAAGGTGTCCCTGCCCATGGCAGGAGGTGGAACGAGGTGATCTTTAAGGTCCCTTCCAATACAAACCATTCTGGGATTTTATGATTTCAGCCCCAGCTTCTCCTCAGTGGGGCTGCCAAGATTCCATCCACACCCCGGGAAGCCTCATCCTGCCCTTCCACAGCAGCAACTCCTGGGATGAAATTGTCTGCACACCAAGGAAAGGTGGCATAAAAGTGGAGGGGTCACCAGAGCCACAACCCTCAACTGATCCTTTACCCCAAACACCACCGGGATCTCCAGAGGAGCAGCAAACCTGCAGAGGAGACCCTGAGATGCCACCCCGTGGTGATGGCTGTGCATCCCCTTGGGTGAAGGTGGGAAGGTCTCACCCTCTTCCACGTTGGTGGCCCGTAGTGCTGCCGGCCCCTCTGGTCCAGCTGGCTGGAGAAGCAGCAAGCAAAATGCTTTCATCACTGGGTGGGACTGGCTGACCTCGATTTTCAGATAGTGGCAGTAAGTGTGGTAGCCTGGGGGGACACAGCCCACAGTCAATGTGTCTGGATGGGCCAGACTTCACAGATCACCCCTTCCCACCGGGGGGCAAAAGGGAGGGTTGTTTGCCAGGCTCCATCTCTGCCCTCCCAGAGCTGCTCTGCCTTCAGTGCTGGGGATGAACTCTGCTCCCCAAATCCCTGCAGGAAAGGCAGGGAAAGGGCTGAGGTCCCTTCCCTGCTGCCTTTAGTACAGGGCCGATGAGCGTCTGCTGCTTGTGAAAATGGGGTCTGGCCCTTGGTGAAATCCAGAAGTGATAGAAAAGCAGGGCCAAGTGGACATCAGGAGAAGCCACTTGCTCCAGTTTTCCCGTTTCTGAACACCGGTGGTTTTAAGCTGCTCTCAGTCCTGTCAGCTCCAGGCAATGAAGGAGCCCCAGACCACATCCCTCAGGAGCTCAGTGATGGGAGAAGGGCTCCATGTCCCCAGAGGGGCTGCAGGGGGGACCCTCTCCATGCCCTACCTGGATCAAAGGTTTCCACGCCCCGGTTCAGCAGGCTGATATCCAGCTGGCAGAAGTGGATGGCGTTGTAAAGGCCTGAAATGACCATCCTCCACATCCCTGCCAGGACACCCACCAGGACATTGATGGGGAAGAGCAGGTAGGTGACTATGTAGAGAGCTCGCCTGTGGGTGGAGAAGTAAAGAGTACGGAACACAAACACCACAGGATAGGAAGTACAGCCATTCCCTGACAGAGAAACCTGCCAAAATAAGCCTCCCACACTTCCCTCCCTCCTTGGCAGACACAGTCTCCATTTGAGGTGTCTTCGTTCCATGGGGAGAGGCAAACACCCTTCCAGGCTCTCAGAGCACCAGGAGGACCTCAGAGCTTGGCCTCTAGCACGCACAGGTCTCCTTTTCTCCTCAAAGACTTAGAAACCAAACAAAGCACAGGGCTTGTGGTTTGGGATGGAGGACACCAGCTCCCATGGAGGCCAGAAGAGCCTACAGCAGCCTTCCTGCTGTGCTAGGCAAGAGGTGGAGGTGGTGGAAGTGCCTTTGGTGGACAGAGCAGGACACTTAGAGCCATCTCTCACCCTGTTCTTCAACATAAAGGACATCTTAGGCTGGGACACCATCTGTGACCACATCTGCTGCCAGAACTGAGCTGGTCCAGCTGATTCTGAGGGATCTGAACTTCCTTAGCTTGCAAATGGAACTGGCAGAGCAGAGCTCAGACCTCACTAGCTTGCCCCCACAAAAATTAAGGCTATAAATGGACTGTGGCCCTCTAAACCATCTAAAGAAACTTCTTCAGGAGCATCAAGCCACTTAAAAGCCTCAAATTCTCTTGAGCTCACGGTCCACTGGACACCACATCAGGGACACGTGTAAACCCAATACAGTCCCAGAGTCCTGGACCTCAGGAGGGTCATCTCTGCCCTGAAGGCTCCCCGTGTGCCCATACCTGTTGGTGAGCTCCTTCTGGAGGGGATGCTGCTCCAGGAATTGGTAGTGAGCTGCCAAATGTTGCACAACGACGGCAACCACCAGGGTCAACCAGAAGGGCCTGGGTGGGAGGGAAGAGATAGGTTGGACACCAGGAGGGTCCCAAGCATGAGACACCATCTCAGGCAGCAGAAACCTCCAGCAAAGCTGGAAGAGCCCTCAGTAGAGCACCCCAAAGCATGCCATTGCCATGGCCATGTCCATGGAACCCACTCAGGTCTTCAAACCCTTCCTGAGGGGTGGGAGAACTCACCACATGTTCTGAACGATTTTGAAGAGGGGGGTGCTTATGCCAGACTGCACTGGGATGACAATGAGGAAGGCAAACCCCACTGAGCAGATGAAGAAAATCACGTGCTGGATGAGGAGACCTGGGAGCGAGACATGGACAGAGAAACCATGGAGGGAGAGGATGTAGAAGTGGTTCTTGTTCTGGCTCATAATTCCCAAATCCATGCTCGTTGCTGAGCATGCCTTTGTTTTAATCCCATAAAATGCCCACAAGACCCTTATCTGTCTCCCCCACTCTGAACATGATGCTCCACGCAGGATTTAATTGCAAGTTCAGTTCTTCTTATACTCCCCACATTATCCCCACTGAGAAGAGCCATTACTCAGGGCCACAACAATCCAGCTCCTACCTCCACACTAAGCTCTGCAATCTGCTTGCAAATCAGGTCTGTTTTCCCAAGGGATGATCACCACAGACCTGGTGGTCCCACCTGTCCTTTCATCATGCCCCTGGACCCTCAGCCCGACTCCCCTGCATGACCTTGGGGTGTTGATACAGTTGGTTGTTGGCAGACAATGACCAGAGTCACCTCCCACGGGGCAGAGAGGCCTTAAAATGTCTCCAAACCATGGTGGGGTGAAGATTTACACCCTATTTAATGTCCCTCACCCATCCCTGGGGTGGCCTCTCCCCCCTAAGCAGGGAAATGCAGGCTGTGAGGAGGAAGATGCATATTGAGGAGCACCCAGAATGACCAGGTCTGAAGGAGACTGACAGCCCTTTGCACGAGATTCTGTGACAGCGTCTGAAATCAAAATATTCAGGCTTGTGCCAAAACAAATCATCACCCCACCCCCAGCCCTCCTATTTTAATTCGTGGCCATTTGGTGTTCAGCATGGTCTTTCCATCAGAAAGACAGATTGCATTTGGGGAAAGGGGAACAGAAGCCTCACAGCCATCCCTCCGCAAAATGGGGCGAGAAAGGGGGAAGAGATGTTTAAGCCCAGGATAGACTGTGCAAGGTGGGGATCCACCACCCATCCGCTCCCTTCTGCCCCCAAAAATTCTTTACCCAAGCAGGCAAAAGCTGTCTGGAAGCTGGCAAAACTCATCCAGCAGACGATGGCTTGTCGCGATGGGCGGAGGATATGGGCTTTGTAGAACACATCCAGCACAGCCCCTTGATAAAGTGCCTTCAGGTTGTTCCTGAGGAGAAAGTCCAGCTGCATCCTGGCTCGGTGACAAGGACAAAGGCAACAGAGCAGGGACACCATCCGTACCTGTGCATCACCAGTGTCCTCAGGAGCATGGCACAGGTCAGGAGGCAGCACAGCACCAGTGAGCAGATGTAGCACACTGCGGAGGAGCAGAGGGAAAGGCTGGATCAGGATTGTGGCCAGCCCCAGGAATGAGATTTTACTGGAAAATGCACCTCAGGAGAATTGCAGGGGGCTGGGTTGCATGGCACCATCCCTCAGTTTCCCTCCCTCCTTTGAGACACAGGGATCTCCATCTCCTGGGTGTGAATAGATGAGATAGGGAAAGGGAAAGGGAAAGGGAAAGGGAAAGGGAAAGGGAAAGGGAAAGGGAAAGGGAAATCCAAGCAGTTAGCCTGGCCCAGTGCTGGAAAAATTAGAGCAAGCTGTGATAAGCAGGTGGTGTGATGGAGAGATCCTAGGAGGGTGCTTTCAGAAAAGGGGATGCTGTGGGGAAAGCAACTGTGGGGAAGGAAGTCTGGTGGAGGGATAGAGATGTCAAGGGAAAAAAAAAACCAACAAGATGAGAGAGGCTTGGTGATTCAGGAAGGGCCATAAAAACCTCCCTGGGGTTGGTGGTACCCCAAAGTAGTGCTGTGGAGGGAGGGGTGCATCCCTGCTGCCCCCACCCGAGACTTCCAGTTATCCAGGGGGCCGGGGGACATCCTCTCGATTCCAGCACATATCAAAGCCCACAGCCAAAGGGCAGCATCTGAGGCACAGAGCTCTCCCTGCTGGCTCTTCTCGCCTTGGCACGTGGCAGCTGCTTGGAGCTGCCTGGCACAGCACCAGGCTCACATCACCACCTTTCATGTCTTTGACTTTGGCAGCTGGCTCTGAAGTCCCTCTGGAAGCTGCCTCATCACAGAGCATCCTCTGGATTAGAAATCCTCCAGAAGCCACCTACGGATGCAGGACCTGGCTGGGAACCCACCTTCCAGTGACCACAGGTAGTGTTTGACGGTGTTGAGCTCCTTCTCCATGTCACCTGGGACAGCTGGGCTGTCCGAGGGCACCAAGCCAAACTGGACCAACAACACCACGATATCCTTCGTCATTCCCGCCCGCACGATCTGGATGGTGGGAACAAAGGCTACCAGGAGCAGCAGGGCCACCTGCAAAGGAGCAGTGCCACGTGAGCCCCAGGTCACGGCATCCCACTGCTGAGTCATCACCTTGGCTTAAAGACTTAGGGCTCGCTGAGCCCTGGAAGCACATGGCCAGTTGCTGAGGCTCAGCCGGGGGATGATAATTCCTTGAGGCACTTTAATACTGTGCCCATAGCCAAAATTGTGGCATGGCAGTGACCTCTGGGCTCCTCTGACTCAAGAGGACATGAACAGGAGAAAGGGAGCGGGCTCTGCTTGGCATTTAATGCCCAGTATCACCTGGTAGACGGCGATCACAGCCATGGTTATGGACACAACGAGCTTCAGGGGGATCCGGAAACCTGTAAGACAGATTCAGGGAGGAGCCAGGATGTAGGATCATGGGGGAAGAAGGGGGCAGGCTGCAGGTCCACCCAACCCAGCAGCCAAAGCGAACATGCCAGGAAAAGCACTGGAACAGGATGGTCAGCATTAGTCAGGATTTCCAGGGGTAATCCTGTGTGGATATGTAGCTGGGAGTGGTTTCTCTGTACTTTGGCTGGATGAGTCCATCCTCCTTTTCCATGAAAACTTGTCTGGCCACAGTGCCAAGTGCCAGCAGCTGGGTACCATGTTCCTCAGGCTGCCACCTTCTGGGACACTCCCTGCTTCTTCAGTGGCAGAGAAGACAAGGCATAGCTCCCCATTCCTGGTCTATTAGGGATTTAATCCACTTACTGAAGATTTTATTCCCTTATCACAGCCTTATCAAGCACTAGGCTGTTTGCATTCTTCTCTGTGAGGGTGGTGAGGCCCTGGCACAGGCTGTCCAGAGAAGTTGTGGCTCCCCCATCCCCGAAAATGTTCAAGGCCAGGCTGGACAGGGCTTGGAGCAACCTGTCTAGTGGAAGGTGTCCCTGTCTGTGGCAGGGGGTGGACTGGATGATCTTTGAGGTCCCTTCCAACCCAAACCATTCCATGATTCTATGCTATTGGCAAAACCCATGCCTGAACCTCACAGCTTCAGCCCATCCACGGCCCCACAGGGCATGGGGGATCCATCTCCACACCCCAAATGGCCGTGGTTCGTGCAGAGCCATACTGCCATGGCACAGATGCTTTGGGGCAGGAGCCAAGTAAGGCATTTGCTGTCCCTGGCAAAGGGGAGGTAGCCTTTTTGGCAAGCTGCTGCTGTGGTCAGGAGAGCAGCCCCCAGCCCACCTTCCTCAGGAGTGTAGATGTAGGAGCATAAATACGTCTGGATCCTTGAGAGGATGCTCTCTTCTATCTTCGTGGAGCTGGAGGAGGAAGGACAGAGTGAAGAGTATGTCCTTTGGGACAGGGAGCCTCTCCCATTGCAGTGCTGACACAGGTGCAGGCTGAACAGGCAGTGCCATGGGAAGGTGCCATCCTTACCTTCCCTTCCGAGGGTGTTTGGATAGGACCACCTTTAGGTACTTCTTGTAATACCCTCTCCCTGTAACCTTAAGGAAAGCAGAGATAAGTTGCCTTATTTCAGCACAGGGACTCTGATTTCGGAGGGCAGAGTATTTGCATCCCACCCGGCATCCATCTCCTTGCTCTGCTACTCCTGCCCACCCACCCATCACTGGCATCTCTGTGTGGGATGCAGGTCATGGCATCTCAGCCCTTGTTTGGATAAGGAATGTGTTGGAATGATGTGAACAGCAAATCTCCTGGCACGGTAAAGGTGGAAACAAACATGCCTTGTTCCCATCAACAAAGCAGCCCAAAACCAGACACACCGGTAGGACAGCTGAAATCCCTCCTTCCCATTAGCCACTTCCCAGGGAGTGCCTGGGGGTCACTTCAGTCCACACTTGGGCTGGCTTTTTTCTTTGTTTTGAAGGAGGCTTTTCCTCCCCTCTTCCCAGCAAAGCCCCGGCATTTCTCAAAGGGTCAGGGATTATCCAGCCTGCTGAGAAAACAAGGCGACCCCAGTTTTGGCCTGAACGGGATGCATTGATGCCTTAAGCCTCTTGTACTAAGGAGTTTACTCCAAAGAGGGATTTTTCACTGCCTCTTCAAATCCAGTGATATAAACACAGTCAGCTCCAGTGCCTGAGAAATGTGGGGAACATGTGCACTGGAAGCATCCCAGATCTCCTGATGCCAAAGTCCCCAAAACCATGCAGGTCCCTCCAGGGGTTTTCCCTGAGTTGCCCTATGGATCTTCATTACCTCCTTATCCAAGGTCTCCTCCTGGACAGTGAAACTCCTGATAAGCAGGGCTGGATACCAAAGGCTTAAGAGGACAAGGCAGAGGATGATGGGGACATATGAGAGCGTGGAGTAGTACCTGTATATCTGTGGGGAAGCAGAGATGTCACACACCATCACACCAGCCTGGAGGCCTAATAACCCTGGGCAGGTGACATCACAGTGTCACTTCAAGGAGGTGGTGAGAAAGCCACCTCAGCCTTGGGCCTCCTCTGTGCTCCTTCCCCAGAAAGTAGGATACACACCTTTGATGACTGGGGACAATCCACTTTTTGCCAGATGTGGACCACACAGTGGCACCAGGAGAGCAGGCAGCCCACGAGGTAGCTGAGCCTGTGCCGGACAGTGGCACAGGCAATCAGGGGGTAGTAAAAGGCAGGGTAGTAGAGCAAAGCCATGATCTTCCAGTACTCTAGATGGTGGGATGATGGGGAGAGGGAACGGAGAGCAAATCATATAAGAGAAGGCAGTGCCGTCAGTATGGACCAGAATGTACAGGGTGCTTAGGGTGTCCCCCTGGGCTGGGTGGGGAGGGGAGGGGAGAGGTGCCCACGGGCCAGGAGGGTGATGGCCTTACCTCGGGTACTCTGGGAGGAGTGGGAGATGAGTGGCAGAGGGTCCCTGTCCAAGACCAGCACGCACAGGGAGGAGAAGAGGATGCCGAACACCGCAACCACCAGCCCTCGGTTGCCTTCCTCTTCCAAAAAGTTGGCTGGGCTGCAAGCCAAGGAAGGAATGAACCTGACTCCAGATTGTGGGCACTCTGTCCATCCCCACCCGAGCTGGTTTATCTCATCCTGCCACCCCTTTGGCTGCAGGGTGAAAAGGACCCTGAGGAGTGGGGTCAGGGTACCTAAGCAGTCCTGGGACACCATTCCAGCAGCTCTGATGGAGACGCCTGCGCTTCACCAGCAAGGACAAGCCCAGGAGCACGGCCAGCTGCCAGAAACACAATCAAGGGAACAGTGATGGAAGGGAATTCTGGGACATGAGACTGTGTGATAGGAGCCTCCATGGAGACACCATTTCCCACCCTCCAGCCTAAATCCAGCCATGGTTGAAGCAGGGACAGGCACTTCTCTGCCTGCTTGGAGGAGTTACAGGCACTAAACGTCTCAAAGGGAACATACTGGGAAAAAATAAAAGGAAATAGTAGAATTATGGAATCATTTTGGTTGGAAAAGACACCCAAGATCATCAAGTCCAACCATAAACCAAAAGCTTCCGTACAGGGGACAGAACAAAGTCTGGAGATGTGTGAGTCTTTTTCTAGGGCATCCCAGCTCCAGCTGAAGAGCACAGCCCTGATATTTGGGAGGGTATGACCCCAACTGGGGGGCAGAAAATGGGGTAATGGGGCAGATAACTCACCCCATGGGACTTGTGAGATACTTACAGAGATGGGTGCCATGCAGATGTGATACATTCTGGGAGAAATGGTGGGGTCACAGTCTGGGATTACGCCAGGAAACATGCTAGAAAGAGCAAGGAAAAATCATGTGTGCTCATTTTTAACCCCAAAAGGGCAAAGCAAAGGTGCTGGCATGATGCCCATGTACACGGCATAGCACAGATGTCAGGCTGGGATAAAACTCCCATGTGCTTGGTTACACAACCCTCAGTAACCAGGGATGAAGTCACCCCCACAAGATGATTTTATGACCCAGAGGGAGAGATAACTCCCAGGAGCGGCCCCGCAGGGACTGAGTGACCTTCTGCACATACCAGGACACTGAGACAGAACGGTTCAGCAAGGATGGACAAAACCCTCCCTTTGCCTCTTTTACACCCATAGCCCTTCTGGCTCTGGCTTCTCAGGGAATGCAGCAGTTCTCCTTCCTGCCTAAGGAACTGCACTCCAGCTGGGAGGCTGGGAGCCTGCCTGTAGGATGTATTCATGTCTTTCCCTGGGAGAGGGACCAGTCCCACAGCTTGGGGATGATGAAAGCAATGGTTGTCTGGGGTCCCAGAGCTGCACCCCCTCAGCCAAGACCAGACAAGCAGACGTGCCAGGCTTGGCTTTATTTATTCATTGCCTGGCCTCTGTTATAGCCCTTAATCTCTGCTTTGGCACAGCCCTCCTTCTCTCCCCAAGGCCAGGCACGATCGTGCCCAGACACTTTCTCCCAATACTGGGCAGCAAAGCCCTGTGCTGGAGGGCTGAACCCCCCTAAACCCCATAACTCAAGTGTGGAAACTTCCTGAACCCCATAACTTACAGGGAAGGACCCCTTCCAAGCCCTTCTGCCCTTCCAAACCCCACAGCTCTGATGGGGTGGGAGCTCCATTGAGCAAGCCTGCAAGGAAGGGTCTGACAAAGAAACTGAGATTTTTCCAGGCATCATAAGTCCAAGGCTGTCACCAACCTGCCACAAAAAGGCTTTATAGGACCAGCTGCCAATAGCAAAGCTCTGATTTCTGTCTCTTTCTCTGCCAGTGACTGGCCTTGGATAGACCAGAAAATTCCTGCTGTCCAAAAATATCCGGGCACTGAAAATCCTGCCTGCAAGGCTGAGAGCACAGGGACACCAAACCCCTTTTTGCTAACACCAGGGCTTCAGCATCTAAATCCAGAGCATCCAGAAGCCATCAGGTTGGCAAATCTCCCAGTGCTGCCTCCATCCTTTCACTGACTGTGGCTTGGGGGACACTCAAAAATTATCCCCAAAAAGTTTCTAGAGAAGGTGGACGTCCCACAGATAGGGCTTCACCTGGGGAAACCAAGGCTAGGCAAGGAGATTTCAAAGGCTATTTCACAACGAGAAAGATTAGGGATAAGAAGGAACCCTTTAGGCTGTTCACTGCTGGGATCCCCTCCTGGTTATCCTCAGAATTAGGTTTCAGTGATTCAAGGGGCATAAAACTCATCACGGAGGACTAAGTCAACAGAGGGACAATAGATCCCAATCGATGGGCTTTGGGATGCTCAGCTTTGAGCCTTGGCGACACGTTGGATAAATTGCCCTGCTGCTTCATGCCTCAATTTCCCCTCCCTACGGGAGTTCTCTTGTCCTTGGGAAGGACACTCAACTAGGAGGACACAAAGTCCTGGGTCTTTGCTGCAAGGTTGGGCCCTGGGGTCCCATCTCCAGGGGGAACACAGCACTGCCCTTCAGAATACACTGAATTAACAAGTGGATCATCATGGGTGGAGAGGGAATAAGCTTTACGAGACGCATGGATACACTGATTTGGAGTGGTGGGGCGAGGGGGAAGGAAATTCCTGGGGGAATTCCTGCAAGCCCACCAATGCTCAGCCCTATTGTGCAGGTAGGAAACCTATTCAGGGTCACCATGCCATGCAGGAACCTGTTAGAGCATCCAAATAGGTTGGTGTGTGCTGCCAACTCTCATCACTCCCTGCCAAAAACTGCATGGATGCTGGAGGAGAACTGGGATGGGATTAAGTCTGTGTCATGAGAATGGCTTCAAACCCAGAATCGTGGAGCCAGAGCAGCCAGGAAAGTCTCTGGTAGCTGCAAGTGATTCAGGGCAGGAGATCAACCCCATGCACTTGACTTTGAATTTCAGGGAAGGTTGAGGAAAATGGAGGGTTATAAGCAGAGATTCCCACTGCAGGATTTACCCCAGGCTTTGCCAAGGGCACTTGAAAGAAATGAAGCAATTTTGGGGACCAAAAGGAGCTATTTAAATCACCTGACCTGTGCATAAATCCTGGCTCTGCTGCTCTGGGGATGTTGTTCTGTGGAAAGGGGATAGAGCAGCTGGGCAGAAGGTTGGCTGATCCAGGGTGATCCCAGCAGGGACAGGGGGACATGTGGCACCCCTCAGTGGGGCTGGACACTTACTCATCCTGTGGCATGGCTGGGTCCATGGTTTCATAGATGTACCAGTCAGAGACGAGGTCATCATCGCTGACAAAGCTGTTGTCCAGGAGAGCATCGTGCATCCTAGCGGAGGTGTTAGCTGCCATGGCCATCTCCTTCCTCCCTCCGTGGGCTGGAGAGAGATGGCAAGAGGTAGCAGAGGCAGAAAGCAACTGGGTTTCCACAAGGTGGGTCCTCCTGGGCGCTTGGAAATGCAGGATGGAGGCGTTGAGCCAAGAGGCTTTATCTTCTTGGGTCACTCCCGCAGCTGGGGGAGGATCGTGAGCTTTCAAAATCCAGCTGTGCCTTCAAGGATCCAGCTTTTATCTGGACTCAGAGGAGGGATAAGGGATGAACCCCGCCTCCCCACCGCAGGCACATCCCCAGTGCTCAGGGCACACCTAATCATCCCTGGCCGCTCCCTGCACGCCGCAGGACACTGATAGACTCGGAGCCTTTGTTTGGGTTGTTTAACAGTTTTTACGCCAACGACTCAAAAACCAGTGCAAGGGTCACGTTTTGGGCTCGGCTGCTGTAACGAGGATGAGATCTCACTGCGGCTGGGGAACCTGGGATCCGTGTCCCCAGTGTCCCCCTGTGCCACCAGATGCTCCACATGACACTCAGCCTCCCCAAACCCCTCTCTCTTTGTAGCAAGGACAATTTGTCATGGTGCCAGACCCAACAAGCTCTCATTTCTCCTTCTCCCAATTATTTTTTGATGATTTTGGCCTGGACAGCCCCACACCCTCTGCTGCTGTTCCAGAGCCACGCTGCACAAGCTGCAACATGCCTCATCTGCCACAGCTGTCAGAAAGGCAGTGCCCAAAGCTGCCCCCAGATACCAGGCAGTGATGCTTGGTGCATTGTCCAAGCCCTGGGAACAGCCCTGGACCATGGGACGCTCCATCCCACAGTTCAGGGATGTCACTAAACTCTCACAGGGCTCCTCGGTGGGATGGGTGGGAGATGGATGACTGAGTCGGCAGCTTTGCCCTGGGCTGTTGTTTGTACAGCTGGTGCTCATCAGGGACTGTGATGGATCCAGTCTGTTTTCAAAGAGATTCCCCAAATCAGAGCTGTGGCCCTGCAGGCAGCCCTGGCTCTGGACAGACAAGTGGCACCTGTCACCTCGTCACCATGATCATGCTGCCTGATGCTCCACTGGACACCACATCCCCAGCCAGGTTTTCCAGGGACTAGCTCTATGTCACGATATAAGACCTGGGATCTTCAACTCCCTTCCCAGAGCACCAAAATTCACCCAGAAAGAAGATTCCCCCCCACTCCACCTTTTGGTCCAAATCTGGGTGCCACCACAATCGCATGGAAGGACGGACCTCACCAACCCCAGGTAAACATCCAGCTCAGATGGATTCCAGAACCCCATCTTAAACCCACCTAAACCCAAGGAATCGACTCTCCAGCCATCCCCTGGTTTTGCCTGTGCAGGGAAGCAGCTCTGACCTCACCTCCCAGGAATGCAGCACTCCGTAAAAAGGTAGAAGGAGCCTGTAAAGTTCATGGCAGTGCACACACAAAGCTGGAAGCCCCATTCCCCTCCTGTGGGATCACCAAAGGCTGGCAGGGTTTGGAAGTTGGGAATGGGGTTTAGGCAGGTAAAGCAAGCCATGCTAGCCTAGTAATGGGACAGCATCCTAAGAATACAGCATCAGGATAAAGAATCAGCTCCAAAAGCCACCATGGGACTGTCCATGCTCCCATCTCCTCCCCCTGGTGCCACTCAAAGAAGGACAATGAGCATAAACAAGATGTACCTTCCCACCAGCCCAGCCAGGCAGCATTATCCCTCTGATCCACCACTGATGCCACCTTGCCAATGCCTGGATTTACAGCCACTGAGGGACATGGAGGCCAGAGAAGAGCAGGAAGGGATGGAGAGAAAGGCTTTGTGAGAGGCTGGTGCACACAACCATCAGGGAGCCCTGCCAGGCAGCAACATCACAAGACCAAACTAACAATCTCCCTGGGTGGTGTGTCATGTCCCCTTCCAAAACATAACACACATGTGGACCTCAGGGCTCTGCTGCCCATCCGTGGCTGGGTTTGGGACAAAGATGAGTCCCAGCACCTGGTGAACTTCAAGTCCTCCAGCCCCGCTCACTCATCCTCATGAGATGGATGCTGTCCTATTCCAGGGGATGGTTTTCTTTTGTGGCCCATCAAGGAGGGTGGCAACATCTTGGTCACCATTATCTGAAAGGTCTGGAGAAACCAGGAGGTGCTTCAAAGCCTCCAACCTGTCTACTGGACACCATCAGCCAACTCATGGTGGTGTGACCCAGAGACATCCAAACCTGGACACCAATGGATCTCTTATTGCCTGGTTCTGGAGGACAGACCTCACTGGGGACTGGCATTTTGGCTGAGGAGAAGCATTCTGTGAGGGCTTTCAGCCTCACTTGGAACAGGAAAGGGTTAACTCCCTGTCTACTGTGAGGGTGTCGAGGCACCGGCACAGGTTGCCCAGAGGAGCTGGCACACTCCCTGTGTGGCTACCCAGTCCCTGGGAGTGTTAAAGGCCAGGTTGGATGGGGCTTGGAGCAATCTGGTCTAGTGGAAGGTGTCCATGCCGGGGGGTTGGACTTGATAATCCTTAAGGTCTCTTCCAACCCAAACTATCCTATGATTCCTGCAGAGGCTGCAAATCCCAGCGTTTCAGAAGAGGGGCAGGTGTGCCAAAAGCTCAGCAGGACCAGCATCTCCAGCCAGGGCAGGGCCCCAGCTCCCCACCCAGCTCTGCGGGCGCTGGCTCCTCTGGCCAGGGCTAAGCCAGGAGCTCGCTGGCTTTGCAGCCCCCCCATGCCCTGGGTTTCCCCGAAACCCGATCTCTTTGCTCCTCTGAGTAACCTCTGCTGAAACAGGCTGGGCCTTTGATCGCAGCAGCCTCGCCCAAGACTGATGGGCTCAATAAAGCTCCTTCATATTCTTCATTTCCCACTATCCATCACTCTCCAGGGAGCTTTTGCATCCCACCACTATGAATTAAACTGGGAGGGGAAGAAGGGAGCCATAAGGGAATTGCCCCTCTTCCCTCCTCCCATCCAGCCTAATGGTGATGTCTTGTGTACGGCTTTTAATAAAAATGATAGAGATCTCATTTCACAATTGTTCAGGGAGCCCTTGGGCCTGGGGGAATGAGGAGGGGGGCTGTTTAAGCAAGACCTCCTCTACTTCAATTGCTTTGTGCTGGCCCCTGCAAAGCCGGGTGGCACAGGGATGGCTTTGGAGGGCATCAAAAAGGGAATGGACTTCCCAAAGGTGGATTTAGCAGTTTCAGATGATGCTCAGAGAGGCAAAACCTGATCTGACGTCAGCACAAACCAAGCAAGCCAACCCCAGCCCCAAACTTCACTAAACTCAGTGTTCCAGCCCCAAAAATGAGATGAGAAAAGTTGGTTTGCAGCCACTTGTGCTCAGCTGGGAAGGACAAGGGGCAGTTGGTCCCATCCCTTTCTTCCACCAGCAACTCCAGAGCCCTCCAAGCACCAAAGATGCTCCAGACAGCCCTTGCCAAGAACCTTTTGAAGACTTTCTGAAAAAGCAGATCTGTCTCCAAGTTCTCCAAACACAAGTGACAAGGAGCCCACACACCCTCTAGACCCTCCAGCTGGATGCTGGGACCTCCAGGAAGGCACTCTCCAGCTTTCCCCTCGGGAACAGGCTCAGCCCCAGGGGACTGAGAACGGGGAACTGTGTTGTACTGATGAGCGGATGGGTGGTGAACTCCCCACAGCTCTCCTCATCCCATTGGGAAAGCCCTGGGGGCAGGGAAGAGTCCGGAGGAAGTGTTTCATCCCATTGTGACATTTTCTTCCCTCCTCCCGGCTCAGTCTGGTTCTCAGCTGATCCAATTCCCCCTCTCCATCCCCCATCCCCTCTAAATCCCTCTGACACCCCAACTTTCACCTCCCAGAGAGAGCTGTGGAGCTGCTCCAGCTCTTCACAAACCTTTTCCCTCTGCAGAGCTGGAGCTTGCAGATAATAAATCCATCGTAGAGATCATAAACAAACTCACTAGAAAGGCAAAAAAGCCCCTTTCTGCATTTTAAAAGCAAAGGCAGCTTAAATATTTAAGACAGGGAGGCTGTTTAAGGTTATTTTTAGGCTCCTGACCCCAGTCCTTCGTTTCAAAGGCAGCAGCACCTGCTGCTCACAACCACTACCCCCACTCCCCCCACCATCCCACCCCACCAGAAGCCAGTGAAGGGGAAAAGTTTGCAGAATCACAGCAAAACCTGCTGACAAAGTCATCCCTCGGCACGGGAAGCAGCACTGGGGGGTATCCAGGACAGAGCACCCCATAACCTCTGCTCCTGTAATGCTGGGCGGAGAAGCATCCCCCAGGAAAAGCAAAGCTGGAGGTGAAACCCCTGCTGAAAGGCAGAGCTGGGATTCTGTGGGGTTCCTGAACCCACCAGAGCAGGATTTGCCCCTCCATAAGCAAACAGGAATCGCATTTACAACCTCGAGCAACCAGCTCCGTGGTTTAAGCCCGACTTCCCCCGCCACGCCAAGTTGGGAGAAGAAACAACAAAAAAGGGGTGGGAAAAGAGGAAAAAGACACCAAAATAAAGTTACCTTCTTCCAGCCAGCCACCTCGTCGAAAGGCAGCCGGAGACACAGCTGAGCAGGGGTCTCCGGGAAGCGTGGCCTTGCTAAGTGGAGCCTAAAGCGTTGGCTGGCGGGGGTCCGGCATGGATGCAGCCATGCAAACCTAAAGGCAAAGTTCAGAGCACCGGCGAGCAGTGGAGGCTCGCGGTGGCTCAGGGAACTTTATCCCCTCCATCGCCAGGAGGCCTTGGCTGGGGGCCACCCTGGGGTTTAGAAAATTAAAAACAACCAACCCCGTGCCTCGCTCTCCCTTTGATTAGGCAGAGCTTTTCGGGAGAGGAGGCAGCTTGAGCCAGCCCCCTTCTCCCCCAGTGCTCTGCCGGCTCAGCTGGGGTTTAACTGCTCCCTCCACACTGAGATTTAGCAGGAAACCCAGAGACAGAGATGTTGCTGCATCCCTGCCTCGGGTTGCAAACGTCACTCTTTCGCCCTGGGATAAAACAAAGGAACAGTTCCTCGCTGGTGTAAATCAGCTGTGTTCAGTCCTTTGGCCAAATCTTGAAGCCTTATTCATTTTTTCCCTCACCCAATGCAGATGGGAACTGGGAAAGAAAGTTTTGGTGGATGCAACAATATCCCTGGGGACAAGCATCCCTGGTTTGGAGACACCACCACCTTGGAGATGGCTGGATCCTACCCAGGGCTCACACAGAAAGTGCCATGGGCACAGAGTGACAGTCCCACAGCAGTGGGAAAGGGATGCAAAATCTTTTGGGGTGAGAACTGGGGGATGCTTTGCCCCAAGGATCGCTGGGAGCAGCTGGGAGCAACAGAAAGCTTTGCCACTGCTCTTATTCACCTGCTCCTTGGCCAACACACCCTTCCCACCAGCTACACACAGTTCAGGAGACACCATCTTAGGAAAAATTACATAATCTGGACACAGACACAAAGCCCACATGTGACAGCAAGCAAAGCAAAGGAAAATTAATTAAAGTTGAAGATCTAGCTTAATTTTTAGCCAAAACCTTGTGGCAACGCTAAACAAAATGACCTGAGGGTTTGGGGGTGTTTTCCCTTTCCCTGGGATTGTTTTTAAATAAGAAACACTGCTGTTGCATCCCAAAGCTGATTCCTGGGAAAGCTGAGAGACTGGGAAAATGGCTAGTAGGAAGAGAAAGGGCTGAAATTCAGAGTCAGAGGGGTTTTTTCCCCCTCCTAGATGAAAATATCCCAGCAATATCCATCCTGATCTTCACTAAGCGACCATTAGATGCACACCAGCCCTGGAAGGGCTTTGTAGCTACCAAAACACCTTGAGACACTCTAATACCCTGCAAAGAGTTGGTATTCCAGGAGTTTTGCATTTTCAACTCAAAAATGGCTATTGGGAAACCAGTCACAAGCCTCGAATCTGTGGTTTTCAGGAGATCAGTGGTATCCCAAGATGCTGCTGCTGGATAAGGACAGAGATGGGATGGTTTTCCTGCTCCTTACACCTCTCCCAGTCCTGTGCAGCAGCTGGAGGGTGCAGAACCCCTCCAACACCGCCAGTCCCTCACTCCACGCATCCTTAGCCTCTGCCTTACATGATAAAGTCTCTCCCAAGTCATGGAATCACAGAATGGTTTGGGTTGGAAGGGACCTCAAAGCCCATCTTGTTCCATCCCCTGCCACGGGCAGGGACACCTTCCACTGGACCAGGTTGATCAATCCCCATCCAACCTCGCCTTGAACAATTCCAATGATGGGGGAATCCCTTTTTTAGCCACCGGAGAAATGTCCTTTATCTGGGTGCATCGATGTCTTGAGCCTGTTTTATCTTGCAACACTGGGTAAGGCACTGGAGCATTGAGATCCAGGTAGAACCTAACTGTGCTCATGGGGTTCTTTCCCCCAGGAAAAGGGATTTCACATGGAGAAGCAGAGCCAAGGACACCAGGAACTCACCTTGGGCCAGAACATCCAGCTTTCCAGACCCAGACCTTGAGCTCCTTACACAGGTAGAGCTCCAGCCATCGGAGACCTTCTCATTACGCAGAACCAAAATCCACAGGCTGCCAAGGCAGAGATCTCACACAATACTGTGAATCAGCCTCCTCCCCAGCAAAGCTGTGGAAACTGGTATTCACCTTTGTGGTGGGCAAAGGAGAGGCTCAGTACTGGGTTTGCCACGTTAACCCAAAGGAAATGGCACCTCCAGACGTGCCGCACGTGTGTATCTGGTACAGCCGGGAAAACTGCAGGAATGATCTGGGCCTCAGATTAAATTACGGGAAAATTAGTCTTTGATGATGCTGTCATTAGCGCTGGCTCTGTAATGTGTTTGCACAAGGGCAGAGAGGAAATTAAGCAGGCTAGTTAAGGATGAAATAGCTCCCACTTCCCCACATTAGAACCTGGCAGCGTTTTGTTTGAGGCAAAGGAAACTTTCAGGAGCGTCTGGGAGCTGAGGACCAGGGTACGATCCTTCCCACAGGCACCAGTTTTATCTCTGGGTTCCTCCTGCTGCTGAGTCCCAGGGAAGCAGATCCCAGCTCAGTGGCAAAGGAGTACAAGGGGGGCTGGGGCAAGTCCCAGCTGCCCATGGTGACACCTCCAGATGAGACCAGCAGCTCAAATTGCTAGGAATGTGCAGGCAGAACAGCTCAGAGCAGCATCACACGCTCAATTCAAGCCATCCCTGGGATCTTGGCTGGGAAAAAGCACCTTCAGCACAGCTCTGCTTTGCTCCAGCCATGAGAGGAAAGAGCCACCAATTCCTCCAGCACCACTAAAAGCATTTATGCTCTCAGGCCTCTCAAGGAAGTAATCCAGCCATCAGCATATCCCTGGAGACACCAGCATTCTCCCCAACAGGCTTAACTGGCAGTGGAATGGCATTCTTCCCAACAGGCTTAACTGACAGTGGAATGACTCCACCTCCTCATTTCACCAGCTCAAGCTTTGCACCACTCAGAGCATCCTTTTCTTCTACTTCACCTCAGTGCCCCAGACTCCTGAACTACGATCCATTTGCCTCCTGTCTTCATCCTGATCTCCACGGCATCCTCATCCTGACATCCATAGCATCCTCACCACGGTGGGAGGTTAAATCCATCAGCCAAGGTCGTGTTCAGGATAGTTCCTCCAGGTGGGACATCAACCCACATCTTCATTCCCCAAAGAAAAAGTGAGGAAGGTCCAGGACATACAACTGATGCTTCCAGGGAGGTGTGGGAGAACGGGGTTTATTTTGTACTGCATCCATGGCCCATGCATGTAGCCAAAGGGATGCTTGGAGGCAGAGATTTTGGCTGGATGCCTGGGCTGCTCCCATACTGGGGGGGAAACAAAAATAACCAACAAAATCTTTATACCCCCAACTCACCCCCACCTCCCAAGGATAATCTTGTTGTTTCAAGCTTTGCACCAGCGTGAAGAGCTTGGAATGTGGGTTTTTATATGGAGTGAGGAGCTGTCTTAGAGAAGGGCCACCTGCTAGCCCAGCTCCAGCTCACATTTCACTGGAAACATCCCAAAAACTGTGGGAACGTGCTATTCCCAGTGGCAATGGGAGAAGGAGATATGACAGGGCACTCCTGGTGAAGACCAGACTGAGCTTCCAGCTCCTGCCCACCCCAGACCACCAACCCCCTTGATAGCAGTCCCAAAATATCCATGGTGGGACTAACCTTGGAATGCTCAGCTGGCCTGGCAGCAGGCTGAGCAGGAAGGGAGTTCAGCTCCAGTTGCACCAGTCAGAAACACACACTCCAGTATGGGAAAGAGCAGCCCATGTAATTCTGGCAAGAGCCCTGAACCAAAACCCCTTTGTAGGCAGTTCAGACTCAGAAGGTCACCCCAAAATGCTCCTGACCCTCCTTCAGGCACCCCAGAAGCCCCAGTTCCCCTTCTGCAGCCCTATCCTGACTCTTGGGACACAGTCAGTCCTACCTGCAACACTGAGATCCCAACTTGGCTGCCTGATCCCAGCAGAGGAGATCCAGAAACAACTCATGGGTGCAGGAGGAGCAGGATTAAGGCTGACAAAACATGGGAGCAACAGTCAGAGCTTGTACCATCCTCAACACCCACATCTCCTGGAGGCTCCAGCACACTCCTCTGTGGTGGATGCCCCAGGGAAAAGGGCTCAAGGAGCCATCAATACATACCCTGCTTGCACACTCGTGTGTGTCACATTGTTCAGCTTCACCCTGGATATTCCAGGCTGTTTGCTGAAAGGCAGCCACCAACTTTGCATCTAGTTACCTGCTCTCCCAGCAAACAAACCACATTTCAAATCATCTGTACTGCCATTGCACAGGGGCAGGAAAACCCTCGGCATCTCCCCACGGTACCAAAGGATGATTTTTCAGAGACAGGGATTTCTTTTTCTTGTTTGCTGCCTCTGAAAGCTGCCTGCGGAGATGTGAGGCCAACATGCACCCAGGGGCACCTCCAGGTGTTTTTCCTGCCGGAGAGGAGAGGGAAATCAGAGCTGGCTTGGCTCAGAAACCTGCCCCAGGCTGCCAGAAAGGCTTACTCGAGAAAAAGAGACCTGCAAACTCCCTGTTCCAAGGAGACTTCATCCCCAAATCCTACTCTGTCCCCACGGTGGACAAAGCAGGGGAGCCTCACATCTCGCTGACCCTGCAGAGCTCCTGACTGCAGGTTGAGGAGAAAACCCTGGATTTTGAGTTTGAGGTGGTGAGTGCCCAGTTTAACTGGTAGGGCTGCTACACCCTTCAGCTCATGGTGGAGAACTCACTGTTGCAGGGCTCTGGCATCAGCACCCAGCTCCACATTAACAGTGGGAACATCATCTGGAGCAGCACCAGCACCACTGACACCCTTTATTTTCCTGAGGCAACTGGGGCTGTGGGGGAGCAATCCACAGGGGGGCTTAGGGGGTGTCCCTGAGTCTAAAATAAATGTTGTTTGGGAAGATATGGGTGTTTTGTTTAGGGAGTTTTTCTTTGCTTATTTGATTTTTATTTTTTTTTAAATTTCTAGCAAAGGTTCTGCCCCTGAAGGGTCAGGTTCTGACTGGTAGTGGAAGGAGCTGGGATACAGAGGGGTCTCCCTGGAATGTTGGAGGAGATGTTATAGGGGACACTGGAAGGAATAGGAAAGGGACTCTGGATCTCATAGCTGTGTCTTCAAACCCTTTTTTTTACCCCCCGAGGCTGCAGGCTGATCCTTCACTCAGCTCCTCCCTGGAGCTCCTGGGTGGCTCAGATGAGCATCCTTCTTCCTCCTCCTCCTCTTCCTCAGTGCCTGCTGTGCCAAGTTGCAGTAGGAGAAGCTTCCTCTTCTCCTCACCAGGGCACCCCCCAAAATCTGGCCTCCTCACCAGTGCAGGTGAGTACAGCCGGTGGAGAAGGCAGCATCTTAAATTAATATAAAATGCTATTATTTATAGTTGCTTCCAGTGCTGGAGAGGAGATGGAGGGGTACAAAGGGACATGGGAACCTCCATCCCATCCCTGGCTCAGCCTGGGTACCAGGGCTGCTCCCAGGTCATCACAACCACAGGCTGGTTGTGGGAATGAGGGAATGAGACCCCACACTTTGCATTTTTAGTACCAAAGCACACCCTGCACGCTGGCCAGGCCCAGGCAGTGGATGGCATCACCTAAAAGGCCTTAAAATGCTGAGTGTGCCCATCTAGGGCTGCCACATCTTACACATTTCACCTTGCAGCTCAGACCTAGACTGAAACAGCAGAAATCATTAGGCAGGGCTACAGCAGTGCGAGAGGCTGCGTTTTCTTCCCTTAGTTGTGTTAAAAGCTGTTCAAACAAAATAATAAAAAAAAAAAAGACAACCCTTACCCCTGGGGGCTCCATTTCCTGCATCTCACTGGAAGAATAACACACCCACTGATGCGCTGCCTGTCCTGCTCTCGGAGGTGTCTCACACACCTGTGAAAACATCACTTGAAAAGCTGAAATTGATGGGATTGATCTCATGGACTTTCCCCAGGCATGCTCTGGGCTCTCTTCTTCTTCCAGGGAGTCCTGGTGGGAGAGTCTGGGATACTGGAATTGGTAGCAAGGCTGTCCGTAGCCCCCGGGCCATGGGGAAATGCTGCTGGCTCAGGGGTGGGCTGGCAGCCCTCCCTCAGTCCCCCAGCTCTGGGCTTTGGCAGGGAAGAGGTGACAAGGGACACTGCAGAGGGTGTCTTGTGGCCAGGGTGCAGTCATGAGGATTTCCTTTATGCTGGACACATGTTCCTTGGTTCGGGTGACTCCATTGGTGAGGTTTTAGGGTCAAATTTGGGTTGTCGTCCCTCTTTCCTGCAGGGTGCCCTGCACAGGGTCTGCCTGCCACAGGACATCTTCATGCCTCAGCTCTTTCCCTTTTGTGGGATCACGGAGCTGGTGGCTCTGGGACACTTGGAACGTGTATTTCAAGGAAGTTACAGGCTTCTGGAGTCCTGCTGAGCTGCTGTCCAGGGCGACTCCCTGCTCCTCACACTGCAGGCAGGATGCTGAGCACCACAAACCCCTGGCATCCTGGGGCAACTCCTGGGCCTTCGCAGCACTTGATTTTCGAGTGGATGTGCTATTGCCACCCTGACCTGCCAAAAAATTTACTGGCCAGAAATGCTTATTAGTGAGGTCTGATTGAGTTTGCTCAGCAAATGTCTAGACAGAAACTCTTTGGAGCTGTGGAAATCGATAGCAATCAGCTGGGATGTGGAGCAGGATGAGGAGCCGGGCCAGGAGCGTAAGGCGAGGCATTAGTAAATGCAATCTTGTTCCTGGGCCCCCAGAGGGAGTGCAATAAATCACCTGCTGCTGATGTCACCCAGCAAGTATTTGCCAGGATGGATTTTATTTAAGAATTAAAAGCTGAGAGGTGGGCGGGGGGGGGGAGGGGGATGTTGGCTCCTGCCCTCCTGGGAGGGCTGAACTGATAGAAAATGTGTCGAAGGGTGGCTGAGCTGTCCTGGGTTATGGGGAAGCACCAGACAGATGTGGTTTTTAACCTCTGAAAACACTCCTGGGATGCTGCAGCCTGGAGCAAGTTGGGAAATACTTGTGGGTCTGGAGCTGGTTTGGCACTTGGTGATCCAAACCTGAGCACCTCAAAGCATCTTATATTGATCCTGCAGTGCACGGCGAAGATGATCCCTAAGCTGAGGTCTGAGAGACCAAATATTGTCCTAAATTCTGGCAGGACTTAAGTGATCACTACTTAGAGGAGTCAGTAATGCTGGGGCTGGAGAGGGGCAACTTCAAAGTGGTGAGGGGTTTCATCTCAGGGCTGCAGCTCAGACTGGTGTTCTGAGAAATCAGCATGCCGGGTATCACATCCATCGGTCTTCTTTTCCCAAAGAGGAGGATCAGCTCCTTGATGCTGCCTCTGTGCTGAGAATCATCTCTGCAGGATGCTGGGGGTGATGGATGGATGATGAGCTCCCCCCAGAAGGCCAAGGCACGGGGATAATGACTTTTTCCTCATCTCCTTGCAACCTGTGGATAATGTATTCCCAGGCACGGAGCGGGAGGCTCTGCTGGCTGTTCAAATGCCTGGTGCGTGTTGCAGAGCCACACAGCTCCCTAATTGTCCCAGGACCTGGGCACAGCATCGAGCAGACTGACAACGTGCCATGGGTTAATCTCTCAGTTGCCAGGATGGCTGAAATTGAGGCTTGGAGCTGTCAGCGCCAGGGATACCTCCTTGCAGGGAAGGAGAAGAGGGAAATGGGCTCACCAGGATCCTTGGGGACCTCGCAGCAGCACTCACTTAAGGGGAATCAGCCCTCAAGTCAGCAGAAGTCATAGGAGAGTTTGGGTTGGGAGGGACCTTTAAAGGTCCTAGTCCTTTACAGGTCTTTAAAACCCTTAGCAGACAGTCCCTCCTTGCCTGAACCATTCCCATTTCACTTCCCCAATGATGTTGGGAGGGGAGGAGCCAGCTTTTGGAGATCCCCTTGGCAGCTGAACTTGGTTGCAAGCCCGCAGAGCACAGTTTGTTTCCAGTCTCCCGTGTGAGCTGGCAGCGAGCGCCCAGCCCAGCCCCGCAATCTGCTGCTGTCAGGGTACAAGGAGCTGCAGCCTCTCTGCAACAAACAGATGGGTTGGCACACAGCTTGTGTTCCCCCTCTGGATCCTGGTTTACCAGGATGCAGCAGGATCAGGGAGAGAGGGGAGACCCAGCTGGGGCTCCCCGTAGCACAGCCCATCCACACCATGCAAAGTCAGCTCGAACTTGGGGAGCTTCCACAGGTCTGAAGAATAGGACCAAACCCATTCCTGACTCTGTGTAGACTGTGTTTTATCCCTTTGGATTGTCCATGGAACTGCTCTGACTTGTACAGTTTCAAAAGGGCTGCAAAATGGGACCAAAGCAGCTCCTGGCACCACTAATGTTGTGCTTTATCCCTTTGGATTCTCCATGGAGCTACTCTGACATTTGAAGCTCCAATGGGTCTGAAAAATGGGACTGAGCTGGCTCCTTGCTCTGCTCATATTGTGTTTTATCCTTTTGGATTCCTCATGGAGCTAAGCAGCTTTCCTGGCAAAGCCTCTGTGGGTGTAAAGTGACTTTGTGTAGTCGAAGTCACAGGGATGAGACAAAAAAGGTTCCCCAGGAGTAAAGATCACCTTTATTTCTTAAGCAGGATATAGAAAGTAAAGCAAGGACTCCTCAAGCACCAAAGGAATTTCAAGCACAGGATCCCTGTGGGTTCAAAGCAATGGTTGGAATAATTTTGGCCCCTTTTGTGTGGAATTCAGGCTGGGGCTTCCTTTGTGGCTGTGCCAAGGGGTTGGTTTTGAGATGATATCTTTCATGTCTGTCCATCTGCAGTGGTAGGGCATGCAGGGTGAGGATCTGGCTCTGGGATCATGATGCCTTCATGACATGCCCTGTCTTTTGGAGGAGTGAAGGTGGATAAAAGCTTCTGTCTCCCATCAGCAGAGCAGTGGGCTTTGGGTAGAGGTCCCTGTTCCCAGGTGACGGATGGCTCAGCTGATCCATCCCTCACCCCGCCAACAGTCACAGTGAGGGTGGAACAGCTCCAGCCCTTCTCCACAACCTGCTGCCCTGACAACAGGGTGAGGGGCTGGGGCTGCCTCCACTCACTAAAAGTCCAATGAGGCTGAAAAACAAACTTCGCCGACAGGGCTCACCCCGAGACATGGTTGAGATAATACCGCTCCGGCAAGCAATTTGTAGGGCTTTGAAGAGCTGTCAGCCCAGGGAGGAGTGTGCCTTGATGGGTTCATTGGAGGCTTGGCCTCTCAGCATTCCTTTATCATCTAGCTCTGTGCTGGAGGGAGCCAGGAGGCAAGGGGGACCTGAGCAAATGGCTGTGGAGGGCTGCTTGCACAGCTCTGATTTAAAGATGATTTAGGGTATGAAAACACATGTTGCTGTTGATGCATTTCAAGGAAATTATATTCCTGATCACAACACTGGGCAACTGCAGCTGCCCAACTCGATCCAAAATTCCCTGCGTGCTTTTCCCTGTCCAGGTGGAGATCTGGTGTGGAAATGGGCCAGCAAAGAGCGACAATTCACATTTTCTTCGCTAAAATGGAGAAAAAGAGTCTTCTCAGATGACGAAGATGGATCCTCAAGAGGTTTTCCAAGCTGCTTTGTGATTCGCTCGTCTGTAAAGAACAAACTCCGGCTGCTTCAAGGAGGCGAAGGCTGTTGGCTTTAATTCCTGCAATTTCAGTCATCAAGTCCCTTTAAGTGTCAGATAACTGCCTTGATGAGGAAAGCAAATGGGGTTAAAAAGAGAAAATTGCTCCTTTTTAAGGGGAGGGGAGGGGGGAGGGAATTGCACTGGTGGCACCAATAAATATAGAAAGAGTAAAACTCTCCTAATGGAGCAGCCGAGGTGCTGCTGGGCTGCTGGCCCATTTCATTATTTGACAGGTGAATTGGGAGTTTTCTACATAAATGGAAGGAAAATGAATTTGGCAATTTTTAGCCCAAAGGGATTCCCAGCCGGCGGCTACAGGGCTCCCCGGGGAAATTGTCTTGGAGTTGACATCCGACGGGGAAGAACATCCTCCCTCCTGGCACCCCGAAACAGCCCTGTGATCTCTAACGAGCTCCCGCAGGCTCCCCTCGAGGAAACAAGTTGCTTAAAAATAATAATAATAATAATAATAAGCAGAATATATCAAGCTCAGCCTGAATCCAAGGGAAAAAATCTCCCTGTGGCTGACTGAGAAACGGGAGCAGAGCAGGGATGGGGGATTACTGGAGCAGCGGGAAGGGAGGAGGCTGACAGGATGAAGCGATGAATAAAACAGTGTTTCCTTGTCTTCCTCTCACTTTTGTTTTGCTGGGGATCTATTGAAAGGTTGTAAAATGTGATTTTCCTTGGAAGGTGGTTTGAACCTGCCACAAAGGTGTTGGGAAATACCCCTTTGGAAATACAATTGGGTTTGTTTCAAACCTGAGCTGGGGCTGTCAGAGGAGCTGGAGTTTTCCAGCCATATGGATATTTGTCTTGTTTGAAGCTGTGCTTGTCAGTCTGGAGCCTTTGCAGGGGGGAGGATGCACTTGTGGGCTCCTAGAAATGGAAACCATGTGTGCACTGCCTCCTTTATTTGGGAAGTTGATGGCTGGTGGATGGCCTTGCACATCCATCTCCGTGGCATTGTATAGGTTATTTTTCAAGGATAAGGGCTTCTCTGGCAGATGCTAATTATAGGTGTCATTACAGAGGGCTGTGTTCTCCTCCCATCCCATGCCAAGTGGCTCCAAGGCACCCAGGAGCAAAACCTCAGCAGTGTCTGAGCAAACGGGGAGAAAGCATCCACTTCTGGACTCAGAGGGATACCCCTTTCCCATGCTGTGTCAGCAAACCACAGAAATTCTTCTCTGAGGAAAACAGAGGCCCTGGCACAGGTTGCCCAAAGAAGCTGTGGCTGCCTCAACCCTGGAAATGTTCAAGGCCAGGTTGGACGGGGCTTGGAGCAACCTGGGAGAGCGGAAGGTGTCCCTGCCCATGGCAGAGGGTGGAACAAGGTGCGCTTTAAGGTCCCTTCCAACTCAAACCTTTCTGTGACAATTTGATTATAATCCCACGGGTCTTCCACTGACACAGGGAGATCATGGCATTCATCAAGCAAAAGTCCTTTGCTTTGAAGGGGCAGCATCCTGCTGCAATCACATCCCTGCTGGAAGGACCACGGTGCTGGGGATACCCAGCTGGATGCTTCTCTCCCAGGGGTGAGAGCAGGGGCCAGAGGAAGAGGAGTGCTGATACTGTTTTAATCTTCCTTTTAACTGTAATTGCGTTTGGCCAGCTCCCCTGAGCTCGTTCCGGGAGATGCATTTTTCCCAGCTCGATTGCTTTCCTTGTTTTTCTCATTGGAGACAGGCCGGGGCCTGTGTCGTGCCAGCTCTGCATTAATAGAGCCACAAATGAGATTTCACAGCCTCAAATCTGATTAGCACCGAGGCTCCGGTTGCTTCCAAGAGTGGGGTAGACAGATGAGGAGCCATGATGCTTGGGAGGAGGTGCAGATCCATATGGATATGGTGTGTCACCCTGTACCCAAACACCATGGGGACCCACAGGGAGCCTGGGGGCACGGGGCAGCTGAGATGCAACACATCTCCCAGTCCCAGGACTCCATAAATTCAGGATGTTGGAAGAAGGCTGGTCTGGGTGAAGAACCCACTCACCCATTAACCACGAAGACCCTGCTATAAACCCATATTTCACCCTGTTTTGGTGCCTGATGAAGTCTAAAACTTCTCCCCATCCCGGTTTCCCTGTGCCTGGAGGAGTATGCTGTGATGGAGCCAATCAGTTGTTAGTCGGCTGATCGCCCCATTATTGGGAGATGCCCCGTGGTGTCCCAGGGGCTCTTGGTGTGCTTTGACATGCCAGAGCCCTGAGCTCCAGCTGAAGAGGGACACCTGGGAATCCAACACCCTCAAGCTGTCAGGATGTACAGGACCATCTTTGGGATCATGCTCTGCGTTGCCCCAACCATACTCCACGCCTAATCCTGGGGTGTCCTGGCCATGCTCCAGCCTTTCCTCGACTTCAGCCCCACCATGGCACGGTGCTGGAAGCAGAACCTGTGGCCTGATCCTACTGCTTGTTTAAAGGCAAGTGGCACTTTATTTCCCATCTGGGAGGCGAAGCAGCTTGTTGGTGTTTAGCTGCTGTAAGGAGGATTGAAAGGAGCCTGGGGAGACATCACATAGGAAAACGCACACCAGCTCTAGTCCATCTTCGTTCATGGAGCCTACTATTATTTTATGGAGTCTCTGGAGGAGGATAAAGCTGACACATTCCCAACAGCTACTCATAAATCGCCAGAAGCAAGGAGGAGCTTGGGGCTGGGGATGATTCTGGGACAGCATTGCTCCTGGCTTTAGCTGGGGCTGGGGAGCCCACTGCAAAGGATCACAAGGTTCCCTCTGTGGTAAGACAGGGACTGGTGTCTTTTCCTACAACATCACAAGGAGCTCTGGGAGGGTTGGGCTTGGAGTTGAAGAGGTGAACGCTGCAGGTGTACAGCCCCAGGCTCTCACTCTGTGCTTGTGCTGCCCCCATGAAATCATAATTCAAGGAGAACCCTGAAATCATTGACCTTATTCCAGGGGGAAAACACAACCATGGTCTCTGGGTGTGGGCAGGGTCTGGAGGAGTCCCCACAGAGCCGTGACTGGAGGTCCCTGCTGGCTCCCAGCCCAGCCTGTCCTCCCTGAACTAAATGCTGGGCTCTTGAGGCTATTTATGTCTTGTCAACTCGCAGCCAGAAGCAATTTAATCTTGGCTGAGCGCTGCTGAAAAGGAGCTGCTGGGCCCCGATGCTTCGTTCGAGATGATAAAGAGTTGATAGGAAAACAAATTATGACGATGGCAGCTCCGGAGCCGTTAATCAGCCTCCCTGCAACAACACAGTGTGAATAATTAATAATCGTCATTAAGGAGGATTTAGGGGCAGCTTGGGGTTAAGGTGCTGTGTGGGATCAAGGCAGTGGGTTGCAGGAGATGCTCGGGATGCTCTGCTGAAGTAGGTGATTCTCTGAAGGTCCTCAAAACATTCAAAACACGGTGTCACTAGCTTGGGCACACTCAAAATGTATTTTATCTCCAGCTCTGCAAGCTACAGGTTGCAAATTCCTGGGAGAGAGAGTGTGGCTCGAAAGGATGGAAAAGGTTTTCTCCCACTGAGATTTCAAAACCAAGAATGGGGTCTACCTGGAACTGTAGGGTAGAAATGCTCCTTCCCTTCAGAAAGAAATACTGAATCTCCTCCTGGCTTTGAGCAGAGACTGGAGGGGTTTTTTGGGTAGTTAATCACAGGCTTGCTGAGGGTTTGAGACACTGGTTGCCTGCGAAGCCTGGCATTGTTCACACCTGCTATTTTTAAAATGGTTTGTTCTCCTGCTGAGCTTTATTTTGCTTAACCACTTGTGAATTTTCTAGTAAAACCCTCACTAATTATCCTGCTGTCACTGTTGCTGATGGTAAAACCTGGTTAGTTTTTAAGGGAGATTTAAATACAGTGGTGGGTATGAAGATACGCACTAAGAAACCTGCTTCTGTTACCTGGAATGTGAAAGAAAATAGAGAGAATATAAGAAAATGTTCTAAAATAGTGATCTGGAGCTGTAAACAAGGATGGGGGTGGGACACTGATCCAGCATCCCAGCTTAGGCCCAGGGCTCCCCCCCAGAGCAGGGCTCCATCAGTGAGCTCTGAGGTGTCTGTGCAATTAAAGCAAGGTTGTTTCCTGGCTCTGCCAGCTGGAATTCCTCCAGACTGGGATTTTAGTGGATATTTCCAACCCAAACCATACTGGGATTTTGTGATACTTGGGCTGAAAATGTTCACTGGAATTCCAGAACTGGAGCCTGAACAGATGTTTTCTTGACAGGAGAGAGGGGTCTCCAGGGAGAGTATCCCTGCCTGCGTGCCTGTGCCTGCTTCCTTCCTGCAAATCTGGCATCATGTTCCTGCAAAACCCCCAGCCATCCTTGGCCTCTCTGGGTGATGGATTGGGATCCACTCCCTGCTCCACTCTGAAGGTCCCCCCCTTTATGTTTCTGCTCCTTCGGTGCCACTTTCTGGCTGTCACTGACACCAAGGCTGTCCCAGCCCCAAGCTCCACCTGACTTCTGAGCTGACAGGAAAAAAAAAACAACAAAAAAACCCAAAAAACCCCAGGGAAAATGCTGATTTAAATATTTTTGCCCACTGCTGATGATCAGAGCACCCAGATTTCCATCCCACAATGAGCCTCAGCTTTGGACATGTTATCCCTCATGGTGGTGCATCACCAAGCCCACCACTGCTGCACTGGGGCAGCCTCGGGAGAGACAAGGGAGTGGGTTTAGGACAAAGCAATCCCTCATTACTGAGTTTGGAGGCATAACCATGCATCAGAGGGGATTTGCAGGCATCAGCTTCGAGGAGCCTGCAGGCTGCTTGCTGGGCTGGAGTTTTTGCTTCAACCCCAGGATGCACGAAGGGTTTGGATTTCAGGGTCTGGAGCGGCGCAGGGTGGGGTTTAACCCCTTTTATCCCCAGAAATGTGAGACATTAGATGGATTAATGCTGCATGCTGCCTGAGACAGTGGCACAGCAGGATGCAGGAGGTGGGGGACGGCACCGTCTCTCACTTGGCCGGGGTGTGATGGGAGCAGGAATGGGATGCGTGAGGAGCAGCTTGTGGCTCTGCTGCTCCTTATCACATCAGCTGGTGGGAATTAATGAGCTGGGGTGGGGGGAGCCACTGTGCTCTCCCCTCTTCCCCCTGGATTAGGCTGAGATCCCAGTTCCTGGAAAGTCCCTATAGATTGCAGAGATGTCTGGGCTCATGAGAAGGGGAGCAGGGGGATGAGAGGAGCTAGGGAGAGTGGCTTATTGTCAGGTCAGAGGGGCATGGGGGACATAGAGGTGCCTTAGATGGTTAATTCCTGTTTTGGCCTGGGATCTGTGGACCAGGGTGTAGCTGCTCACCACAGCACTATGCTGGGCAAGGATGCTGGGATGATTTCACCCTGTGCAGGTTCCCTTTGTGCTGCTGGGTGTCCTCCCAGAGAGCTTGGCACCATTGTGGCCCTGCTGTGACACGGTGACATTCACGGTGTGAAGCCACAGAAGACACACTGGGGACAGGGAAGAGACAGCTGTGATGGGGATGGGAGGGGACACCACCTCTCTGGCTTGCTCTCCGTCATCTGAGACCAGTTTGGGATGTGGGGATGTACTGGGATGAAATCTTCTCCCTCTGGGCTCTCAGCACTGAGATGGGGATGAGCTGGGCCATGGGGACGAGGTGGGGTGACAGGGACATGGCTGCAGCTTTGCAATCAGCCACTCCCCACCTTCACGTACACTCCACTTGCTCCCAGCAGGTATTCAGGTCCCCTGCCAGGACTGAGGGTCCCAGGCACACACCTATGGCTGGTGGGGAACTCATGGCCAGTGTGGGGAAGGAAACCAGCACCACTGCCCTCCATGGTGCCATCAACCTGTCGGCCACAAGTGAGGGCTGGGTGCCATGGCCATATGTTGTTGTGTGAGTATCCAGCATCTACAAAGGGAGACAACAGGAATCATGGGGACACAGAGAAAGGGTTTGGTAGCTGTCACCCTCTTCATGAGCCCCAGGGAGGGGGGAACCTCTCTGGCATCACCTCCATGAGGCCCAGGAAGAGGAAACAGGACTCCTCCCTGAGCTGGGGGAAGGCAGGCATGAGGCACTTTGGCTTGCTGGGATGTTGGGATGAAAGTGTTCCTAATATTGAAAGTATAAAATGATGTCAAAGAATCCACAGGGTAATGCTGCCTGGGTTTGGGGGTGATATCACAATAAATAAAAGAGGGTTTTAATAAATAAAACAGGATGTTGGGTAAGGAGAGCTTGGCTCCTCGTGCATTATGCATGTGCCAGGGGACTCAATTAGCCGGTCAGGCTTTGGTCTATGTTAAGAGGGAGGCCGCCCTGCTCAGCACTGCCATCCCAGAGGCAGAGAGGCTTTGCTTCCCTGAAACAGAGGGGAGAAAGCAGTGCCTTCAGAGCCTTGCCTGGCTGCAGAGCATGGTTTTTCCATGACACCTCCCCAGGGCAATGCTGGGCAGGCTGGTACCCAAGTAGATCCATCAGTGTCAAGGGAACAAAGATGCAGGGCTGGGGCTCATTTGCTGGGAACAGACAGCAGCCAGGACTGTGAAAGCCTGGGAATATCACCTCATGTAAAGCAAACTGTTGCTTGCTGTGTGTTTTCCAGTGTAGAAACCCTGAGCTCTGTAGTGAAGGGGGTCACAGGGTCTGTCAGTGTGACAGAGTGCCCGGTGCCAGCCCCATCAGGCATCCCTGGGCAGAGGGGATGCAGCTCTCCATCATCAGGATTTTGGCAGCTGGGGCTGGCAGACATATGAGCTGGGAGCCCCCACTGCCACCCCTCCATCACCCCTCTTTTCCATCCCCCTGTACCAAGGACCCACTCTCCACCCCGACAGCCTGAGTAACTCCACATCAGGAGTTGTCTCTATTTCCATAAACCAATTATGCCCAGATGATCTCCGGAGATTTAAACATCAATATCCCAAATGATAGCACGAGGGTGGCATGTGATTGTTGCATATCCCTTTACATTCTGATGCTGCTCCATCACTGCATTGCCATGGTAACAGGGGGAGTGATGGAGGGGAGGGGAGGTGGGTATTAGGGATGCAGGACACATGAGGGACCTTTTAGTAACCATAGTGAGGGAGCCAAGGCAGAAAGGAATCACTGATTGCTTTTCAGGGCACTTGCTTTTGAAGGAGAGTAGCATGTTGCAGTTAAAAGGTGGGGCTTTATGGATGGGAGGGAGAAGTGGGAGGGGGATGTACTGGTGGGGGGTCTGGTGGCATCCGATGCCCCCAAAACAGCTAGGTGGTAACCAGCAGAGCCATCCTGAGCTCAAAGTGCTGGCACACAGAGCATCACCCCTTAAAAGGATGTGATCCAAGTGGGATGGGAGGGAGCAGCAGCACTGCTCTCTGTGCCTGTGCCCAGTCACTCGTGCACGGACTCAGCATCCCACAGCACTCCATAGCTGTGTGCAAGAGTGAGCCTGAAAGAGCTTGAGGAGCATGAGATCCCACACAGGGGCTTTGGCTGACCCTGCCTCAGATACTCCAGGGATGCTCTGGGGATCTGGCAGCACCTTGTCTCTGCTCCTCATCCTCTGAACACCCAGCAAATCCTCCATCCCTGCTTCCAGGGACACCAGTGGTCTTGTTCTGCATCTTTCTTTCACCCCCTTTTGCTCACAGGCAAATTGCTGGCAGACTGGTGGGATGCAGGGATGACCTTGGCATGCCGGAGCCAGCCGTGTTTCCAATTAACGGCACAAAGCGCCTGGCTCCGGCCAGCTTCGCCTCTCTGTTGAGTACCAGTTGAAAGGACCTCCTCACTCCTCCCTTTCTGCTCTTCAGCACCCGGAGAAGCAACTCAAGGTTGCTGCTGAATGTGTCAGCTGGTCCCAGCCTGGGGGATGGGGGTTCCCATGTCCCCCTGCCCACAGGTTCACCTGTGAAAGCAGTGGTCCGGGTTGTGGCGTCATGGGATGCTCCCAGAATGGGTGTTCCTGCAAGTAAGACTTTTGACTGCGGCCAGAATTAAACCAGGGACTCAGCTGATAAACCCAGAGCATGGCGGGGGGTGAGATCAAGTGGTCCCTCCTCGCCACAGCATCCTGGTGGGATGAAGATGGAACATCCCAGGGTCAGAGGATCAGGAGCAATGTAATAACGGGGATATCAGTCCCAAGAAATAACTCACCCCGTGGAGATAATAACTTATAACACTGGATAAATAAATATTCTGAAGGCTGGGCACAGCCCTGCCAAGCCCTTTGCGGGGCAGCCTGGTGTCACAGCAGCAGGGTGGCTGCGTGCTGCCGTCCCAAAGCGCTGCAGCCGAGACATTGATGGATAATAACTCTCCGGGGGTGGCCGTCTTTATCTTTTATCTTTATCTTTTATCGCAGCAGTGGGTGGCTGGTGCATCCCTGCACGCATGGCAGAGCCAAGTGCCTTCCCCAGAGCAGGCAGGGAGGGATGCAGAGCTGGGGAAGAGCAGCACTTGGTCCATCCCAGCCATGTCCTGCCCTGAGGTGTGCAATCCCATGTCTGCACGCCCCACTCCTGCCCCTCCAGTGGGTCTGGAGCTGGCTGGAGGAAGGAGGGAACATCAAACCATCCCTGCTGTTCCCGCTGCCCCCAGACTATTAATTTGATTTTTGAGGCACATCCCTGTGTGTTGTACAGTTATGGGTTGTGTTCCTCCCCCTCCCCACCTCACAGCTCTTTTTGAATGCTCTCCCATCCTTAGGCAAGTCTATAATGAAGGGGGCCCAGAGCAGCCGGTTCTCACCCTCCTGCTCCTCCTCCCACCACCCCAGCCGAGGTCTGGCTTCATTCGGACTCTGAGCACGTTGCTGGGAGAGCAATCCCCCACAGAGCTCATTACTGGAGAGCCAAATTTTTTCCAGCCCCTCCACAGTGATGCCAGCCTGATGCTAATTCCCACCTTTCAGAGCTGGCCAGCTCCATTCCGGTGGACGCAGGTGGCCTTCACAAGGAGAGAAGGGGACAGGGATGTGGATGCAGTATGGCTGAGGGTCCATTAGACCAGTCTCTTCAGCAAGGAGAGGGAACTGAGGTCTTGTAAGTATTCGCCCATCCATCTGGGATGAGCCTGCTTGGTCCCACCTGGAGCTCACCCTACAGCTGGAAGGACCTTTATGAACAAGATGATCTTTAAGGGCCCTTCCAACCCAAACCATTCAATGATTCTATAACTTGTAATCTCTTTTCCCCCAGAACTGGAGTCTCCGGTGCCACCATCTCTTCTCAGTCACCACAGTGCCCTGGCAACCTCTCCCTAAGAGCCACATTGGCTCTGCCCCAGGAAGAGCTTTCCTTGGAGGAGCAAGCACTGGACATTTTGTCACCTTAATACCCAAAACAACCCATTAACAGGGCTGTGACATCTCTGTCACAATGGGAAGTCACCAACCCCTTTCACCCCATGGATGGGGCTGCTGGGACTTGAGGTCACCACATCACCAGGGACTCTGCTGTGGTTTTGGGACTCCCAGGTAAAGACCAAGTGTCTTGCTGGGCAGCGGAGACCCCCTAAAAGCTCTTCCAGCCCCACTAAAAGTGTGTGAGAGATTATTTTAATTAGCCAAGCTAATGAGTAATCGATGAAGAATTGATAGAAGTGGGAGGAACAACCCCAAAACAGCTGTTATGGTGACACCAGCACAGATGAGGAATTACCCCGGTCTGTAGCAGCAAACACAACCATAATTATTGCTCAACATTGCTATATGCTGAGTCGTTAACATTCAATCTTCTCTCTCTTTCCCCAGCAGCCTCCTGTCCCTTCATCAATACTGTGCATAATTAGCCTCCAGGGTCTGAAATAGCCTTTCGGATAAAAGGGGCTGCAAACCCTGTCACTGGGGGCCCGGCAGGATCCAGGAGTAAAACCAGCACTGAGCAGGGCCCATGCTCATCCCTCTCCCAGCTCCCTGTGGCCACATACCCTTTCCTCACCCAGCAACCAACCTGTTTTCCTCCCTTTTCCTCCCAGTAAGACCAGTGGAGGGGCTGTGCAGAAGCCAGAGGCATCTCGTGCATCCTCAGGGCCCACCCATGCCCTCACCTGGGAGGAGGAGGTGATGGGGGAAATGGATGCTGAGGTTGCAGGCTGGGCAGGTGAGAGCATCAGAGGACCATTGGGACAGGGATGCTGGGGATCAGGACATGGGATTTGTCTCCTCAAAGGGTTAGTTTGGGGATATTAGGGAGT
>JAWWTY010000016.1:21029985-21103018 GCA_035222235.1 Margarornis squamiger | reverse complement strand
GCAGGGCTGCTGAGTCTGCAATTGTGATAAAACTCATGGAATTAGGGGCCAGGATTTGGCTATAAAATCAGCTCCTTACAAAACACATGTTGGGGACCAATCTTCACATCGTGTCTAATCCAGATGGGCCCTGACCTCAATGCAATTGAGGAGCTTTTGGTGTACTTTTTGCCCCATATGGGACCGTGAGAAAATCAGGGACTCCCGATAGGATGTCCAGGCCTGTTGCTCCACCTCCCAGCATCCCCCAGATGTTTGGACATGTTCATCCCCCAGATGTTCATCCTGGAGCTATCATTCCCAGGTGCAGCTCACACCTTCTCTTGCCCAGCAATATGGTTTTCATTCTTTTATTTCCTAGAAATCCAGGTGCAATCTATCATTGGTGGTGACAAGACAGAAAAGCCACTTGTGTCTCACTCGACCCCGGAACATTTTCCCTGGTGCTCCTTCCACGAGGGGCTGAGAGAAAAGGATCATTTCCATATAAATGAAGCACTTTCTGAAAAGCCCAAGTTCAGGAAAGCATGGGTCATGTGCTTTCTCTCTTCATTTTGGGGACATGCACAACCTGTGCCATTCCCAGGCTGGCCAAGCAGGAGTTAAGGCAGGTGCCTCAGTGCAGTCATTAAGCTGGGGGAAGGGAGGTTCAACTATTGATGGCAGCATAAAGAGAGGGCGTTTTTCCCTTCCATCAACTCCTCTTTTTTTTTTTTCTATAAAAGGCTCCTATTCCTGCTTGTCAAATAAATTGCAGCTTTGCTTTAATTTGAGGGAAGAACTGGGGGTGCCAGAATCCATGCGGTGATGCTGCCGTGCCAGGGGACAGATGGGGATTGGGAACTACTGGGAGGGCTGATTTCACTGTGGACCCTGGGGCAGGGAGAGCTCAGGGCAGGATGGAACCCTGGAAGCTGAGCAGGGTGGGTTGAAGGCAAGGAGGTGGATTAGATGGATCAACAGGAAATCCTGCCTTCTTAGATGGCAATTTTAACTGCACTGGTGCCAGCTTTGCTTTTCTGGAGATGCCTGGGACATGTTCTTCATGGCTTCTTGGGATACACTCATGTATGTGTGTGTGTGTGTGTGTGTGTGTGTGTGTGTGTCTATTATCTCAGTTTGGATGTAAAGCCTGCTCCTCTCCACTCCACCATGGCCTTGTGAGGGAAAAGGTCTGCTGAAATTTAATCAATCCGTTGTCTCTGTCCCTTCTTCACTCAGACCTTCCCCCAAACCTCTCATCTTCCCTAAATCCCTCCTTTTTCCCAAACCCTGTGGCCAGCCTCTATCATCCTGAAAGCTGAACCTCTCCCTCCCAGTACTGACTCTCACCGTGGAAGACAAAGCCACCAAGGAGGCACTGGGGACATTCCAGCTGCCAATCCAGCACCTGCAGCCCTTCCAACCCCACCACTGCAGGCTGGTGCTGGTAGGTACAGCACAACCCTCTCCATCCTGCTCCTTATTATTTCTGTTTATACTTTGATTTTCACCAACTGTATCTGGGGATTGTGGGCAAAGGGAGCCTTGTGTAACGCCGTAATCCCAGTGGGAAAACTGCATTTGGCAAGTTGAGGAAGGTGCTCAAAGGGGTTTGTGAGCTTCCTGTGAGGTGACAACAAGCCAAGCATTGTGCTGGACTCTTTTCAGCTCTCTCCAGTGGGAAAATGTCATGGAAAAATGATGGGATTGCAAGCTGGGAAGTGCTTTCACCCTCAGGATCCTGAGAAGGAGATGCAGGGCAGGGTCATGTGTCAGAGCATTCATTAAACAGGGTCGGTTGTGCATTAATTAATGCAGACAGGTACCCAGTCCCAGAGAAGCAGCTTCCTGAACCCCTCCATGGCCATTTCTCCAGGCTGAGGACTTGGCCAGTAGCACCCTGTACAGAAGTTTGTTTCTGCTGGCAGAAACAAACTTCCCCTTCCTTGCACGGGTTGGGAAAGCTGAAGTATTTAAATACAGAAGGATTTATTATATCGATCTTTTCTGGGAAGTCTCTGAGGGCCAGTGAGCTTTAATTATCAGCTGATGCTTTATTGCCAGCAATGGGCTGTCTGTGCCTGCATTTGGTGGCTGTGACCTTCCTCCTGGCACACTTTTCTCTCCTCCAGAAACAGGAAAGGATGCAGGACTCTGTGGGGATGGTTCTGCCTCTCACCATAACCCACAAAAGGAGTTTTATTCCTCGCTGTGACAGACAGAGGTATGTGGCCTTGGAGGTGAAAGGTGGCCTTGGATGTGAGAGGTGGCCTTGGGGACAGGAGGTGGCAGGGAGATGTGCGGGGTCTGGGATGCTGCTGTACCTTGTCCCCTGCTCTGGCAGCTTTTCCCCCCTCTCCACATTCTCTGTGCCCTCACTGTGGACCCCCCACTTCCCAGCCTGTCACCCCCATGACCCACCCCACCCATTCCCCACCCCAGGACCCTCGTTGCTGTGGCCAGAGTTGTGAGCAGTGCTCAGGGGTACAAGTGAGTGATAGCCACGGGGACTGGTGGTGACATGGAGGGACAACCTGAACATCGCTGGTGCCATCACCCCCTCCCACAGTGCTCAGCTCACTGGGGTGGTTGTGGCCCCACACGTACTGACCCTAACCTTTCCATCACTCCTCGGTCACCGCATGGAGAAGCACCCCATGTCCCATCCCAGCATCAGCCCCACCACCATCACATTCCCAGACCTTCCAGCAGCTGCCTTCAGCATTGCCTGATCTGCCAACCACAGCTGCCCTCAGGTACGAGGTTGAGCATATCCCTAGGGATGCAGGGATCTAGCAGCATCCATCCTGCCTGGGTACCTCTGAGCATCCCTCCTTTGGCAGGGGAGCTGAGCACCCTATGCAGGGAAAACTTTAGGGGCAAGGCAATGCTTTGACCATGAGACATGATCCTCACATCCAGAAACCCACAGGCTCATTTGTGCCTTTGCCCTTCTTTTTTTCCTTCTGCTCTCACCTCCAGCTTGAGTGCTGCCTCTCGAAGGCAGCGACCTTCTCCTCCCCAGGCCTCAAGTGCCACGATGCACATCTTCAAAATAGCTGTTGCCAGGGAAACATACCCTTTCCACACACGGCATCATCATTGGCGAGTGGGAGGAGGGCCCCTCTTTTGTTCCTGAGCGCTGCCAAAAAATTGGCGAGGAGGGAGGGGGAGGACTGGAGGGATGCTGGGTCAGGGAGGAGGTGGGACGGAGAAACCAAGCCAGGAGCCAGAGTGAAGCTGCCACTCTTCAAAACCAGAGCTGCTCCATCCTTTCACCTCTGCAAAGTGCCAGCCGATGTCCAGCTGCACCCAGGAGATGGATCCAGCTGGCCCCCAACCCCGGCGGAGAGCGAGCGTTTCCCTGGCTTAGTCCTCCTCCCCCATGCACTGAATTTTGATCGTCTCAGAACGAAACGCCCTGGATCAACACATTCAGGGAGCCCATAAATAAAATATTACAGAGAGGAGGACGACCAAATGCCAAGTCGCCCGTGAGGCGTTGAATTATCATAAAAATCACTAGTGTGTTTCAGTCAGTACAATAATTATTGGTTTATCTCTCCCCCCTCCTCTGTGTCCCTGGGTTGTTCCTGCAGATAAGAGATGGAGGGAGTACCGGGACCCTTCACTTTGGGTCTGCACCCCCCAACCCCACCACGGCAATGGATTCAGGGCACGGGTTACCCATGTCAACTCCAGAGCAGATATAGGAAGGAAATTTCTGTCCACTACCCAAGATATTGAATATCTTCCCGCTCCCATCTTTGCAGCCCCGAGGCTGCCATTTCCCAGGAGTATTTCTCTCTTGTAAAGGCTGCCAAGATGGATTTATTTTGGATTTATAGGGGTAAATACAAACACAGCATTCCATGAAGTTGTGGGATCCATGCACTGGGTCCAAGCCCCACATTCCTGGCACTGCTGCCAGCACTAAGCCGTAGGAGCCCAACACAGGAGGATGAGTGATTAAACCCAACCATCTGGCCTGTGTGCTTGCTGTTGCCTCCTCCTCCTCCTCCTCCTTCTCTCCATGCCCACAGGGCTCTGTCTGTCTTGGCACATCCCTGAGGATGCTCTCCCTGGGGAGCTGCATGGACCCCCATGTCCTTCCTCAGTTTCCCCACCTGTAGGATGTGCTTCCCTCCCAGGAGAACGAACTCTTAATGCGTGGGAGGAAATGTTGCAGGAAGGTTGGCAGGAGGAGGAGGAGGGAGCTTTGCTGCTCCATTTCCAGAGGTTAATGGCTTTCCCTGAGTGAAATTCTGGGCGGGCTAATCGGATTCGATAATTCTGCCAGCCCTGCATGTCCTCTCGCCTGTCGGCTCCCATCAGCATCTGCAGCCAACAGCGCTTGGGTTCACCTTCAGCAGGATCTTTTTTTGGGTTCCTGGGTCATTAACCCTTCTCTGCCTGGCCAGAGCTCCTGGAGACATGGTCTCTCTTGCCAGGAATTAGCTGAGACCTGCACAGAGCCACTTCCAAGAGTGTTTGGTGCTCTGCTTTCCTTGGGTGATCCCATTGGGCCAACATCCTCTTTTTCACTAAAGGAATGGGTTTGGACACACTGGTGGCAATGGCAAATCCATGGGGCCCTCCTACAGAAAGCCATGCTGCTTCTGTCCTCCCAGGACCAAGCTCAAGCCTTTGTGGTGTTGGTCTGCTCCAAGATAAATTTCCTTTGGGGCTGCTTGCCTAGAGAATTCTCCAGCTTAACCTACTTATCTGAAAGCTTTTCACTCTTGTCTGAGGTCTGCACCATCCAGACAGGCATCTGTGAGGAGCACGGATGGCCCCATCCCTGGGGAAGGCAGGAGAGAGGCAGTGGTCTTGGCTTCTTCTATCTCTGCTCTTGCCAACGATGCTGCCTTTGAACCAGCCCTTGGGAGATGAGCTGGGGTAGCCAAAAAGGATGAAGGCTTCTCCTTCCTCCTCCTCCCCACCCCCTTTGTTGTGTTTCTCCAGGTGGCCCTTGGCAGAGGGAGTTGTTGTGCCAAGACGTCTGCCCAAATCAGTGAATCGGCTCTGACACCTCAGCATCCATCTGTCCTGGTGAGCTGGTGGGAGACAGTCTGACCCCAGCAAGCATCCTGGCCCCTGCCCCCACCTCCAAAATCAGGGGGGGGAAATTGGGAGTGTCATGTCCCATCCCTCTCCTGGTGAGAGGAGCCATGTGGGCTCAGAACCTCCAACAATTGGGGTCAAATTAGCAATATGCTCCCATGTTTGACTTTTCCCTTCCCTGCTGAGGCTGAAATGGCACCATCTCCAGTGGCTTGTACATGTCGATGCCAGGAAAAGTAATTGGAGGTAGCCTTTTGTGATTTTGAGGAGATTTTCCAAAAAAAATTGGGCATTCTGAAGCTGATAAAGTAGCCCCATGGGCTGGGAAAGGAGAGGAGTGGCTGGAGGATGCTGAGCTGGATCTGGCTGTTGTGAATTGCTTTAATCCATGTGCATTTTCCTAAGGACTTCCAGACACAACCTGGGCTCCCAGAAGCCAGACCAAGCTGTATCCCAGCTAAAAGTCCCTAGGGAGCCCCTGGCAAATTCCTGAATGAGAGAGCCAGCCTGGTGCTGAGCCAGCACTAACAGCACTGCCCAATGCAGCCCATCATGGAGGATTTTTCAGGCTCCAAAGCATCCCAAGCCCACATTCCCCATGCTACCACACTCCAAGACTGGATAATGTACCTCTGTGGCTCTCTGAGGTGCATAATGGCCATTAGCATCCCAAAAACGTGAGCAGAGGGAGACCCTGACAAAGCAGAAATGTGCTGATGCAGAAAAGCCAATCAGCATCTCATTCCTGCTGGGCGATGCTAGCTGAAGGGATGGAGTAACAGCATTTAAAAGGAGCTGCTGTCAATAAATTCCTGTCGTTGGGAAGTCAGTGTTAAGGTTGACCTTTGGAAAGCTGGCAGGGCTATCTAAAGGTGCAGAGGAGCAGCTGCTGGTGGGGACAGAGTGATGCCATTTCCAAGAATGGATGGCAGCTCTGGGGATAAATACGTTTCCCACTGTTCAATATCTGTCAGGTGACCTGGAATTCATGTTTGGGGAGGGGTTTTGAGGTGAGAGACAGACCCTGAATGCCTGCAAAGCAACCCTTTTCCAAGCGTGAGTGCTGTGTTCCACCACAAATATAAAATTTCCTGTTGTCTCCTAAGATATCCTGGCCAGCTGGTTCCCAAGAGCAGCCATCCTGGAATGCCTCCTTCCTCTTCCAAGGCCAAGACGTTGCCACCATCTTCTCCAAAGACACCACTTTCACAATTGAGTTTTATCCACACAAAGCCAGTACGTCTCAGACCCCACCAGGGATGCTCTCCGTCTTCCCAGATTTGGCCGCTGTGCCCTCATCCTGCTCTTCTCTTCCCTTCCATCGTGTGGGATGCTCCAGGCGCCCTCATTCCTGTGGGATACTCGGTGCTGCTCCTCACCAGCCACGTTTTCCAGGAGCTGGCAGCATGGCGTGGCAGGATGAGTCTGGATGGCCTCACCGTGGAGGTGAGACAGGGGCTGTGGGGTAACACTGGGCAGGTGATGGTACCTACAGGTGATGGTGGGATGGTGGGATGATGCCATGGTAGGATGGGAATCCCACCTCCATGTCTGGGCGAGCAGCCCAGCACAGAACTCCTAAGCATTCCACGAGAAGACAGGATGTCTGCTCCAAACCACAGCCCTCTGCAGCTCTGGATCACATCTAGATGATGCCAAAGCCACCAAGTACTTCAGTGGAAACGCAATTTGCCTCCCCAGGGCACCAACCTCCAAACCACAACTGGAACCATCCCGACTGTGGGGCTCTGCCCGCAGTTCCTTTGATTTGAGGTGCTGGGGATGGAAAACCTTCAGGTGAGGAGGGATGGGAATGGGGATGGGAAGGAGATGGCTCTTCAGAGATGCCACCCTCTCTCCAAACCTCTCAGCTGGGCTGGATCTGGGTTTTGTCCCTTGTGCATGTTGTCCCAAGGCTTGTGGATCATGTCATCAGGCAGCTGGAAAAAGCAGCATCCTTCTTGCTCTCATGCATCCATCGCTTTCCCAGGGATTTTTTTCACGTGCTCATATTCCCTGAAAATCCTGTCTGGAGATTGGGCACAGGCATGGTATTTGGGAGAGGCTGCTCACCATCTCAGACTGGAGAAAGGCCAGGCTGGTTAACCATGGTGACAAATGTTCAGCTGTCTTCCTTCAGCATTTGTGTTCCCCAGGGATGTCACAGCAGGGAGGGAATGCGGCTGCTTTTCCCGGGGAGGAGGAAACCCTGCCAGCCCTTGGCTCCAAATCCTTGGGCAGGTTTGGATGTGGCCACAAGCCCAATTGATCTAATTACGGCAGCCACCAGCCTCTGCTCCCATCTGCAAACCAAAAATCCTCTCCATGAAATGAATTTGGGTCCAGTCTGGATGCTGCATCCCTGGGGAGCCGCAGCGGACACGGGCTGGCTGGTGGGGGGCTTTGGAGTGATTGCCCTGGGGGGTCAGCAAAAAAAGGGTCTGCGTGTGATGAATTATTCACATGGGTGTCACTAAGTGCAGAATTAATCCTTTTGCTTCCAGCTGGCTGCTGCACTAAATTATCACTCGCAGTCATGCGGGAAAACGCTGCAGAATTCATTTAGCTGATTATTGTTTTGATCTGGGAGCTGCAGTTTCTTGGTTTTTTTTTTTTCTCTCCTCTTCCTCAACCTCTCCCATTCCCCTGCTCGAGCCCTTCCTTCTTAATGTATGTAAGAGCTGGGAGTGGAAACAAAAAGCAGGAAAGCCAGAGCAAGCCTTGGGCTCTGGATAATTCATCCAGCAGCGACCCAGGCAGACAGACCCGGAGCGAGGCAAATCAGTGAGCGAGTTCCTACTGAGCAGGGTGAGGGCAGGTCCTGCTCCTTGTTTCTTGCCCAGGGGTCAAGATTTTCTTAGGAAGATGTTTCAGTTGGGTGGCTCTGATCTGCAGCACCCCAAAACCAGCAGGTAGGGGAGGTGTTGCTGCAGTTGCAAGGGCAGAGACTCTCTCACTTTGGGCAGCCCTAGATTTCAAGAGATGTTTGAATGTTTAATTTCCAGCTCCTCATCTCATGGATTAGTCTTGAGCTCAATTTTGGGCCAGCAAGAAGGGACAAAATGGGGGAAAAGAGGCACAGACAGTCAATACAGGACATAGGTGAACCTGGCAATGCATTGGGCCTTTGTACCGGGAATGTCGCTGTGGTGTGAGCACCCACAGCATCCCTGGCCATGCCTGGATCTGAGGAGCCCCAGAATCCCTGGCCATGCCTGGATTTGAGAAGCTCCAGCATCCCTGCTCATCCCTGGGGTTTGAGGAATCCCAGCATCCCTGCTCATCCGTAGGGTGTGAGGAGCCCCAGCATCCCTGTCCATCCTTCTTCATGATTTCTCACTCCATATCTCTCCGTGCAGCTGATGGCAAAGGAAAACAATCTCACTGAGCTCATCTCCTTTCCTTTCTTATTTTTCATTTATCTCAGAGAGCTGAAAATGGATAACCCAGATTGGTTGGGCTCTTTATAACAAACAGCAGCTAAATAAACCCAAGATGCCATCTGGTACCCGGCACACTTGGAGTCGGCTGCAAATTTTGGCTGCTCCGTGGCGTCTGCAGGGATTTCATCAACTCCTACCAGGGGTGTGGAGGCCCAGAACTTGGTTTCAGATGCTCACACCAATCCTTCATGCTGGGAAAATATCCTCACTGGCAGGGTTTTCCATGGATAAGAGGCTACCCACAAACTGAAGTCATACAGTCTCAAAACTCTGCTACACTCGTAAAAACCACAGGGAAAGGTTTTGGAGTACCTGCTTTATTAAAAACCAACAACCCCAACCCCAGGAATGAGCACACACTTGTGTTATCCCAGGAAAAGGGCAGTGCTGAGTTGCAGTCCCTTGGTAAAGGCACTGAGACCCCCAGGTTTGCCCCTACCCAACCTGTTTCGCCCCATCTTCATCCTCTCAACCTCTCCCTCCCATGGGAGAAAAAAGGACTTTGATCATCTCAGCGAGACAAAGAAATCAAAGACTTCAGCAAAACGCTGATGTTTTAGCAAATTAACCTCTGGCATTCAAAGAAAACAGGTTTTCCTTTTTTTTTTTCTAGGGGAAAAGCCTGCAGGCAACTTTCTCCACCTTGGTACTGGCTGGGGCCTCAAGGAAGGACTCCTGTTTTCCCATCACTCCACATTTTTCTTTTTCATTCCAAATTTGGTGTCTTGCACAAAAAAATATGAATTTGACCATGCAGTAGCCAGTGGTAAAGCCATGTGCAGGGTCAGCAGGATGCATTCCTCAGGGATTTTGAGCTCCATCCAAGGGCTGGAAAACACACACTAGAGGCATCTTTATTACGAAGGGATTTATTTATATCCCCTGTTTAATAACCAGGCTTGGTTTTTGCTTTGTTTTGGCACAACCCCACCTTGCTCAGCCCGTTAATTTGGCACTTGGGACTTTCAGGGTCACCTCAAGCCTCTGCCACCACTTTGCTGAGTGGCCTTGGTCATGTCACCCGAGACAGGGATTTCAGGACGTGCTGGCACACTGTGACAGTCCCTGGAAAAAAGGGAAAAAGCTAGTGCCAGGGTTTTTTTTCCAAGCAAGGGAAAAAAAATCAACAGGCTGGCTATTTCACTGCTTTAACAGCCTTAATTTATGCGATTGCTGCCATTCCAAACCCGGAGCAGATTGGTGCCTGCAGTAAATTAACACAGCGTGAGGGTGTAAATTGTCACCGTGCCAGACTGGCCATCAAACCCCTTTTGGGCTGGCCAAAAAAAATGGGTTTACAGTTGGCTGTGTAGTGGGGAATCACCGTGTGTTTCCCAATATTTCAGCCTAGTTTGTACTCCATGAACACCAGAAGTGAGTTTTTATCCCCAAATCAGGATGCAGACACAGGTGAGAGATTTGTTTTGGGAGAATCATAAAATAACGGAATGGTTAGGGTTGGAAGGGACCTCAAAGATCATCCAGTTCCACTCCATACCATGGATCGGGACACTTTCCACTATCCCAAGTTGCTCCAAGCCCCATCCAACCTGGTGTTGGACACTTCCAGGGCTGGGGCAGCCGCAGCTTCTCTGCCCAACCTGTGCCAGGGCCTCCCCACCCTCACAGGGAAGAATTTTTCCCTAATAAAAATTATGTTCAGCCCTTCCCTGCTGAGCATCTCTTTTTTGGTGAGTCAGCAAAGCCCTTGAGGGCTTTTGGCGCAGCCCAACTGCTGGCAGCTGTTGATTGACACCTGCCAATCAAACATATCCCCCATCCCTCGTATTGTGTGGAGGATTACAAGAGGCGTAATCTCAACCAGGAAGAGCCAAGCCAAGCAGAGAATGTCTTTGTTAAGGGGAATGGGTTGGTTTCCGCCGTCCATCCCAGGGGAGCATTCAGGGCAGCACTAATTGAATTAAGAGCACGTGCACTGGGGCTCCGACAGGCCATGGTGGCTGTGGCCATCAGTCCGGTGCAGGGACAGCAGCTGCTCACCAGCCTCTGTAATTGCAGCCAGAGCCTAAACTGTTGCATTTTGCATGATGCTGCCCCCTCGGGAAGGGGAAGAGTGGTGGGGCGGGGGGCAACTTCAGCTCAGCTTTGATGCTGGAGGAGCTCAGCTGAGGTCAGCGCCGAGCATCAGAATGGAACGTGACAGCTCGAGGGATGATGTTGCTGATGGTGTTAATGAGGCAGTGATGGGGAAGGGCACGGGGCGCCCCCGGACACCGCCTGCTGCGGAGGAGAGATGCTCCCACCCTTGTTATCCACACTAATGAGGCGAGGCCGGGTGCAGGCACGGAGAAAAACCCAGAGAAGGCCACTTTGCCACTATTCATGCCTGTGGCCAATTTGGAGAGGGCATCGAGGCTGATTGCTCAGCTGGCAGAGACAGGAGAGCAGTTGGGAGGTGGGGAGTGAGGGTTTCCCAGGTGGGTGCAGGGCTACCACAGCTTGGTGCATGAATCCCAGGGCCAAGGCAGACCCTCATCACCCTGGGAGCCAGGAAGGGCTGGGCTGCATGAAACTCCCTGTCTCCCTGTGGCCTTGCCATTGAGGTGGCAGCGAGGAGCTCGTGGACTCCATCGTTTATTCCATTAGATCCGGCTTCCCCTTCTAACTGGATTAGAGGAGAGTCTATAAAAGCCAGGCTGGCGGGAGGAGAGCGGGATGTGCAGAGCTAGGAGTGGGAAATGAGAGGCAGGGAAATCACATTACTGCTGCCAGCAGCATCTGGCAGGGCTCTGGCAGGGGCTGCTGGTGCACTACAGGGGCTTTATCCGGCAGGCACCAAGGTGGGTGCAGCACTGGATGGCAAAGTGGTTTGTAACATCCCATTGCACCTGCAAGACCTGGATACCCACCTCCCACCCACCTGAAGGGTGAGGGCGGGCATGGACCTGCTATTTCCACCACCACCACCACAGGTGCAGGACTGCTTCCTCATCCTTCTCCTCCTCCTCCTCCTTCTCACCTTGTCACCCCAGGGATCCCCTCTCTGCCCAAAACTCCCCTTGAGCCTTCCTTTTGGCCAACCCACAGGTACTCCCCATCACTCCAGTGGCATATTGGGGATGTGGAGAGTGGACATGCAGTGGGTGCAGCTCAGCCTAGGTGCCCCCTCCTCACCCCTGTCACTGCATCCATCCATCCATCCCACAGACCATTGCCTCTCCCTCTCCAGAGACCAGAGGTGTTCCTGACCCCATCAGGCAGCAATGCCCTCTCCAGCCTGGACCCTGTCACCCTCAGTACCCTTGAGAGTAGTGAAGAACCACAGACAACCCCCGTGTATCCACTTTATGGCCACGTAAGGACCCACAAGAGCATTCAGTAATGTTATGCCAGCACCATGCCCGTGGCATTCAGCCTCCCCAAAGGCACACACCATTCTCATAATGGTGAAAACCCAACATAAATGCCAATTTTTAATCTCTCTTCCAATGTATTTATTGTTGGGATTGGCCTGTTTTATCCACAGCCTGGTTGTAGCAATAATTTCTTGTGTTGTGTGGAGCAGCCCTGGTATCTGGCTGCTTTGAGGTGGCACAGAGACTGGAGGGGGGACATCATCCCATCACCTTGCTGAGAGCAGTACTTCAGTGCTCCAGCTTTGATCTAATCGCTCAATCCCAAATTCATTTAGCAAATTCTCTCCTATTAACACTGCATTATGTTAGAGACCCCAGGCACCTCCAGCTCATAGCTTTTGGCTCCAGGAAAAAGTAAAAGCCAGCTGTTCTCCTCCTCCAGACCTTTGTGTTGACAAATGGAGCCCTTGGATGAATTTAAACCCAGCCCTCATGGTCCTAGCATCTTCCTGTACTTTAAGCTGTCTGTCTTTAAAAATAACAGGTTGTTAAAGCTCAGTTCTGCTTATTAAATAGCTGGGAGGGAAGGAGTGAAGGGGGCCCTTTCTTTCCAAAACCCCACTTATTTCCACATCAGTGGCTTCCCAGACCCCACCTTCAACCTGGAATTCAGGCAGCAAGGCAAGAACAAAATTAGCAATAAAACAACCACCGTAAAGAAAAGAATCATACTAAAGCAAACCTATTTGTTTTTCCTCCAGCTGTTTTAATTCTTCTGATCCACTGAGCTTTATGACTTCCCTTTCCACGGCTTCTTTATGCCCAACCTAATAGAAACCCATAATGGGGCGTGTGGAGGCAGGTACCAGAGCACAGCTTAAAATGCCATGGGGATGTGAGTTTCAAGTTTGATTGATACAATTACTCCGGGGCTCTGGAGAACCCCCAGCATCTTCCAGACCTTCACAGGATCCAACCCCGGCATGACTACCTGGTCTGTGCCATGTGTTTTCATCCCTGGAATTGCTGTTTGCTTGCACCGATGCCCCAAGCAGCCTCAAATCCAGCTGGCTGCTTCCTCACAAGAGCATCCTTGTGAGGATGGGTGGGAACTGGTCTCAAGAACGTTTCCAACATGCAAGGTGGGGCAAATGGAGCCCAGATAAGTTTTGCACAAGCCCTGGGCACCCGGCACGAGTATTTTTTCTTTCTCTGTCTAAAAACACATTGTTGGTAGGATTAATATTTCCTCCCACCCCCATCTCCACCCACACCCGCCCCAACCTTTGGCTGCCGTTTTCTTTCCTTTGTTTTTTTTTTCTTCCCCCTAAAGCACAAATTATTTTCACTCAGCTTGCACTGCGGTGCAGGGGATTTGCTTGGAAAACCCATCTCCTGACAGCCCCGGGAATCGGGGCTGACACCCTACTAATGGAGTGTGTGTGCAGGAGGGAGCCGGGACATGACAGCCCCCCCAGCAGCGGGGTTTGGGGGGGCTGAGGGGGAGCACTCGGCTGATCACAGTCCTGTCACTTCTTCCCACTCTTCTCGGGCTGATCAAACCGTGATCCTCATCCCTACCCTGCGGCTTTGGAGGTCCTGCTCCAGATCTGCTCGTTAATACCTTCATTAAAAAGCGGGAAACAAAGCAACGTGGAATATTGTGGGGAATGGGGTAACCCTTCTGCTTTTGCACCTCCCACGGGGTGGAAATCCTTTGTGCTGGGACATTAACATCCCCGCCTTGCCGGGCTTACCAAGTTTTCCTGCTGGACGAGCTCTCCGACCTTAGGTTGAGCTTTACGCTGGGCTCAGACTAACCATGTTTTCCTACCCTTCTGCCCTCTCCTGGAATAGATTTGTGCCTCTCTTACCAGCCGATGAATAATTTACAAGCAGCACTTAACGATTAAGGGGGCGTTTTCTCCAGCCTCCTCAAACATTTGCTTCTCCTTTAAGCCTTTTTTTCCCCACTTCCATCACACATATTTCCCTGAGCTGTCGACGCTGGGGGATTTACGAGCCACAAGGTCTCTCGTGGAGCTGGGAGAAGTAAATGTCCTATTTTTTTTTCCTTGCTGGTGTTTTGTTCCCAGCGCTGCACATGTGCCATCAGCTCCATCACGTAAGATAAGAGCCCAGATGTGCAGATGGTCCCCAAAAACATCACACAGAAGAGGCAGCTGTGGTGGGGGGTGGGATTCCTTGCTTCCCACCATCATTGGGGTCTCTTTGATGTACTCAGGAAGAGGGGGCTTTTGCACCCACTGGGTGGGATCTACTGCCTTGGTGAGCTGGGAGGGGACCCCCAGCATGATGTGGTGCTGCTGGGCCCAGCAGCTCCTTGGAGCTGGGGCCTCTAAAGTGTTCTGCTGGCAAGCAGAGAGGGGGTGCAAGGGATGAGGAGTGCGAGGGGAGAAGGAGATGTGGAGGATGAGGATGCTGCAAGGGGTGAGGGTGCTGTGAGGGGAAACAAGGATTCAAAGGATGAGGCTGCTGCAAGGGAAAAGGATGATGCACAGGGAGGGAATGCTGTAAGGGACAAGGGTGCTGTGAGGAAAAAAGAGGATGTGAAGGATGAGGATACTGCAAGGAAATAGGATGGGCCGTGGGGACAAAGTGCAGGAAGGGGTGAAGATGATGAGAGGGTAGAGGGTGCAGCAAGGGGAGAGGGTGTTGTTAGGGCTGAGGGTGCTGCAGAGGGTGAAAATGCTGCAAGGGACAAGGATGTTGCAAGGGGAGAGGGGGATACAAAAGATGAGGATGCTGCAAGGGAAAAGGATGATGCATGAGGAGAGGGTGCAGCAAGGTGTGAAGGTGCTGCAAGAGGGTTGTATGAGGGTGCTGCAAGAGGAGAGGGGGATTTGAGGGGTGCAGATGCTGCAAGGGAAAAGACTGGTGCCTGGGGAGTGGGTCCTGCAAGGGACAAGGGCTCTATAAAGGAAAAGGGTGCTGTGAGGGGAGAGGGGAATACAACAGACCAGGATGTTCCAAGGAAAAAGGGTGGTGCACGGGGAGAGGGTGCAGAGAGGGACAGGGTACTGTAGAGGGAAAGGACAAGGTGAGGGGAAAGGAGGATGTGAAGAATGAGGAGGCTGCGAGGGTAAAGGATGGTACACCCCATTTCCCACCCCCTGTGAGGGGAGAGGGTGCTGCAAGGGACAAGGGTGCTGTAAAGGGCGAGGGTGCTGCAAGGGGTGAGGGTGCCGCGAGGGCTGAGGATGTTGTGAGGGCTGAGGGGACACGGGGATGTGAAAGATGAGGGTGCTGCGAGGGAAGAGGATGGTGCAGGAGGAGAAGGTGCTGTTAGGGTTGAGGGTGCTGCGGGGGGTGAAGATGCTGCAGAGGCTGAAGAAGCTGAGCAGGACGAAGGTGCTGTAGGGTGCTGAGGGTGCAGGCGGCCGCCGGTCCGTGCGGGGCTCCAGCCCCATCTAGCGACAACCCCGCCGGTCTCGGCTTCCCACCGGGGAGGGGACACCCCCCATCCCGCATTCCGCTCCTCTTGAGCCTGGGTGCAGCCGGTTGGGATGGGGATGCCTCGCTTTGCCCTGCCCGGGGATGCTCGGAGATGTTTGCCAGGCACCAGGCACCCATGGGTGCCCCCGCACCCGCGGGCAGGAGGCTCGGTGCGGACGGGAGGGCGGAAATTCCCCAGCAGGATTAAACCAATTAATAAAACAGGCCCATAAATGAGCTCATGTGACGCCAGAGGTCATTACCCCTTGGCTGCCTCCAGGGCCAGCGGCAGGGTTAAGGTATTTACAGCAGAAACCCGCCAGCCACCCCAAATCCGTCTACAATATCCCCGCTGGGCTCGGGGAGAGTAAAAGCAAGGGGAAAAGCTGTTTTCTTGGGGAGAAGGTGGGATGGCAAGGACGGGGGCAGAGGGACATGGCTTTTGGAGGGCAGCAGAGGGTGCTGGAGGGGCAGGGAGCAAGGGTAAAGGGCTGGGGGAGGCTGGGTGTGGGTTGAGGGGGTTGAAAATTATCCAAGTGCCTCAGCTACGTTGCATGAGGAGTTTTGTTTGTTGGGTTTTTTTGGTGATGCAGGTTCTGGGCAAGGATGGAAAACGGGTGGGCTTTGCATGGGCTTCTTCTGCTTAGGTCTGGGTGGCTGAAGGTGTAGCTGTGGGGTAGAAACTGGGGGCACCAACACTGAGCCAGAGCAGGGGAAAAGAGAAAACCGCCTTCAAAATACCATTTTTATATGTTTGGCGGTGCATGTGTGGAATGTGTACTAAACCCTCAGTGAACATGGCACAGGAGGACTCATCCAGCCTTGTTTAGGGACTTCTCAGCCTTTCCTGGTCCTAGGGCACTTAAAAAGTGTGGGGATGGGGGAGAGCATCTAACTTGGGTCCCACGTATAGATTTTTGAATATGTGTTGGGATAATTCTATGGAGCTGCCAAGTGCTGCCCCATCTCCCACTGGCACTGGGGATTTTTGGTGATGTTTCTTCCCTTTGAATCCCCAGGGTTTATCTTAAAACACATGTGTTTCCCTAGGAGGAAAAAAACCCACAAGTACTCAGTGGGAACCCAGAGTAATAGCTGGAATCTGTTTCCCTCATTTTTTGATCTCGGGGTGGGGGGGGGATTTTTTAGGTCTGGCCCCTGTTTGTGGTCATAGGTGAGTGGCAGCAGCACTGGGGAATGCTCTGATCCATGCTGGAAGGAGAAACCTAACCTGGTAGGATCTTGTCCACTGCTCACTATCAGGAGCAGGACATCACTTGGGGACATCACTCTCGCTGTCCCCATCCCTCCTGAAAGCAGCAGGATGGGGTGGGGGAAACTGTTTCTCAGAAGCCAGGAGCTGGCTCAGCCAGCATTTGCTTTCAAAAGTTAACCCACCCCTTCCTAGCTGCATATATTTTTTTCCCTTTTTGTTTTCCTCTTTTTATTCCTTTCTTTCCTTTCCTTTGAGGAAAATAAACCAGCAGCGACTCGCAGAGGATTCACAGTCCCTGCTGGTGGCACAACCACTTCCTTGAGCCTTATCTTGAAGAAGCAGGCGGGAGGGTGGGAGCCCGTGGAGCAGCCACCTCTCCATGGAACATCTCCCCTCCCCAAGCTACCCAGTGTAATCCAGAGGCTTTTATATCCTTGTAAAACACGATATCAACAGCCAGCAGCTGGGCCTGGAGCCGGAGAGCGAGGGCAATCACCCACCCTAACTCATCCTCGAGGCTGGGGAAGGAGTAGAAGATGTGATGTCTCTATTAAATGGGACATGGCACAGATTAAGCACTTTTCAATGCAATCCAATTAACTTCTAAATTGAATTGTAATGCTTTGGCTAATACACCCACACCCCCACTGCCCCCCCCTCAGCACAAGCCCTTGGTGCTTGGGAAAGGAGTTCAGCCTTGGTTTAATCGTATAAAATCCCATTTATTTGCTGTCTTTCACACCCTGCAAGGTGTGAGGGGGGCAGCCAGGCTAAAAATGCCTGTTTCCCCTGGGAATTGGAGTTCCCCATAAAAACACTGTGATTTTTGAAGTAGAGGGGGGAAAAACAACATTTTTCCCCCCAATCCAGCCACACAGATGTCTTGAGGGTGGTTTGGGTACCCAAGAACATCAGGGACAGGGCATCACACCCTGCTCTATCCCTACCTGCATCACAAGGGACTATGTGAGTTTGACAGGGGCATCAGGCAAAGCAAAGGAAGGCATCACCATCTCCTGATGGCTTCGTGAGCTTTTGTTACAGAAAAGAGGGGGAAATGGGATTTTTTTTCCCCCCTCTGATCTTCCTAAGCCACTGCAGCAACTTTTTTTTTCCTCAGATATGTAAATCTGAGCTTATCCTATCTTCCTAATAATTAAGGAATTAGGCTTAATACTCATCCATGGATTTGTTATCGGGTGAGCTGGAGGGAGACTGTGCTGCAGCAGAGGCTGAGGCTCAAATCCCTCCATGCTCATATGTGTAACAAGTTGTCCCCTCCTCAGACAGGGATGGGATCCAGACATGCCATGTGGATGAAAAATCCTCTGGCACACCCTAGTTTTGGTCATTTTTGGACCTTTCTGCCTCCTGCAGAGGTTTATTTCTAGACCCCTGTCTCATTTTGCTCCTGACTGCTCCATCTAGAGATTAATTGATTCCAGCAGTCGAAGCTAATCGAATACATCAAAGTATCTCAGAGCAATTTGTTAAGCAAATATAAAAAAAAACCCTTGGCCTAAGCAAATACAGGAAGCAGGGGGGTGGCTCATCAGGCGATGAAAGGCTCCAAAGGCAGGAGAAGCTTCAGAGGCTTGGAAATGATGAGGGGGAAAAAAAAAAATATTAAAAACTAAATAGCGAGTGCCAGGAGTTTCAAAGCTTCCATCATTTCAGACGTGGATCCCCAGCCTTTCATCCCGGACCCCTGCGGGAAGGAGAGATGCAGTGATCTCCAGATGGATTTGAGATAGGAGATGTAGGGAAAAATATCTTCAAATACCTTTAACCCTGTCCCTGGGGTGATGCTGCCTGCTGGGATGGTGGGATTCTCAGCAGTATTAGGCTGGGAATACAGGCTGGGGGTGTTTTTCCAAGCTCTGCAAGTGTAGTTTGAGCCTGAAAAAGCTGGGCTGGAAAGCAGTCCAGGCAAGGCAAGTGCATTATTGATGGAGCAGATAATTGCACTCTTCCAACCATCTCCTTGATGAAAAATTGATGGCATGGGACGAGGTAGCAAAGGGCTCCATTGACTTACACCAGGCTCTTTGTTCCCTAGCAAACACTGGAGAGGTGGATGTGGGATGCTACAGCAGGTGGGAGACACAGGAGTCTCTGTGGGTACCCTGAAAGAGGGACGGGCTGAGGGAGAAGTTGAGACAACACTCATAAGCCTTAAAACACTTTAAATTCAGTCTCAGGATGAAAGTGGGGTTTGCTCAGTGAATTATCCAGTGAATTATTCCCAGGCCAAACTCCAAGGTGGAGCTGAAGCCTGGTGCCACCCAGCATCTCCCAGGCATGGGTCCTCCAAAGTTAATTAAGTGTTTGAAACATCAGAGAATCGTGGTGGGAAGGCAGAGCATTTGTGTGCATGGGAATGAGGCACTGTCATCACTAGAGACACCCAGGTGTGCTGGGATGGAATGGTGGCCACCACCGAGTCACTTCCTTGGCTTTGCACTGCTGGGAGCAGGGAGTAAGGCAAAAAATCTCCTAAAACCAGGATGTGAATGAGAAGGGTGGTCTGGAAGCAGCAAGGGGCTGGGGTCTCCACAAGCTCTGATGGCTTTGGAAGTGGCGATGGGATGTTGAAGGGGAAGTGATGTGGATGTCCAGGGCACCTTTTTGCCCCTGGAATTCTCCTGTCTGGGTTATAGAGGGGTGATTTTAGCCTCCAAGCTGCTTCAGGGAGGAGTTGCTAAGAAGCGAGCTGTGTTGTAGCAACAAGTGCCAGCATGCCAGGAGCTCCGTGCCGCTTAAATCCTTTTGCCAGCGAAAAGAGCCTGGGAAAACCAGCCTTTCCTCATGCTACAGCCCCCCAACATCATGGCAAGTCCCCTCGCTGCAGCTTGGATGGTGGCACAGGAACAGAAGGTTTGCCCAGAGGTGGTTTTTTTGGGGCAGAAGGAGCCTGGCAACCTGCTGTGGGCAGGGCTGACTGTGGAAACGGGGTGCTGGGTGGACAGGGACACCACAGGAGCAGGAATGATGCTCAACTACAGACCCTTCTCCTCCACCGTGAGTGCCGGGAGCGGCGGGTGGGAATGGGGTTGTCACCTGGTGTCACCGAGGGAGTGGAGGACCCAGAGATCCCTGTTACACCCTAGCAAGGGTGCCTGTCTCAGCAGTTCTGCTGTGGAATGATACTCATGGAGATGCTTCCACATTTTACGTGTAGTGGTGGCACTTGGGGATGTGGTTTAGTGCAGGGCTTGGCAGTGCTGGGTGGATGGACTCGATGGTCTTGAATGATTTCATGATTCAAAGTCAGGGATCTCTAAGTGCCCCCATGCTCAGGGGAAGGTCTTTCAGCCCTCTGGCCACACCACGTATCCAAGCCCCAAAGCAGGATGCTTGAAGCATCGCAGCCAGTCATGCCAGAGGCTTTGGGGCAGAGCTGGATTCTGATCCCAAAGCAACAATGGCAAAGGTGTTTTGTTCCAGGTGAAAGCCCAGAGAGCTGCTCCCAGCTGTGGGAAAGGGGATGAAGGAGATTGTTCCTCCTCAACCTGCTCCTCATCCTAACCCTCCTCTCTGATGTCTCCTGCCAGCTCCAACGAGATGATGTGTCCCTCCCAGCAGCTGATGCTGTGGCAAGTATCCTGCCAGGAAAGCAGCCATTCCCACATGGAGAGCAGAGGTACAGGGACCAGTGTGGTTTTGGCTCCCTCTTCTCATCCTCCTTGGGGTGGTTTCCTCCTTCCTCCATTCTCTGCATATTTTTCCCAGCAGCTTTTACTCCTGCCTCAGTGCTGCTGATCATACTCTTCATTTCCTCCAGCCTCCCACCCTTCCTGCACTCCCATCCGTCCCAGCACCCCAAACAGGCTCCTGTCTCACGTGGAGAGTTCTTTGGCCAAGGTTTTGCCAGTGTTTCACAGTGTCTCCCCTGCTTTTGGCTCCGCAGGTCCCAGAAGATCTTTGGAGATCACCAGGAGCTGGTGAGTGCCAGGGAGACAGGAGGAGCAGGGACAGGGGGGACACCAGTGGGGGGACACCAGTGGGGGAACAGCAGTGTCTCCAAGAAGAGTCCTGACTCGCATGGGGACTAAAGCCAGTGAAGGTCTGGGAGGGGCTAGGAGGAGCAGACCTTGAGCTTTGGCTGGAGGGTCCTTTAACTTGGGAATGAACCAAAGCCTGGATGAAACAGCTCTCAGGCACATGGAGAGGAAGTAGCAGAGCCTCTGGCTGCATCTACACCCCCTTCCCCCACTTCCCAAGGCTATGTGATGCTGATGCAGCCCCTCCCCACACTCCTGGCCCCACCGTGGGCCGCTGGCCAAGGCCATTTCCAAGGCTGGGAGCGGGAGGCCAGGGGAGCTGGAGGCACATGACTCACTCAAGCAAGGTCCCTGCTGTGAGGATCCCCCCAGAGTGGCAGGGAGGAATTCAGGAGAGTCAGCCTGAAAAGGTAAAAATCCATAGGAAATTTTATCCCCCCAGCATCACCTGGCAAGGCATCCCCCAACCACACCACACAGGTGCCAAAAAAACCCACCTTCATCTGCTTAAAAACATTAATCTTTCTGTTATTTATTCTTCACCCCATCCCTTCTTTTAAAGACCTGTAAAGTCTCAAAAGGCTCAGAGATTGGGGATGACTCCCAGATCCAACACTGCTTCACCCCACATCCTTGTGAGATTCCCCCAAGGGGGTTGTAGGAACAGATGGGGAAATGAAGGAGTAGTCTGTGGGATGGAAGCAGAGATGGGTGGATGCAAAGGAGAAGGTTTGAAAGGACAAAATGGATGGTTGGAGAAGAAAAGGGTGAGTGGTTGGAGAAGAAAAGGATGGATGGATGGATGGATGGATGGATGGATGGATGGATGGATGGATGGATGGAGAAGAGAAGGATTAATACGTGAATGCATGGATGGATGCATGAGAAAAGGAAGGATGGATGGAGAAGAGAAGGATGGACAGAAGGATTGACAGAGAAAAGAAGGATTTACACATGAATGTGTGGATGGATGGACTGATGGGAAAGAGAAGAATGGATGGAAGAGGAAGAGAAGGATGGATGGTGGCAAGAGGAGTGGAAAATCTGGATGTTTCTTAGCTCCTCCATGGTGGGTCAGACCCTCAAGTCACATATCCCCTTGGGTCTGGGGACAGCCCTGCCTGCCACAGGATGCCAGCAGCTCTGCTCTGGGGTGGCAGAAGGTGGACAGCTACCACCTGGCGCTGAAGAGGATGGCAGGGGATCTCCTGTCCCTGCGCCAGCACGTCACCAGCCTGGAGGTGGAGAACAGGCGCCTGCGGCACAGCCTGGCCTTGCAGGAGGAGCTGGGCCACCCTCTGCTCCGTGACACCGACTTGGATGTCATGACCCGGGAGGAGCTGCTGCACAGGCTCGGTGTGTGGTGGGGAAGGGGCAGGTGGAGACTGGGGAACCATCCTCCCTGGTCCCCTGGCCAGGTGACAAAGACATGGAATGGCTTCTTGCAGTCACCCTCGAGCACAAACTGGTGGCCAGCACGGCAGAGATGAGGAGACTGAAGGATCGTGTCCAGCAGCTGCAGAATGAGCTGATCCGGGTATGGATGTGAGCAGAGGCTGCCTGGGGGATGGAGTTGGGCTGGAAAAGCAGGGGAGCAGCAGGGAGAGCATCACAGGCCCCCCAAAGCCAAGCAAGTGCCTGAGAGCTCCAGGACCACCACCACCCCCCCTCCACCGTGAGGCTCTCCCAGGTGATGCCCCAAGGCATGAGGTTCAACACAGAGCTCTCTGGGGGAATTTCCCCTTCCTCCCTCACAGAAGAACGACCGTGAGAAGGAGCTGGTGCTGCTCCAGCAAGCCCACCGGCTGCAGCAAACCGTGCTGAGGAGGTGCCAGGAGAAGGTGGCCAAGGCAAAGGGCTTGGAGGAGACGGTGCAGCAGCAGGAGAAGGTGAGTCGTGGGGCACTAGGCTGGGGTGAGAAGGACAGACTGTGGGCCATGAGGCTCTGTGGAGCAGATGGGACCATGCGGTCCATTCCACTTCTCCACGAGATGATCACCACAGCCTGGCATTTGGCTGGTGACATGCAGACAGCTCTGCTTTCTCCCACAGGTCATCAAGGTGATGGAGCAGGTGCTGCAGGAGAAACTCACCGGGGTGGGCAGGAGCATGGAGAAGCTGGCAGGTGGGTGCAAGAGGGAATGAGGACCCTCAGGGGGGTCCCATACCCAGCTGCTGGGCTCCCCGGGACGATCAGTGGGTCCTCAGCCCCCCCCAGCACCCATCCCTGGGCACGGGAGAGGTGAGGGCTTGCTCTAGCCCCCATCCCTGCATGGGGAGGCATGCAGGACACATCCCAGTGCCCCCCATGCCCCCATCCCACAGGTGAAGCCCTCTCCAGGGAGGCGCACACTCCACTGCTGGCCAAGAACCACCGGCTGGGGGAGGAGGTGGTGAGGGCTCCCCACCCTGCACCCCCCATCACCCCACAGCCCTCAGCCTTGCCGGTGAGACTGGGGAGGGGATAAAGGGCTGGGAGGGGGGGCAGAGCTGTGGCACCCCCAAAAGCACCACTGGAGGGTCCCGTGGGGGCATCACCTAGGTGGCATCTCTGGCTCTGTGGGGCAATAGCCACCCCATGGCTTGCCCCCACTGTGAGCAGTGGGGAAAAGCAGGCAAATCCGACACAGCTCTTCCCACTCCTGCTCAGCCTGTGCCCACAGAGTGTTTTGGGGGGCACAGAGAAGCTGCCTCTGCTGGCCAGGCTGGAGGAGGCACAAGCCCGTGGGCGGGTGCTGAAGAGGCAGGTGAGTATCACCCCTCTGTACCCGACTTGATGGTGGAGTGCTTGGAGTGTCAGGCACCTCTGGCACCCATTTCCCGGGATAGCCAGCCTGTTTTGGGTCTGTCCCAGCTGGAGAAGGTGGGGCCAGGAGAAGCAGGAGCTTGGAACCGTCTGCTGGAGCGGGAGCATGGCTTCCTCCACTCCTCAGTGAGCACATAGGAGGAACCAAGGACACCCTACGTGGGGGCTGGCAGCGGGTGTTTGCTGCCAGTGGGAAGAACTGGGGCTCAGAGCCACCCTTGTGGTTTAGGGAGAGATGCAGGGTTATGTCTCTATGCCCACCCTCACACTGGGAGGAATCTGCCTCAGTTTCCCTGCAGGACAAGAGGGAGGGGGAAAGGTGGTCCCTAGGGCCCCCAGAAGCCCAGAATAAACCCCTACCGACCCAGAGCCCTCTCACCCATACCTGATGCCCCCCAGAAAGGAGGGGGGTCTGGAATTACAGCTCCCCAAGACCTTTTCCTGTCCCTCACCAGAACCTGACAGCGATTTCCATGGCCCCCAGGAGAAGACCCCACACCCTGCCTCCCCTTCCCTAACCCGTGCCCGCTGAGAGAGATGGAGAAATCCAATGCTGGCAAAAAGAAGACAGTACTTTTTGACGGGATGCCATGACAGAGGAAATCAGAGGCAAAGCAGAACATTCAAAGGTGTTGGAGGAGCACGGCCACAGTCCCTGGTTTGGTACAGAGGGGATCCCCGTGGAGCTGGAGGGGTGCAGCAGTACCAACCCACCCTCCCACCCCACACTCCCTTGGGGTGGCTCCGGTTTATCTCCGCCGTGGTGTAAGCACAGCCTTGAGCCAAGGCAGGGATGCAGCAACGCAAGGCTGTGGCCCTGAAAGCGTCCCAGACGTCCCCCAAATCCCAGCCCCAGGCTGGAGGCTGGCTGGAAGGAGCTGAAAGTGCCTGTTGGGATGTGGGGGGATGTCCCCAAATGGATACAGACTAGGTGTCACCCGGGATCAGGCTCCTCAAGCCTGGGATTTGAGTGGCCGTAAGGTCAAGTAGATGGGTTTGTCCGGGATCAGAATGAGATCAAATTTGGTCCCAATTTCCACTGCTCTCATGGTTTCAATCTTGAAGTTCTCCAGGATCTGGAATGAGAGGGAACAGAGCAGGCGGGTTGGGAAGGGCTCGGAGCAACCTGGTCTAGCGGAAGGTGCCCCTCCCCATGGCAGGGGGTTGGAATGAGATTATCCTTAAGATTCCTACCAACCCAAACCATTCTGTGTGATTCCACAGAAAACTTTGCCACCTCCCTGGTCCCTTCCAGAGCCATGGTGTCCCAGCAGCGGGATGCTCACCTGCATGAGGAAGAGCTGCATCTCCAGCTCAGCGATCCGGCGCCCCAGGCATTGCCGAGGTCCAAACCCAAAACTCAAGCCCTGGAAGTGCTTGGGGCCAGCTGCCAGCCAACGCTGGGGCCTGAACTGCTCTGGCTTGGGAAAGACCTCAGGATCTCGGCCCATGGCGTAGAGACCGACCTGCACCAGCGTCTGTAGGGAGGGATCAGCCCTGTGGGTCTGGGCTCTCCACATAGCTTTGCTGAGGTGCAGGGATGGCATACAGCCCCCATTTGCTCCCTCCCATATGATCTAGGTCCCACAGCCGGGTCGGGGTGAGGAGGGACCCAGTGGCCATGCTCACCTTGGGCGGTATGCGGTAGTCCTGGAGAATGACCTCCTGAGTGGTGTACCTCTGCAGGGTCACAGCCACGGGGTGCAGCCTGGGGAGACAAGTCCCACACACCTCACCTTGGGGACAGCCTGGCCTGCTCACATCCCTCCTCGATTCATGACAGTTTGGGGAGGGAAGGGGCTGAGGGTGCTTTTCAGCAGGGGCTCCTCCTCACCTGAGCGTCTCCTTGATGGTGGCTTTGAGCAGCCGAATGGTTTTCAGCATCTTCACCCTGTCTCCTGCTGCCTCCTGCTTGGCAGCCAGGACCTCTGCCCGAAGCTGCTCCTGGACCCCTGGGGACCGTGCCAGCTCAAACAGGGCCCACTGCAGCGTCATGGAGGTCTGGAGCAGGGCAGGGAAGCAAGGCTCAGCACCAACCAGGACCTTCTCCCTGCCCAACCGCCCTGCCCTCTCTGTACCGTATCCACCCCTCCTGCCATCATCTCGGTGATGCTGGCCCTGATGTCCTCCAAGGGCAGCTTGTCCCGCATGATGAGGTTGCAGAGGATGCCCATGTACTCCTTGGTGCTCTTGCGTTGCAGCCGTAGGTCCCGGTAGACATTTTGAATGCATTTGTCCGCTGAGGAGACAAGGAGCCATGCAGTGGTCTTCCTCCCCCAGGGACATGGTGGAGGAGGAAGGCACCTCAGGACATTGCTGTCCCAGGGGGAGACACCCTGCAGGAGGGTTATCCCAGGTGCCCAAAGCCCTCTGAGGCCACAAGCCTCTCTGAGACAGCTGCTTCCCTCAACATGCTGCCCCATCATTTGCCCTTCATCACTCCTGGATGGTTCCCCTTGGCTCCATCCCACAAGTTCCAGATGTGGAAACTCTTCCTGACCTTGGTGGTCGGACCCAAGAGGTCTCCACACTGCTGACAGGAGGTTGCACTATAGAGTCAAGCCCTCACAGGGACCTGGGATGACAAAGGGAGGTGCAGGCAGGAGGAACGCTCACCCTGGGAGAAGATTGCATCCCAGGCCTGGACGTGGTCCCGCCACATCTTGGTGTTGAGGTGACGGAGGAGAGCAGGTGGCAGATAGAGCATGGGTGATGTGGTGTGGAACATCAGAGTCACGGCATCGATGAAACGCTGTGCCTCGGGGTCCACAAAGTCCTGCAGCAGCCCCAGGCGCTCCCCATACAGCACGTGGCACACAGCTGCAAGGACAGCACCTGTGAGGGGACCTGTCCCCATCCCCTTCCACCATTCCGTGGACAGCTCCAGCCTTTCCAAGACCTGGCTTGGCCTCCTGTTTGTTCAGGGTCATGAAGGGTTGGGCTGGGTAGGGTGGGCCACCAGCTGATGACCAGTAAATGATAAAAGAGTCTTTTATCAGGTGTTGAGTTGTTCTACACTTGTCTGGAGAGAGGACATCCTGCCTGAAGAGAGGACACCCCTCTACACACTTTGGCTTTGGGGGAGATGCTGGTTGGCCCATCCCTGAGGATGAAACCTGGGGAAAAGAGTGGGTTTTTTTGGGGGGACACACGTCTTGAGGCTCACACCCCTGACACTCACACTCCAGGGCGAAGCGGAAGAGCTCATGGGTGAAGTCAGCAGTCCAGTGCTCCCGGCCACTCTTCTCCACCTGGGCTCGTGCCCGCTGGATAAAATCCTCACCCACCTGGCTCAGCAGAGGCACAAACCCCTCCACCACCTGTGGCGACAGCACCTCCTTGTTCAGCATCAGGCGGTCCGAGCGCCAGGCCTCCCCCGTCCTGCAGCACACCAAAGTGGAGCTCAGAGGTGTCTCCCCGAGCCAGGGGATGCCGCTCCCCAAAGCACAGCACCAGCCAGTGTCCCCACCACCCTTCTGATGCTCCAGCTGCTCCCCACCCCATGTGCTGGGCTATGGAATTAGGCCCTGGGAGCTCCGTTTTTGGGGGACCCCCCGACTCACTTGAGGAGCACACCGTAGGGCTTGTTGCGGAAGTCACGATATGCCACCCATGGGGGGACACTGAAGCGCTCTGGCAGAGTCCCCTCTGCCTGGAAGAGGGTGGCAGCGTCCTGGGGACTGATGATATTCACGCTCTCGTAGGCACCCAGCTTCTCCCTGATGGCGTGAAGAACAGGGTCAGCCTGCCCTCTGACCCTCAGAACCCCCAAATCAACAACCTGCCCCCTTGCGTGCCCTAAAATCCTGCTGGAAGGTTCCATCCTGGGGAATGCAGCAGCTCAGCACCAGGATTAGGCCCTCAGGATTCAGGTGGGAATGGAGAGCAGTGCTGAAATTAAATCCTCCTCCCCTTCCTCCTCAGATTCAGACACTGCAGAGATCAGAGAGGGCAGAATCCTCTCCAGCTTCACCATCCCATCTTCCCTGTATTCTGCATCCACAAGGCATCGCCAGAGCACAGGGTCCATTCCCTCCTGTCCCAGGTTTCTGGTCCTCTCCCAAGGATCTGTCCCCTCCTGCCTCCCATTCCCTGTCCCATCCCATGGCACAGGGTCTGTCCCCTCCTGCCTCCCATTCCCTGTCCCATCCCATGGCACAGGGTCTGTCCCCTCCTGCCTCCCGTTCCCTGTCCCATCCCATGGCACAGGGTCTGTCCCCTCCTGCCTCCCGTTCCCTGTTCCCCCTCAGGGCACCAGCTCTGTCCCCTCCTGCCCCCCTCTTGCCCATCACTGTGGCATCAAGCCTGGTCAGCCCACAGCAAGCCAAGGGTCCTCCAGCAGCTCAGCCACATATTCCCCCCTCTCTCACCCGGAGCAGGGCTGGGAAGAGCATCATCCTCCGGGACTGGACAAACTGCTGGGATTAGGGAGCAGGGTGAGAGAGACAAAGGGAGCCAGACGCCACCTCACCTGTAAATGGGTCCAAACTGCTGGAACTTGCGAGTCATGATGTGATGCACGTTGTTCAAGCCGCCCTCCTGCCAGAAGCGGTACAGGTTGAGCCAGCCGGCTCGCCATTCCCCTGGCAGCTGGTTGAAGGGCCGGGGAGTTGAGGGGACGGGGGTGGCAGTCCCCGCAAGCCGGTGGCATCCCCCGGCTGGGGCAGGGGGACATCCCCGCAAGGTGCCGGTCCTGCGGGCAGCACGGGCGAGCATGGGAGCGGGCGGCGGAGAGGGAAAGGTGGAGAGGGGAGGGTGGCCTCGCTCTTATCCCTGCTCAAGGAGAGATGCTCTCGCCCGCCTCCCGATGAGTCACGGGCCCCCCGGAGCCGGGGACAGACGGGCACTGGGGCATGAGGCAGCACGAAGTGCTTGGCAGAGCATAGTCCCCTCCCTGCCTTGTGTGGCAGGTGACATGCTGGCCTGGAGTGGCAAGGGGTGACCACGGGTGACACTGGCAAGTGGCCGATGTCACCCCACTAAAGGCGGGTTACTGGTGTCAGCGCTGACAATGAAAACTTGGCTGCTAAGGGAACAAATGGTTTATCTACCAAATAAATGATAAAAATTATCTAGAGGACAAAATAGTGGGGGTTGGATATAATAAAGGATACGTCATCCCAGCAGGGGACAGGCTTGGGGACCCCTGGCCAGGGTCACCCCAGGAGGGGACAGCCTCAGGAACTGGGGATAGGGTCATCCCAAGAGGGGACAGAGGGTGCTGGGGGTGGACACATCTCGAGTTCCTAGGCTCCAACCCTAACCCAAATCACCCCCCTTTCAGGAGGGAAAGGCTTTTTGGGGTGTCCTGAGCCAGGGACAAAGGCTGCAGCTCCCAAGGGTGGTGGCAGGCAGGGTCCCTTGTCCCCAGGCACAGTAACACCCATTGACGGTGGTGGAGATAATGGGGAGGGCTACACTGAGAGGGGCCCTGAGGCTTCTCTTTGGGGTGTCTCTGGGGTCTCGGGTGTCTCTGGAAGGGACGGGGAGCAGCGGAATGTCCGGGGCCGGAGATGCTGAGCCGGATTCGGCGGCGGATGCGACAACGGTGGCGGCCACCGGGGGTCGCACCTGGCCCGCCAGTGCCACCGCACGGGGACAGTGCTGCCTTCGTCCCCAACCGCGGAACGTGGAGCCTGTGCCCTGCCAGGGCACAAGAGCTGTCCCCTCCTGACACACGGTCCCTGTCCCCTCCCAGGGCACAAGAGCTGTCCCCTCCTGACACACGGTCCCTGTCCCCTCCCAGGGCACAGGAGCTGTCCCCTCTTGCCCCATGGTCCCTCTCTCTCCCAGAGTACAGGGTCTCTATTGCCCGAGGTTTTCAATCCCCTCCAACAGAGCAGGATTTGTCCCTTCCTGCCCTAGAGTCCCTGTCCCCTCCTAGGGCACCAGCTCTGTACTCCCTGCCCCATGGTACCTGTCTCTGTACATGGCACAGGATCTGTCCCCTTCTACCCACAGTCCCTGTCCCCTCATAGGGAAGAGGACCTGTCTCCTCCTGCCCCCCAGTTCCTGTCCCACTACTGCTCCAGGTTCTGGTTCCCTATCCAGGACCAGAATCTGTCCCTTCTCAGGGAACAGGGTCTGTCCCCTCTTGCCCCATGGTCCCTGTCCCCTCCTGTCCCAGGCCCCATTGCTTGTCCCAGCATGAAAAAACCAACTGGCTGCATGTGCACCCCAGAGCAATCCCACGCTCTGAGGACAGGGTGGCACAGTGTCCTTCACCCCCTGCACTGTCATCACTGTCCTGGGTGGGACCTGCTGCCTCCCCTCCCACCAGGGACATGGGGGCAGAGCCCAAGGGACACAAAGGGACACACTGCCCCACGCTGAGCTCTGCCCTGTCAGCCGCCATCTCCAGCCCCAAGGTCACAACCCCCCATCACACTCAGTGTCACCTCTGCACTGCCCCTTTCCATGACCTCCCCAAAGTGTGGGGACAACTCATGGGCTCCTTCACCCCTCGCCTGTGCCCTGCATGACTAAGGGTTCCCACACACATTCTCGCCTGACTCGGGTGTATCCCTGCTCTTTTGGGATAAGTGAAACGGAGAGTCCACGTCTCTCCAGTGGCCTCTCTTTGCCACCCACACTAGGAACAAGAAGGGCCCCTCCAGTGTGCTTTCGTCCCTCTGAGAGGTGACACTGTAGGCGTGGTGCTTTCATTTTCCAGCCATGGGGTTTCCCTGACACATCATCTCTGGGGCGAGTGGGTGACTCACTCCCTTCACACCTTCCCCCTGCAAATAACCACTCCAGGAGGCTGCTGAGACCCCCTCAGCTCTGCTCCACAACCCCAGATCCAATCAAACCCCCATTTCCCTGCAAAATCCCCCTCCTCAGCCTCATCTCTCAGGAACCCAGGGCTGGAAACGCCAAAACTGTGGAGATTTAGGAGAGTGAAGATGTTTTGGTGGAGCAGCTCATCCATCCTTATATTATTTCTGTCCCTGCCCCAGAGCCAGAGGGAGTAGGCTGGGATGGGGCTGACTTCAGGCAGGGCAATGCAGCAAGTGGATCTGTTTTGAAGGGAGAATAAAGGGACAGTGTCACATCACTGGGATGGAGAGAGGAGCACTGAAGAGTGAAATCCAGCTGGAAAAAGGACATGGAGCTGCTGCTTTGCTTTCTTACCTTAAAAATATTCCCTGCATCTCTATGTGGATCATCCTTCTTGGCTCTCTGGTGCTCACACTCATCCCATGGAAAGGATGGTGATTTTCGTGTGTTTTCCAACAACTTCTCTTTTCAGCAGTGATTTCAGCTTGGGGTCTTCTCTGCTCTCCCATGACTGAATTCATTCATTGCAAGCTTTCAGCTCCTGCCCACAAAGAGGTAGCTGGGAAAATTCCAGTAGTAAAAATGCTGCCCAGAAACCCTGTGATTCAATTTGGGGCTGGGAGGGGGGGGAAAACTCATTTTCATAATATTATTTTGAAAAAGAGAAACTTTCAATAGCAAACAGACTGTAAGTGTGACCAAGCAGCTCTTGCTGGAGGGTTTCCCCTGGGAGCAGAGAGAAGGGGATGACCTGGCACGTGGTCATCATCTCCCACAGCATCCCTGAGGCACTTGGTGATGCTTAAGGAGCTGACAGAGCATTCACAGGATGGAGCCATCCAGGACAAGCTTTAATGTGAAAAAGGAACAATTCTACCTCATTTTTATTCTCCTGCTTCATTCAACTGAATCTTTTCTTACTAATTTACTGCCTGCAACCCCAGACCTAAAAATTGCTGGGCTGGTGCCTCATTTTTGGGGTCTCCATCCAGTTGGGATGGGATATCCCACCCGAATGGGATGCATTCTTCAGCGAGGATCATCCCATGTGGGTATTGGAGTGGAAATTCATGGCTGGAAGGGGAAATCATTTGTGTGTACTGCTGTGGGAAGGATGAGCATGGCCACGTGAGAGGAAGGATTATCCCATGTTTAACTTCCTCCAGCTTCTCCTGGGTCACCACATTTCTGGTAAACAGCTGAATTTCCCACTCAGCCAGCCCTGATCCACCTCATTTGCATGGTATCACCCACACCTTTTCCTCTGTGTCCCAGCATGGACCACAGGCAAACACATGATGAGACAAGCACCTGTGCAAGGCTGGTTAAATCCTGAGAGCCTCAGGAAAATGGGAAAATAGCCAGAGGGCAGCAAATAAGCCCTACAAATAGAGCTTTCACATCACCAACTTGGAAAGCAGATTAGACAAGGGGTGAAGGCAGCTGGGAGGGAGCCACGTGGGTGGCAGAGTTTCAGGCACCTGATCCAGACAGTTGAAATCCCTGGATAGAGCTATAAATGCATTTTTTTATGAGAGGATGGAAGGTGCGGCCCTGATACAGCATCACCTCCCCATCCAGCCCTTTTAAATCCAGGGGTGGCAGTTGGGATGTTCATATTCCAGGCTCCAGCAGTAACTTCTGAGGTGGCTCTGTACCTCCATCCCACCAGGAAAAGCTTTTTAGTGGGGTGCTATGGGTAGAAGCACCAACTTGGCTGAGCCTGCAGTCAGTGCATCCACTGTGAGATTTCCCACCAGCTCTGGCATCTGATTCAGAGGAATACAGGATTTCCTGGGACTATTATCCCACATGGCAAACCCTCCTGGAGCAGCCCCTGGTGAGGCTCGAGGCAGAAATACCAAAAAAAGAATGATGCTGGGAAAAAAAATGAAATGCTCATGGCTTTTGTTTGAGATCTACAGCCGTTCCCATTGTGCCTGTGCTGGAGGCAGCTCAGAGAAGCTGCTGAAATACCTGACCTTCCTGTGCGTGCCTGCTCCTGTGAAAACACAGATCCCAAAATAACTCCCTTGAACAATGTGGCCATAGTTGGGGTGAGGGCGGTGACTCTCCAGCCTTCCCCTCCAGCAGCCCTGAAGCCACAATAAATCCTGATGCCTTTGTGTTTGCCCCCAGCTTTTGGCTCATTGTATTTAAGGAAACAGCCAGCGGGTGGTGGAAATGTATCCCAGAATAAAACACAGCCCGAAGGGTTCAAGTTTTGCTGCATTTCTTGGGGAATTTAACAAAAGGTTCCATGTTTTGTCCTGGCTGTTCCCAGGGAATGGGGATGGAAACCTGCTGGGGATGTAGATGGTGCTGCAGTCCCTTTGTATGTCTGTGAGTCTCCCTATCACCCAGGGGTCCTGGGTTATTCCTGTGGTGCTTGATTCCATGCTCTCAGCCAGATGGTTTGGGCAACCAAAGTGGCATTGTTGCTGCCAGTACCCCGCTTCCAACCCACTCCCAAGGGGCTCAGTATCACCTTCATGTGCTGCTCTCAGCCCTCCTGCCAAGGGATTTAGTGAAGGATTTTAGAACATTGAATTTTCATTGGCATCAACGGAGCTGGGAACGCAAGCAGCTTGCTGTCCATATACAGCACCCAAAAAATATGTCTGAGTGCTGGATCCCTCATCCTTCCCATCCCGGGCGAACTCCTCACCTCCTCCCATGGCAGAGAGGGGGCTGCCAAAAATCACACTTCTTGTTTTAGCTCTGTTGAAACCCGCCTGCCTTTTGGGCTCATTTCTCCTTCTTTACGTCAAGCTGCCACATATGCTGCTCGCGCCAGCGGGAAGTTTTCTGCCAAAGGCAGTGCTAAGGAAGAAAGGAGGCAGGGGAGAGTTTCGCTTTCAGCTGCCAAACCCCCCCTCTGCAGATCAGGGACCTGCAAAAGCTCCTGCGAGTCCTCCAGCCCAGATCCTGGGGGACACAGGTGCCTGTCAGTGCCATTCTTGTGTTCCCATCACCTCCGAGGCTTTGCAGACACACCACTGCAAACCAGGGCTGGAGCTCAGGACTCAACCATCCACCCCTGAATATTTTCCTGCAGGAAGAGGCCCAGCATAAACACTAAGAATAGCACACAGAAAGGCAGCTGGGCATGGACTGGGATGAAGCCATGACACTCCAAAAGCCCTGCACCAGGTCTGCCTTTGTGCCAAGGTGCTTTGATGGGGAGAGAGGGAAGGTATTGTTCTCTCCTGCTTTTGTTGGCACCATTTAAAAGTTTGAATTCCTGTTCTCTGCTTCCCTCCAGCCCAAGCCCAGCCTTTCCCCCGCTGCAGCTCTCAATAATAAGCTCCTTTTCCCCCAAAATCAGCTAAAAAAGCAGGAGCATCCCAAGCAGAAGGTGATGGGATGGTTCCACACCCATCAGGACCACCACTATTTCCATTCCTCCTTTTCCATGAGTGCTGCTAACATCCCCTCCTGGATGTTCCAGTGGGAATTTGCCCAACTTCTCACTCCAGAAGGCATCAGTCTGAAGGAGAAACAGCAAATCCAGGATTGGTTTGGGGCTGCTGCTGGTGGGATATGGAAAAAGGCATGGGCACCCTTCAGTCATGGGGAAAAGGGATAGGCAAGACCCTGGTCACCATCATAGTAGCATCCCTCAACTTCTGCAGAGAAACACAGCATTCGTCTGCTCTTTCCCATTCTTTATTCCAATTCACTTTGGTTACAGTTCTGAAAGGTTTTTTTGGTAGCTGTTGTGGTGTTTTTTTTCTCTAATCTGAACCCACCTTCTGTAATATTATAAAACTCTACAAGTACAGTAATGACCAGTTAATAATAAATAGGTATTCGTTAGTTCACGAAGTTAAAGTGCTTTGAGAAGGGATGTAAGAAGCTCTATCCTAGATTCCAGGGGGGGGAATACCTTGGAAATGTAGTGCAGTAGGAAGCTCTGGCCCGTTGTCTGTAGTCTGTGGTCACGAGAGGCACATGGCATCTCCTCCCTTGCCCAAAAGACCCCTCGGGCACTCCTGAGTGAGCAGGCACGAAGCAGGAGCTGTGCTGCTGCAACAGGTTATTGGAAGCATAAGACAGGATGCCCTCACCCTTACACAGCCCGAGGTCAGGGTGCTTTGGACTGGGAAAGGTTTGGACAAGGTGTGGGATCACCCTTTGCAGGGAGAGCATCCCATTTTTCACAGTTTAGTCTTGCTCAGAGATCTCTAAGCCCGAGAGAAGCAAACTCTGGGCCTCCCCTGTCCCCTCACTGGGGGAAAGGAAGCAGAACTGCTCTGGGCTGTGGGGACAGGCACAGCCCGCCTGAGCCAGGCAGTGTTGCCCTGAGATCTGCAGCCTCTTTCCCTGAGGAAGCCCGGTTCCTCTCCTGGAGGAGTGATGTGGGGAGCAGGAGTCACCTGCTGCCCACAGATAAATGCCCTTAGCTGCCTGCAGAGGATTTGTGCGTTTCAAAGCTCTTCCCAGGGCCTCCCAGTTTGGTTTGGGCTCTGCTTCCATCTTCCCTTCCTTCCCTTCCAGTCCCCTTCCATCTGCCCTTCCTCACACCCCAAATCTAATCACCTTCCAAGGCTTTTCCATGCAAACTGCTAACTTTGCACCTGCACTTGCAGGTTTCCAGTGCTATAATTCCCAATCTCCCTCCCACATCGAAGCCAGCTGCAAACAAAAAAATAAGAAACCAAAGCCCAAAACCCTTCCAGAGCCCAATTCTCCAGACCAGAAGGGGACTCACAAGTGGCGCTGGGAGCGTTTTAGCTGCTTGCCAACCCAAACAATAGCCACTAAAAACTTGGAGGCATCAGTCCTCGCTTGGATCAACCAGTTCAGAAGGCCAAGGGCCGGCTCCTCCTCTTCACTGCATGCATTTTCCCAAAGTGAGGAGTGGCCATGCCCTAAGGATCAGTGCATGCACGTTGGCAGAAGTCCTCTGAATGTCCACACCCAGAGTGGGATCAGGATAACAGAGCTGCCAGGGAAAGGCTGTCACTGGTACAGCAAACGTCCCCCACACATCCCCAGCTCCTGCTCCTCCTGGCCCTGCAGTCACATCCCCCTCACTGAGGCTCTTCCACCGAGGTCAAAAACGGAGAAGGTGCTACCCAGGACCTCTCTGGGGACAATCAAAGATTAATGTCCAAGGAGCACTTAAGAAAAGAGGGATCTCGCCTCAGGAGTAGACAGCAAGTGCAGGAAGAGCAGGATGGTGGGAACACAGTTGTGTTCAGCAGAAAAGCTCCACCAAAGCTGCCATCAGGAGCAGCTGCAGCCATGAGCCAAAGGTCATGGTGGCCTGGCCCTTCTGGAACAGGAACCGGAGCTGGTTGACCAGGCGCTCCTTCACCAGTGCCTGCTTGAAGCCATCCTCCTCTGAGACGCAGACATAGTGGCCATAGTGGCCGTGGCTGACATTCTGGATGAAGTGGAAGCAGTCCTGCTGTGGGTGGGTGGTGTTGCAGGTCTTGATGAGGCTGTTGTTGTGGTACCAGTTGTAGGTGGCATAGTGGGACTCGATGGAACAGTTGAGGTAATAGCGGGAGAAAGGGACAACTGCGATGTTCTGGTAGTCATCTGCAGGAAGAGATGGAGAAGGAGATGAGGCAGAAGTGTCCAAGAACCACAGATTCCCCCACAAGCACCTAGGGAAGACAAGCTGGGCCAATGGGGACATGCCTGTGGCAGGAGGGGTAGAACTGGATGACCTTTAAGGTCCCTTCTAACCCAAACCTTTCCATGATTCTCTGTTAATGACAATGGCCCAAGTCTGGTGAAGTCCACAGGACTTTTCTCCCAGGACACAGAGCTTAAATCTCTCCCACCCACCTCCAAAATACATAATCTCCACTAACTCCAACCTGGTGTCTTGATTTCATTCCCAGTTTCCCAGAAACGAATAGTAACACCTCATACAACCCATCCAAAGACTGGAGAATCAGCCACCTGGCCAAAACCACCCCCAGGGGCATTGTCCCACGGCTCAAAACCTTTACATACCTTCCTTGATATCCCCATTTTGGCAGTTTCCTCGCCACACATCCAAGTTCAGGTTCTGAAGCACCTCCCTAGCGGATGGGAATGGAAACAAGCATTAACAGAACATCAGGGAAGTGGCATTTCAGGGATAGGAAAGGAATCACCCATACGAGGTCAACAGAAGTCTATTACCTGGGATTATTGGGGTAGGGAAAACACCCTTCACATTCCCAATTAGGAGTTTGGTGATGGCAAATGTGAGACCCAGCAGAAAAAAGATGGAGAACATGCTGCCCAGGACGCCTTTGGGGACAGTCAAAGATTGTGGGTTGGGACTGGGTGATCAAAACCCCCTCAAGGGAGGGATGGATGCCTCCAGAGAGGTCCCAAACTTTTTGGGACAGCATCAACATCTGCACTTTCCTGCCTTGATATGATGGGCTCATCTCTCTCTGTGATGGAAAGATGGCCTCAAAACTATGTGTGGCTATGGCCTGGGACAGGAATGTCAAGGGTCTGGGTGTTTATCCCATGGAAGCAGTGGGCTGTGGACACCACGTACCGGTTTAGGGTCACCGACTGGCAGGTCCCGTTGGCCCACCCACAGTAGGGGTCCCTCGCCAGCAAGCAACTGTGGCAGTTGTTGCGATACGCCCTGCACATGTCCATGGGGATCTCCAGGACTTTACTCGTGGAGCCAACATACAGCATGGCCTGCAGGAGAAAAGAATAGGGGATGATCTTCCTGGAACCATGTCCCAGTGCCACCTGGTGAGTGTCATCAGAAGGACATGGAGCTGCTGGAGCGAGTCCAGAGGAGGCCACGGAGATGGTCCAAGGACTGGAGCACCTCTGCTCTGGAGCCAGTCTGGGAGAGCTGGGGAGGTTCACCTGGAGAAGAGAGGGCTCCAGGGAGACCTGAGAGCCCCTTCCAGTGCCTAAAGAGGCTTCAAGAGAGCTGGAGAGGGACTTTGGACAAGGGCCTGGAGGGACAGGACAAGGGGGAATGGCTTCCCACTGACAGAGGGCAGGGTTAGATGGGATACTGGGAAGAAAATTCTTCCCTGGGAGAGTGATAAGGCCCTGGCACAGGTTGCCCAGAGAAGCTGTGGCTGCCCCAGCCCTGGAAGTGTCCAAGGCCAAGCTGGACAGCACTTGGAGCAACCTGGTCTAGCAGAAGTTGTTCTTGACCATAGCAGGTGAGTGGAACTGGAGGAGTTTTAAGGTGTCTTCCAGCCCAAACCATTCTGTGATTCCATTACTCTACTTCCAGACCCAGGCTGGCACTAAATCTGTCCCTGCCTTCCCTGCTGCCTGATTTTAAAGTTACAGCCCAACCCACTGTTTTCCTTCCCATGGAGAAAGCAGAGACCCACCCTCTTGTGGTCCAGGATCATGGACTGGATCGGGTCCTTATTTGGAAAGACCTGGAGCTCCATGATGTTCTGCACCCCATCTGGCAGCTCCACGACCTTGTGGATGGATCCCTTGTCTAGGAAGAAAAAGGGGAGAGCCCTGATGAGGCATCCTGAGAGCGGAAGAGATGATGATGCCAAGAGATTCCAAGAGTCTGACTGGATTTCTGACACCAGCCACCCAGAGAGAACAGGAACTTGCCCAAAAGCAGCATCCTGAGGGAACATGAGGGAACAAGGCTCAGGAATCCTCATTGTTCACCCTCTTGCATAACTTCCCCTTCATCCCACCAACAAGCAGAGAGAGGTGGAATATGTGATCCCAGCTCACGAAGGGATCAGGACTCCCCAGGTGTCTCCGTTCCCATTTCAGAGAGAGTAGGCATTGCCCTGCCAAGCCCTGCATGTTGGATCAAACTTCCCAGTGGGACACTGCAAGGTGTTAACTGCATTTAAGCTCAGACTTTTAGAAAATAACATCAATTGGAGAATGCATGGAGCCTAATCCAACCCAGGCAGCTTACTGAGAGCTGTCTGCAGATTTTTAATCATAGATTAGGAATTTAAAAAGCCCCTGAAATGCCCTCCACATGGGCCAGTGAACAGATTCCAGCACAGTGCAGAGAAAGGCATGAGCACAGCTCAGGGAGGTAAAGCAAGCAGGCCAGGGAAATAGTGGGAAATGACAGAGTGGGTCCTTTTGGAAAGGAATTCTGCTTGTAAAGCTGTACCTGGGGAGAGTTGTGCTACCCCCCTCCCTTCCCCTAAAAACACGTGCCCTGAGACCTCCCACAGGCTGAAACCCAACTGGGTAAATCCCACATGTTTGGGATTCTGCTTTGATTCTGTCTTTGCCTACGCAGCCAAATTGGAAGTATTTAGCAGTACTTGGGACTTGGCAGCTCTTTTCTGCTTGACAAACATATGCCAAGCTGGGAACACAGCCCCTTGTTCACTCTGCAATGAGGGTCTTATCTGCTTCCCTTGGGGCCCCTACCCTCATGGAGAAAGCTAATTCCAGGACCTCCACAGGGAATGGCTCCCAGTACCTGTTGCCAGATAAAGCACGTTGTAGTCGTGTCCATCAGCTGCAGAGACCTTGTGCACCCCGATCTTCTGGTAGCGGTGCTTGTTGTGGAATAAGGGGCTCTTGGTGGGGGACAGGGGCTCCACCCGGTCCTCCACCTCAGGGTGGCTGTCAGCTATCTTGAAGGTCTCACTCGGGGTGTGCTGTCCTGAGGGAGCACACTGCAGCAAGAGGGCACAGAAGCCACTGTCAGACAGGTCCCTGAGGATGATGGAGGAGGGCAGGAGAGCGAGGAGGGGAAGAGCATGGACACCTCAACCCAGAGGAGACACCCAGGTGTGGTACACAGCCCTGCCCTGGGGGCAAACACAAGCCCTGGTAGCGCTGCAATTGTGCTCTTGCCAGGTGCATGTAAAAGCCTGTCTCCCCATGCTTTCTATGAAGGCATTGGACCTTTTCCAGCCTCCTTTTTGTTTCCAGCAACAAGGCTCAGATCCTTCCCACAGTGCCTACAAGCTCCCTTGGTGTCCAGCTCTCACCTGGCTGCTTCATGTCCCCTCACCTATCCCAGGCACCCTGAGAACTGCAGTGGCACTGCAGGGACTGGCTCTCCTGGCCTTGGGACCCCTCTTTAATTCAGGTGGGGCAGCTCTTATCCCTCACTTACCTGCCCAGGTTTGACCTCTGGATTGGGACCATTATAGCCTTTGAGTCTGGATGTCCGGAACACATTGTCAATGTCCCCAAAGGAATAGACACAGACAGCAGAGCTTCCCCTGAGGGCAGTGAGACAAAGAAGGGGTCAGGGAGACACAGGTCACCACCCCTACAGCTGGGACACAACTGTATCCATCATCACGTTCACTCCATGTGTTTTCCAGAGATGGTAAAGGGCTGGAGGAAAGGATTTGGCCCATAGGACGGGGCATCCCCTCCCTGTTTTGCAGAGACTCTCACCAGGTGTTTGTGAAGAGCCCATAGACTTTGGAGAGCCGCCAGTCACTCGCAGGGACAAAGAAAACATCCTGCAACCAGTTGAAGTTGCCCTTGGTGACTGGGTCGACACAAATCAAGCTAGCCTTCAGGAAAGTGGTCCACTTGGAAGCAGAGAGGGAACTGGTTCCTCCTTTATCTTCCTGGGGGAGAGGGAAAGCAGCAAGTCAAGGTTTCGCAGAGAACACCAAAAAGTCCTCAACTTGGGAAGGATAAACTGCCCAGTGTCTTGGATGGATAACTTGGGGATGCTCCAGAGGTATGCTTGGTGCTGGGCACAGCAACAATCACGTTCCTCTAACATCCCAGCAAGACAAGACAGGTATTTCTCTTCCCTACAAGCAAAATGGGAGCCAGAGCAGGGGAAGAAGGCCCAACGACATGGCTGTACCCCATGCAAACTCTGTGGCAGAGGAGAGGTTTGAGGCAGAGGGTTCAAATCAAGCGTGGATAAGCCCAGGTGAGCTGGCATGTCCATTTGTCACCCCCAGAGCATTCCTGCCTCCCCACCACACATGGTTCCCGTGGTACCTTACAAAGCTGGGCCACTCGAGAGATGTTTCTAGGGGCCTCAGGACTCTTATCTGGGTTGTCTTCACGGAAGAAGTAATAAATCTTGTCCTGGTGAGGCTCTTCGTGCCTTAACGTGGTGGCTTTGACAAACTGAGGGTCTGAAAAGGGAAGTGAAGCGTCAGAAAACCTTGGCTTGAGCACACAGAGCTTTTCATCTGAAAAGCCACAGGTGGGGACAAAGCAGCATTTTCTGCAGCCAACCACCCACCTCTAGCTGAGGGATGGGATGAAACACATCTGTGCTACAGGGAAAGGACAGGTCTGAGCCCATCTTCTGCACCTGATCTGTGTATTGAACAAACTGTGCTTCACCTGCCACTTTCCCAGCGGTTCCCCTTCCTCTCTCTCCTGCCCAATACCCTGTATGCATTCCCTTGAGGGCCAAGTCCACAGAGCCTGGCAAAGCCTTGGATGCTTAGCAGCAAAGGAAACCCGTCTCCCTTCTTGCTCAGGGAGGTGTTATCGGGGACAAAGGATTCCTCAGTGCTGTTTGTTTTTGGAAAACTGAGTGATGTCATTCCTATCAATAAGCCTCTACCATGACAGGCATCCCTGGCAGCATCAGGTCCCTCTGAGCATCGTTAGCTGATGTTCCCATGGCAGAGAGCTCTGTGTCAGCACAGCATCAGCCTGGCAGCTCGCAGGCTCTCAGGTTTCTTTAGGCTTCCTTCTCTATGCACAAGTTCTGGTTTATTCTGCTGTCATTTTGATTTAATTTTTCATTTTGCCAGAGGTTCTATAACCTCCCATTTCCCAGTGTCACTGGGGAGACAGCAGAACAAACCCACGGAAATGGAGGAGGGTCCTTTCTCTCTATCACCACACTGTCTCCTGCACAGCCCAACCTGCTCCTGCCTCAGGGTCTCACCCTGAGCTGGGGATTTGGAAAGAGTCACTGCCCGGAGTGGAAGCAGTTCTTCCTGTTTCCACAATCATAGGGCAGCTGATGGGCACTTTTACACAACCTTACTTCCTCCTATCTGAGAAGGGACTTGCCACCTCATCTCCCCATTGCCTTACCCTGAGGAACAAGTCCTGGTTTATCAGGTGTTTTGTGACAGAAGCAAAGAGGTGCCAGCTGGCACTGAGGGGACCAGATCAGCCATCTCTGCAGCTCCAGGGGTGACTGAAGACCCCAAACAAGAAGCCCTGGAGCTCCACCCCAGCTGGGCAGAGAGGATGTCCCCCTCCAAAATGTGGGCTGACAAGAGTCCACTTATCCATCTGGTGGGGTTCCACACCTTGGGAATGTCCCCCACACTCACTCTGCATCACTGTGTCACTCGTGTAGAGCTCTCCACCCCCTCTCACTCGACGGAAACGAGGGATCTTGCCATTCTGTTGGCTCTTCTTGATGGTGGAGTAGATGTTGTGACCTGTGGGAGAGGAAGGCTCACTTGCAGCAGGATATTTCCAGAGGAGACAGGAAGGATTTGTGAGAAGAGAAGAAAAGAATGAAACAAGAACTTTCTGGGCACATGGACTCACAGAGATGGGGGACACAGATCATGAAACTCAGTCCCTACTGCCTAGGACTGAGTAGGTCTGGAAGGACTCACCCAATCCTTTTCCTTAAAGAGTGGCAGGGACAGATTCTTGGGAAGGATCCCCTTTCCAGGTCCAGAGGAGTGGGATTATTGCAGGATCTTCCTTCTAATGTCCCTTCCAACCCAGACCATTCTATGATTCTACAATTCCCCACTGTTCTCATTGTTTTGACCCTCTTACACAGACACTCAATCCCACGTGCCCTGGAGGGGAATAACCAACCCTGTGCCATGCTCTGTCCTAAAACGACGTGCATTTCCATGAAGCAAAAGCAAGAAGCACCAAGGCAAACTGGAGCAGGGCACAAAGGCCTTGGAGCAACTTCAGGGGGCCCCGTTTTGTCACAGAAAGCCTTTTCTACACAGCACAACAAATGAAAAATAGGAAAATATGAAAACTTACCATCAACGACAACGAGGGTGTTGGAGTCAGGGGTGAAAGGAGCAATTCCTCTCCCATCCCATGATGGGCTCTCCTTCCTCTGCGTCTGGGGAAGGACAGAAAGAGACCCTAAGTGGGCTCAAGTGCCTACATCCACCTCTGGGGCAGGAAGAAAGTGGTTTTCCTTGCCTGGGTATCCAGGATGAATTAGATGCTAATACTTTTGGTCTGTGTTTGGCCCAGCAACCTGTGAGAAATTATTCTTTTCCTGACAAGTTATGGGAAAACAGGCTGATAAGTACGGACTTTGTCCTTGAAGGAGACATTTTTGTGTAAACTGAAATTAATTGGGCTCTCACTACTGGCAGATGGCCCTTCAAGGGCACTTGAAGGAGAGAGAGAGAGAAGGATGAAGTAAGACCTCAGACCCATTTAATAAAGACCCCCTGGAATATACCACGCAGGCACAAGGAAATTCCAATGCTCTCACACATGTGCAGAAGGGTCCCACTTACATAAGAGGGGGAGGGACAGAGGATCTCTAGGTGGGCAGTGCTGGCCACACCTGCCCAGGTAGATGTCACTTCAGCAAATTAGATAAAGAGCAGGTGGCTCATGCTTCGGGCTCCCTCACTTCACATGAGGGGACAACATTGCCTTGGTGGGGATGCCCACTATTGCTGGGAGCCAGCTGGGAAGTCTGGGCATTCTAGAGTTGCTAAGACAACCCCTTGGGAGACACCTGGGCAATCTGGATGTTTATACGTGGGGGCTTATATTTTGCCTTCTCTCTCTCTCAGGTTTCCTGTTTACTTGGCCACTTTTGCAATGAAACTACTGTTTGGGTTAAGCTTTCAACAGTGTCTTAGTTTCAGTTTGAACAGTCCTCCAGATCCTCCCTGGAACAGCCTGTCACAGCCCAAATGAGGGAAGGAACTCATACCAGGTTCCAGCAGGTGGGAGCACAGGCGCCAGTCCCACACACCAACATCTCATCTCCGTACTTCTCCACTAATGTGAGGTAATTTTTATTGTCCTCCTGCAAGAGAAGGGAGAGGAGCATGAGCAGCTGTGCACAGTAGAGCAAAGCTCTTAGTATTAATAAACACTGCTACATAGCTTTGCAGCTTTTTCTTTTTCATGGATCTTAAAGCCAGAGGAGGAGGAGGTCTTCACTCAGAGAGAGCACATGAGGAGCACAAATAGTTCCTTCCCCAGCAGTCCTTCAAGCCAAGTTCTCCAACCCCCACCCATCCAGCTGTTCCATCACAGGTCGGACCTACCGAACTCCCAGACATCATGCACAGTCCTTCATTTTTCACTGGGAATTCTTCCTAGGGTAAAAGAGACAATGTTTTAATTCCTTCCCTCTAAAGGTCAACCCACGTGGACTCAGCCCCATGCACTAAAAGAAGATCATTAAACACTGCTATGTATCCCTTTTCCCCACCCTTGGCATTTGAAGACCCTTAGGAAAGCTAGATTGGATCCCTCAGGCCCTTGAGGTGATGAGGAGAAGTGGGGATGCTGGGCTAAAGCAGCAGAAATGACTGGGATGCTCTCCAGAGGATTTGGGGAAAAGGATTTGCCATTAGAATTTGTCACTGTGAGGAAAAGGTGTTCAACAGTGGCCTGTGCACTGAACAACAGGGTTCTGGGAACACGAAAGAAGTATTTGGGCCACGGAAAAGGACAAGAAGGGGTCACGAGAAAGTCAATGAAAGTTTTCCTGCTCTATTAACTCAGTGCCCAGCTCAGAACTTCCTGCTTTTGAGGAAAGGCAGCCTGAGCATCACAACAGAAAAGAATGGGAACGTAGCTTCTCCCCAGTGATGCCAGTCTGAGCATCACTTCTCATAATAAAGAAAGGGTCCTTTACTGTAAAAACCCTCCCTGTGGGGCAGTAAAGACCTCAGAAGGATCACATCCAGGGAAGAACCCACGGAGGGCTAGCACAGGAAACTTTCCTGTTGCTGCAGCCATTCCTTACACTGACATTGTGGCTTCCTGGTTGGATAAGGCAGGCTGGACAGAGACCAGGCTCTTCCAGGCCTGACTTCATAGAGTACCTGAAGTTCAGGCTGTTAGACAGATGCTGGGCACTTTTTATAGGGCTCTGGGTCCCAATTTGTTAGCAGAACATCCTTACCGTGTAGTTCTCAGAGGTTGCAAAGTCGTAGTAGTAAAGCCTCCCCTCTCCCCCGATGTAGATGGATGAGCTGTTTTCCTCATGGTAGAAGACTGGGTACTTCTCACTCCTGGGAAATACATATTCCTTTGCACCTAGAAATAATACACTTATCAGGGAAACCACTGCAGAGAGCACCCACTGCCAGCTCGGCTGATCTATCCCTTCTCATGTCCTTGAGGTGATGAGAAAAACAGGGACACAAGGCTGGGGCCCTCTGGGGTGGCTGGCCCAGAGTCAGGCAGGCAGGGAAAGGCAGCTCCCAAGCTCATAGCTGAGCTATTGTCCCTTGGGCCCCAGGGGACAGGAGAGCTCCACAATGGAGCAGCTCCATCTGGCCCCTTCAGGGCTTGTAATGGAGGAAGAGGAGAAAGGGGAATTGCTGCAGGAGCTGTGGTAGGAGAGTGGGAGCTCAAAGAGACTCACATCTGGCTCTGCAGCAGCCAGGTGAGCACTGCTTTCCACTGTCTAGGTGCCTCCTGCCTCCCAGCTTTGGGATGAAGGGCTCCATCCCTTCTCTGACCACCTTTTGACAACCACTCCAGGCATCTGCCTGATAGATTTGGCTCCTGCAGCCTCCTGCACTTCATCACCCCTCTCCCTGCCCTGTCAGCATCATCCTTCTCAGGGCCAGGAGGGTCAGACAGCGTTTGGAATCCCCAAGTCAGAGTCCAGCTGTGACAGGGGAAAGGTACACCTAAAACCACAACTCACGGTCTTCACTGCCCAGACAGGAACAAGAAGTGGCTGCAAGACCTTGGACATCAAAAAAAGTTGCTGCAGATGGGAGATTTCCCAGCCCAGCTGGAAGAAGAACTGCCTGTCCTCTCCTCTTTCACATTCATTTCACATTTTCCGGCTCTTCTTTCTTACAAACACCCTTCCTTCCCCTCTGTGTGTGCAGCCCCAGTGCAGAAGGCTGGCCCTGCATTGCAGGTGGGATTCTTCCTCCAGCAGACAGCTTCTGCTGCCCCTCTTTGGGGTCCCCTGCTCCTGCAGCCTTCTCTGGGGGGTGCAGCCACATCTGGGCAGTTTTGAGCAGCTGCACCATGACCCAAACTACCATAGTGGGCAGCGATGACACAAGAGAGATTGCTCCTCCAAAGGGGAAAAGGCTCCAAGGATCAGGACTGACCTCTGCTGAGGAACTCCATTTTCAACATTCCCTCTTTGCCCTTTTCCAAAGAAGAAGGGGCCTCTCTCCTGGCAAATGCTGCCACTGCCAGCACACAGACAAAGGCTGGGACTGCCTCGGGAGCTGGCTGCCTGCACAGACAAGCAATTAATCAGTGGCACGTGTCCCTCTATTTATAGGGGTTGTCACTTGGCAGGACAAGGGAAAGGCCAATCCTTGCCCAGTTCAACTCTCCCCTCTGCCCAGAGCATGCAGCACAGGGAGCCTGCCAAGGCTCCACAAGCCAAAAGGGAAAAAGACTTATTAGAAGTCACTTGGGCCTACTGAATTCCTGCTTGATTTGTGGGTTTATTCTCCATATTGCTCCCTGGCTGCACCTTTTCCAGGTCTCTAATCTGCAGGCTTAAACAAGCAAGGTTGTTCCCATCAGAGCTTGGGAAACAACCTGTCAAAAGCCCACAGGCCCTGTTTTGCATGGGCCTTTTAACCACAAAGAGAGAGTGGACATGTGCCTTGGACAGAAACTAACGCAACACCTCTGTGAGTCCTTCCCCTGCCCCAGGGGTTGGAGCCCACTGGGACCCTCAGCCAGGAAAGCCAGGTTGGATGATGGTCCCTGCTTGCCCCTTGTCCCCTCCCCAGACTTCCTGTGCCTCTCCTCTGTCCAAGGACTTGGAGAAACTCCTGAGCATGTGATGTGCCTGCTGAAGGAGCTGGCATGGAGTCTTTCAGAGTGATTCTGCAACTCATCTGCACTCCAAGCCGGAAGCCAGCCAGGTCTGCCATCAGCCACAGGCTCAGTCTAAGCTTGCCTAGGAGAGGACTAATCCCCTTTACACCTTCTCCCTTGCCCACAGTCCTCAAAAGGCCCACTCTTGGCCCAACCTGTGGAGCCTGCACACACGGGAACCCCTAAAACCCTTTTACCCCATCATCAACATGCCGCAAGCAGGTTTGGCTGGACTGCAGCAAACTTTACTCTTGTTTTCAAACCTCCATCCCCTAAATTTGCTGCTAATCCAGGCAAATATACATCTGCAACCATTCCCTGCTCCTCCTCCTCACCCTTTTTGCACACTTCAGCCCTGTGCTCCTACTACCTTTGGGTTCATTTGGAGGTTTTTTCTGACACTGCTTCAGCTCAGTAAGCTGTGCCAACCTGCAAGGACATACTCCTCTCCAAAGAGCTGAAAACAAACAAGCCCTAAACAATAATTTGGTCGGTGCCAACGTGTTATTTATCCTGCAGCTCCCCAGGGACTGCTCTGAATCACTAAGCTGAGAGTAAACAGCTCTGCTAGCCAGGGCCCACAAGTGTAGTTGTGGTTCCAGCACTGATTTAACTGGATTTGGAAGGAAGCCTTTAAAGGTGCTTCCAAGAATGGGTGCTGGGGTCCCTCTGCCTCTCTGGTACAGCTGCCCTGTTTAAGGCTCCATCCTAAACAGCTCAGATTACAGAAGCAGTTTGATCCCCTTTGCCTCTGCTTCTCCTCTGGCAGGATGGGGGGACAACCCTGCACCCCCGGACTGGGGGGCCTGGGGTATAAATGGCTTCCAGAGCTGGGAACGATGAGGCAAAGGGCATCTAATGGCCCACGCTACCACAGAACGGTTGAGGTTGAAAGGAAACCTATAGATCATCTACCTCCAAACCCCTGACATGGGCAGGGACACCTTTCACTAGACCAGGTTGCTCAGAACTCCATCCAGCCTGGCCTTGAACACCTCCAGTGATGGGGCAATGTCCCACTAAGTTCTCAAAGAATGGGACATGCCTCTCCTCGCAACTCCAAAGCTACTTTTGACACTGCAAAGAAAGGCTCTTCCCCTTGGAAGAGGGAAGGCATGACCCTGCCATCACCCTCCCTCCAAAATCTGAGTCCAGAGCCTCAGAAGACACAGGGCTCATTTCCAGAGCCTTGCTAACCCCGCCAAGTCACTTTGCCCGAGTGCCTTTGCCCAGCATTTACCGCCAACCCCATGGATAGTGCACAAATCAATGGCACCATTGTCCATTGAAATGCTAACCCTGGTTGGGCAGGATGAATGGGAGAAAGAGCGGCTTTGTGAGCAGGAGAGCACCACACCAGAGGGAAGGAGAAGAATTATATTAAATGAGGCAGAAAGAGGGAACTTGGTGCATCTCAGAAGGATGCCTCCAGGGTGAGATAAGGGAGGAAGAGGAGGGAGGTGAAAAGGGAGATGTTCTGGATGAGCTGAGGGCAGGGAGGCCCATCCTAAACATAGGACAATGCAGATGACAGGCAGAGCAATCCTGCTTCCCATTTGATAGAGTGACATGAACACACCTTTAGTGACATAGCAAATGCCTCTCTGGCTCCCTTTGGGTCCAGAAGCCCCTTCAGAAGGCACTAAGAGCCTGGTCCTCCCCAGCACTATGGCTCCATGGAGCATCCCAGAGCTTTGTGCTCCCACCTCCAGAACAGATGCCCAGCTAGAGACGCAGCATTGGCATGCAGCCTTATCGCAGGCAAACTCAACAACCCAACTCCCATCCCAGCTGGAGAGCTGACTTAGCAACGGCTGTCCTTTTCCCCTTCACACTCCACCATTCCCGGTCTGGCAGTTGGCTCCGGCATCCCAGACACTCAGCTTAGTCACTGCCTTACACGGCTCCCACTACCGGCAGCGGGTGAGCCTTTGGGGACCTACAGGTGCTGGGGGAGGACAATGTCTTCCTAGAATGGAGGTGATGGTTCCAACCTGCTCCAGTGCTAACTTTTTAAAATACAGAACTGAAATATAGCTTGGGAAAAAATGAAAGGGGAAGGAGGATGAGATAAGCACCTGCTGATTTTTGGGAGCAGTGCTGACGCAGCCAAAAGACAGATCCTTACTTATAAACCCCTTATTAAGTGGGACCCACCTTGGAATATGAGACTATGGGAGAGTATGGGGTTTACTTGCTCCTCGCTGTGCTGACCATAGCTAAGCTGCCTATGTTCCCCCAAACTCTCATGCTGCTGCCACAGGACAGGGACACAGGGACCAAGTGGTAAATCAGGATTTAAACAGTTGCAGTGCCACTGCAGTGAACACAGCCAAGCCTTCACCATGTTCCCAATGACAAGGGAATCCACCCAGCAGGCCCAGGAATTCTCACTGTAACACGTCGTAATGCCATCAGTCACCATGGCCATGCGTCACTGCGCTGATGGCACTGACACCTGCTCTGCTGCCCTACGTCTGACAGTGAGCACACTCCTGCTCACATCCCTTCCTTCTCCGACCATTTCCCAGGTTTTACTTCTTCCTTCCTTTTTGAATAGCTGCAACAGATTCTGACCTTGATAACAGCATGACTCTGTGGCAATCAGACTGGGATCAGCTCTGGCGGCAGAAGGAAAAGCTGCCTTTTCCGTGCTGACTCAAGGACTGGCAACGTGGAGGTGTCCCCTGGATCTCCCGCCTATGTCTGTGCCCTCAGCTCCCAGCAATGCAGGGCTGCATGTGAGTCAGGGCTGTGTGCCCCAGGCTGCTCCCCATCATTCCCCTTTCAGGAAGACGAGCAGTCTCCATGCAATGACATCAATCCCTCCCTTCACTCCCACTTCCCCAGCACAGGCAGGATGTATGACAAGCATCTCAGCACGGGCATGTCCTGGGAATGTGATTCAGGTCCACTGCCCTAGTCACCCAGTTTGGGGCCAGGACTCTCCATCCCAGCTCCAACATCATTCTGCAATTGCATTTCAGTTTCACTATTCCCTCAGGCAAGACCAGGAGGACAATCCCTGGATTTCCTACCTTCTTGGCCAGATACCAGTCCTACCATCACCTCTAAGGAGAGTGTGGAAAGTCACAGCACCCATCCTAGAGGGACAGAGTCACCCCATGGGGCTGCCATGGATTCCCTCCATTCCCGGGAGCAGGACTAGACTGCACCTCTCCACTCCCATCGAAGAGCCATGTGCCATCTGTCTCCCCAGCTCCACCACAGATGCCAACAAGAAGCCAAGCTACATTTCTTTTTTTTTTAGATGATCTATAAATTCCCAAATTGAGACATTTCGGAAAGAGGAAATATATCTCTAGAGAGTTGCTGTGCTAGGTTTTTCTTTCCATCATGACTTTGCCCAAAGGGAACAATGTGACACGAAACCACAGTAAGGACAGGGATGTGCTTCCCACAGCCCTGCTCACCCACAAGTGTCCCTTTCCCGTGGAATGGATGCCTCGAGCAGCCTGATAGGTTTCTGGGACCCTGCAGAGCCTGCAGCGACAGGGTTTTTTATATGAACAGTTTGACTCTAAATGAGACAACCCAGGAAGAACATTTTGGGGACGTTGGCTCTGACTTGCCACCGAATAATTAAAGGGTTGTGAGCTGCAAGGTCTCCAACACACCACTTTTCACAAGGCGTGTTGGTGGCGGTGTTTTTGTGGAGGGGTTTCTGAGAAGGGGGCGAAACGGCAAGAAATGTGGGAAACCACTTCCTTCTCATTGCACATGAAAAAAACTGCCTTGCTGATCCCTCCTTTCCCCATCTTCTGCCCCCAGCATGTTGCCAAGGGATTGAGCTGCACCTATGGTGTTGGGGTCCTTACTCCCCAAGGATGCCTGGAGCTGGGTCCTTACAGACACCTCTGTGTGCTGGAAGAGGACAGGCATGGAAAGGCTAAAGGATCACCCCATGGGGAACATCCCTCACTGTACAGGGCAGCCTCACACTGTTTCAGTTCAGCCTGTGCTTCAACAGAGTCATTTCTCAAAGGAAGCAAAATTAAGTGAGCAGAATCAATACCACCTGATTCCCTACAGATTTCTGTCCCATATTCCTGAGAGCTTCCTCCAGGACTAAATATCACATTTGTCCCCCTTTCACTCCCTCCCTGTTCAGCTTGGAGCAGACTGGGAGCGTGATGACTACAAGCTGGTGCCCAGTGGCTGGCACAGCTCAGAAGGAGCTGGTGCTGCCTGCCTTCCCCCTCCAAGTCTCCCCTGCCTTCTTTTCAGGATGCTTGTAGGGACCCCCAAAACTCCTCTGTGCCTCAACTGGGGAGCAGCAGTGGAAACTAGGCAGCCTGGTGCTAAAAATGTTTTATGCTGTACTGAGACCAGACACAGCCCCACGTGTTTCCTGCTTCTTAAAAACCTCCATGACCTCCAAGAGACAACCACAGGAAGGCCCCCAGCTTCTGTCCATCCCACCATGAGAGTCAGAAGGTAGGCTCTGGAAAGTGAATCAGCAAGTGTCATTGCAGGCATCAGTCACCTCCTACATATTCCAAAACTAGCACAGCCTCTCCTCTCCCACGGGGCAGGAAAGGGCACCAGCCAGGTATGGCAGCAATGCTGTGGTCACAGCCAGGCATTTCCACAGGTACTCAGAGAGAATAGAGCACATCAAATAGTTTTCCAAAGTGCTTTTTCACCAGTCCTGAGCAGGTAAAAGCCCTGACCATAATTTTACCATGCCCTCCATCCTGTAGGAAGGATGTCATTCCTGAAAACTGAGAGCAAGGGAATGGGCTGTGTGCTGCTTTCCTTCCATATTCCATCTGTGACCAGGTGGAAATTCCATCTCCTCATGCAGTAAACTGGTGAGCCCAGCATTGGGCAGTACACATATCCCACAGGGGAGTGGAGAGGGATCAGGAGGACACAGTCCTGAACCCTGGGCTAAGGAGTCTCTGAGCTTATAGAAAATCCAGGAAAAAAAGAGGTGTGAAAGCATGGAGGGAAAACATGAAAATGTGGCTGCTACTCAAACACAGCCCAACCTGCCTTACACATGTCATTCCTCTTTCTTGTTTTAAGATCAGAGCAAGGCAGAGCAATAGGTTTCATCTGGTATTTCTCAACATCTTGCCCCTGAGAGTTTGTTGATGAGCAGCATTTAATCATTCACCAAGAAACCTCATGTTATCCTTTCTCACACCCCTCCCTAACTGCTTCCGAGTACCCTTCCAAAGGGAAGGGCAAGGCCACAGACAGACCACCAACATCAACATCCTCTCCGCAGCAGCATTTTTTCATCCTCAGCCAACCTACATTCCCAGCTACCTCCCATCTTGCCTTTTCTCTGGCTTTTCCCTCCCCACTCCTGCAGGCCCTGCCATCACAGGGTGTTTGTGATGCTGCCCTCGAGAGATCCCTGCTATCAACAGATAAATGCTCCAGAGCTGAGGCAACAATTCAGTCCACATTATCAGGGATACATTCCACAAAAGCTCTCAGCCTATGTGCAATTCAAATGCCTGCGAGGGCCACGCTTGCAGAACACACTCTAACTAGACAAATATGCTTTTTTAGAGTTACACTCCAGAAGGCAAATATTCCAGCACATTAGCAATTCCCACTCTATTTCTGGGAGTGTCTTGGCAGCAGGCAGCGGTATTCAGTGTTGGGGTGAGCTGGGGCAGGAAGAAAGAGAAGAGTGGGAAACCCTTTTGGTTTGGTAATGCAGCTGCTGGGCATGGGCAGGATTGCTCAAAAGCTCTACTGAGAGCTGTGCTGCCGGTATTTCCTCTGTGAGAGGCCTCCAAGCCAGAGCCAGCATGTCCCAAACTCCCACTCAGCAGGCAACAAAAGAGACCCCTAACCTGCAGCTGGGGAGGAACATGCTCTGGATTCAAAGCCTCTGCCTTCATCAGGGCTCTGGGAACACGGGTAGCACTGCAGGGCTCCGCTCACCCTGGAAAGGCTCAAACCAGCGCGCTCTACGCTCCAGAAAAGATGGATTTTTCCTTATTAAACACAAAATGACTACATGACAGGCTCGGCAGCATATTCTGTGCATACTAACACATTGCCAATATCCCCTGCACGCTCACTCCCCCCAAAATTATGCAGCACAGAAGCACGTGCTGAATCAGGACGAGTCCAGAGCCTTTGATTCTGCAGATACAGCCTGTCATCCAGCAGGTACATTATTCCCAACCAGTCCCAGAGCTAAGCTGCTCACTGCACCCTACAGATTGCAGGTGCTAAATTTAGAGCCAGGTTTTGTTACTTTCCAAAAGCTGTTCTCATAATGACAGTCCTGAGCTGTGCCTGTTCCTGGCGGAAGCCGGGGAACAGCGGCCTGTGATTACGGAATTTTATTACATGGTCAGTGAAACAATGGTGGAACAACCGCTGGATGTTGTGTCAACACAACAATGGATGGTTTTAGCAGGATCTGGAAAGGTCCTCCCACTAGGAAAGTCAGATACAGGGATTGATTTACCATAAAAAGCCTTTCAGGATGAAAACTGCCCCAAGCAGCTCTATCAGCATCCACCAGCAAAACAACCTTGCTTAATTGGCTTCCCACTCTCCTGCAACTGAGAAACCCTTTCCAGGCATGAGCCACCTTCTCCCAGCCTAGGGGAGGCCAGCCAGAGGTGGGCAGAGGGCAAGGGCATTTGTGAAGTTCCCCATGGAGGTTTAAAGGTGGGAAGATCAGTGGCTCTGGAGTTTCAGTTCCCTGTAGAAAACAGATGAGATGTGCGCAGACAAAGCAGCGACTTCCTCACTGGATTGGGAAGGGCCCTGCTATGTTCTTTCCAGCTTCTACCTACTGCTGGAGGCTTCTTACCCCTGTAATGAGTATGAGGTAGGTCTCAGCCCCACAGCCATTTAGGTTTGTGCCAGGGCATGCCATGAAGCCCTTCTCAGCAGCTCCTTTCTGCCCTCTTGACCCCCCCACCAGCAGAATACATGCTATCCATTCTTCTCACATCTATCCTTTGCTGCATTACTCAGTGACGCATTACTCAGACTTGGAAAGCCTCACAGTCAGGCATTTGAAACCAGACACTGGGATCAGACTTCCCAAAACACCAAGCCTTGAGCAAACCCAAGACAAGGGTTGGTGTTAGCAGCCCAAGGGTAGGTGTCTGGCTGGGACTGGCCCTGCATTCCTCAAGAAAAATCCTAGAACTCCTTAAACTTACAGTGCCCTCTCCCTGCCAAGACACACATGCTCAATAAAGAAGAATATTTAACCCCAGCAGATAAATAGACAAGGAGTCATTGCTGCAGAATGACACTGACCCAGTCAGTGGGGCTCAAACTGGGGAGTGGAGAAGTTACAGAACCAGAGCTGTCATTAAGGGAAAGCCCTGTTGCTCCAGACTGCTCTGGAATTAATAGAACTGGTAGGAGATAATTCCACATCCAGCTCCTGTGACACTCTTACAGCATTCTCTGCCACACACAGCACCGGGTGGAGCTGGGATTTACAGGAAAAGAGTATCCAACAGGAGGAACAAGTCCTATTCTTGGAGAGACCAGGAATAGCCCCATGCCATCAGATGCAGCTGGCTACAAAACAGTTTGTCCCTCCTAACTCACCTTCCAGCCTTTTTTCTGGATACAAGTTTCTTTAAAAAGCACCTTGTACTCAAAACTTAGATTTAGTTTGTACTTGAGTATTCAGGCTTAAATTTAGTTTGTCTTTTTAAGGGACCAAGTTTGACTACCTCAACTACAGAATACCTTCCCAGCCCAATTTTAAGCATTCCTGACCTCAAATCAGCCCTCAGGCTGGCACAGAGTTGGGCAGGAATTAGCATCTGGCTCTCTTTTCCAGCCACAACTTTGATTAGTCCTCCCATTCCTGTTGTTTTTGTGTCATGCTCTTGCAACAGGAGGTGGTTGTGATTCAGTTGGTTTGTTTTTCTTCTTTTTCAATCTGCACAGAGCAAAATACATTTTATAACCAACATTTTCTGCTCCGAGCATCACTCACCCTGCAAAAACAAGCCGTCTGCAGAAAATAGCATTGCTGGGAAAGCAAGAAGCTTTCTCCTGGAAATGGTGATGCTCTGAGGGCTTTATGTGAAACTGGCCTACAAAGATGTTTCACACTCATGGGACCACAAGAAAATGGGGATGCTGTCACTAAGAAAAGCTGGTGCTAGCACCAAAAATCTTCTGGTGTGCCACATCAGTACAAGTTCTGTCCCATCTCACAGAATCCCAAAATGGTTTAGGTTGGAAGGACCTTAAAGACCAACTCGTTCCACCTGCCCTGCCATGGGCAGGGACAACTTCCACTAGACCGGGCTGCTCCAAGCCGTGTCTAATCTGGCCTTCAGCACTTCCAGGGATGGGGCAGCCACAGCTTCTCTACTCAGCCTGTGCCAGGGCCTCACCACTGTCACAAGGAAGAATTTTTTCCTAACATCCAGTCAGTGGGAAGCCATTCCCCCCTGTCCTGTCACTCCAGGCCCTTGTCCAAAGTCCCTCTCTATCTCTCCAGGGAGCCCTTTCAGGAAGGTTCTAGCTGAATGCAGTGCCACCACACTGGTGGGCAGGGAGCACTCCTAGAAGAGTTCCTATAGAACCCAGAATCTTGATCACAGTTTTCCCTAGGCAGCCAAGCTTAGCAAAGCCCAGAAGTTATTACAGGCAGCACAGGCAAATTCCTGGAACTGCCATTCCAATGGCCCCCTGTGTCCCAGGGCAGGCTGGAATGAGTTCACATGGCTGAGGCAGCCAAGGGTCAAGTGTATAACCTTTCTTACTTTTCCCTAAGAGACTTGCTTATGTCCTCAGAACCTGTTCCCTTCAGATTCCAGCCTCATCTGGTAATAAGATGGGAATAACTAAACAGCCAGACCCCATCCTACCCCAAGGTGTAAATTCAGCCACCAGAGAGGGACTGAGTGTATTGGATCTACACATGTGCAGGAAAACAGGGACAAAGTCTTAAGCACAGCAGTAGCCAAAGATGATTCTGTGCTGCAAAGGCTCCAGGCTACAGCAGCCTGAGCCAGCCCTCAGGCTCCTTGCCATCCTCAGTGTTTTCCCAATGCTCGGTGACTTTCCGGTCATGAGACAGCCAGCCTGGGATGTCACCCTCCTGCTCCAGAGAGAAAGGCTGTATCCATCACCCAGCCAGCTATGCCCAGCCCCGGGACACAGCAGGTTCCATCGCTGCAGATGGATCAGCAGAGTAAACACGCTATCTGTGCTGACAAGCAAAAGCTCCATGTGGGATGGGAAGGCACCTTTTGCAAAGCAAAGCCCAGCTGGTCAGCATTTAGCTGGAAAAATCCACAGAGGCAGAGGGAGGACGGAAATAAAAGGGATGATAAGAACACAGCATGCAAGGTTGAAGCACTTGCTCCTGCGTCAGCCCAGGAAAGTGAGGCTGAACTCGTTCCCACTCTGCAAGTCCCAGCAGATAAGGAACTCGGCATTTAGAATCTTCCTCCAGTAGGACACACAGAAGGGCAACAGCCCGAAGATATCGCCGCCCGTCTGTGTGCTGGGTCAGCTGCAGAGGGGAACAGGGGCAAAGGCCTTGCCAGTAAAAAGGATCTTAAGCACTTGAGCTGTGACCAGTGACCTGCAGCTGTCCTTTCCTCCAGACATCTTCCCCCTAAGAGGAAGCAATCCTGCAAAGTCAGACGTGCTGTGCAATAACCGCTTGCCCAGATGGACCCAGAGCTGGCCACCTGCACCAGCTGTTGGGAGAGCTCCCTCAGCCTCCTTTCCACAGAATCAGGCTGACCTTTGGGGAAAGCATACCTTTCCCTCACCTCCCACTGTGCTGTGCTGCAGCATCAGGGACACAAAATAAAGGCAGAACTGGGACTGAAGCCTCAGAGTGGCTTTATAAGCCATGGAAAGGCAGAGCTGCAGAATACCATGCTCCAGCCACCTATTGCCCTGGCCTGATGCCACCAGTCCGAGTCCCCAGGACTGTGGGATTACTTAAATCCAGAACTCCAAGCATAAAGACAGGTTGACTCTGTTTCTCTGTCTTCAAGTCTGAGCTCAGGATTTTGCCACCTAAGCCTGATTACATTTTTTCCCAGATTACAACATCCCCTCATCTATTTCTTGCTGGGAAACCAGACAATGCAGGACTTGGGGGCAAAACAGCAGAGTGGTTTGGGTACCTGCAGTGAGGGCAGGGCTCTCAGGTGCCCGCCAGACCCAGGGACAGTCCAGACTCCCTGGATATGGTGCTGGTGAAGGACACAAGGCTGAGAGATGGAAAGACACCAGCAGCTTTGTCCAGCACCAGTTTCTTTTTCTCCCTCTGCATGGCAGCAAGGGAGGCATCCCACACATGTACTCTTCCCTTCTGGAGAGAGACTGGTTCTGGCCAGCCCCAGATACCATTCCCTTGACCTGCAGGGCTGTAGCCTGAGGAGGTGCCTTTGCTAAGGCTGTTGTACCTGGTGCTTGTGCTGGGCCGTGGCGTGTAAGAAATTTAATTAGGTGAAGAGCTGCCAGCTCCTGCAGAGCCCAGGGCTGAGGCCAGCGCTGCACCACTGCAAATGCAGCACAACCACGCAAAGGTCCTGGAATGCTGCTCTTCATCCAGCTCCCACCTCCAGGAATAGGGTGGTCAAGCTGAAAATCAAGCACTGCAACACCATCACTCCCACAGTGAGGGATGAGCCTCTGTACACGGCTGCGAATAGCAGCAGCATGCTGTTCTCAGCTGCAGGTTTTTCTGAACATACTGACATTTCTGAACAATGCCTGGAGCATTGGGGAAGTTCAAGAGAGCTCCTGTCACCCACAGCATCCCCTTTGGCCCTGTCCCATTTCTTCACCCTCCTCCAGATCCTTCTCCTCCTATTCTCCACCCTCCTCTCCTCACCCACAGACCTACTTCTGAAGGGTAGAAGTTACACCAAGGAAAATGCAATCTGTTAACTAGGACACAGGACTGAACGTGCCACCCTCCAATACCTCCCTGGCTGAAATCCTTTTTGACCTGTGGCCCTGCTAAGCTCTCCAAAAACATTAGAGAAACAGATAAGCACAGAAGAGAGATAAGCTGAGCTGATCCTCTTGCAGGAAAGTGCCACAACACTAATTGGTTTCGGTGCTTCCCGGTGACAGATCCTCCCTGCGTACAGAACCACCCTGACACAAGTGGAGAGACTAATGACCACACTATGCAGACAGGTGGGCATCAGCCATTTGATCCCCCTCTTCCCCCTCAGTACAGTTGCACTCCAGGACAGGCATTTCCAGCCCCACCAAACCCTGACAATTCAACTTTAACCCTTCTCCCCTAAGCAGGGCCAGGGAAATGTCTACACAGCAACGTGTGACTCCCATCCCCTGTTTCATCTCCAGCCCTGTGCCTTCTTCCCCCACCCCCCATTTCCATCCCCTTTACCCAGCCACTTCATTTGTCAGCAGCTACCACAAATGACGCCATACTCAGAGCAACCTTTCCCTGCCCTCTGTGCCACTGTCTCTCCCTTTTGTGCGCTGAGGTGACAGGCAGAGGCCACCTCTGAGCCACACACACACCCCACCACCCTTCCCTCCGCTCCCAACCCTTCATCCCAGCTCCTTCATCCCGAGGAAGGGCACAGCAAATACCAGCAGAAGAATAACAGATGGCGCAGAACAAACCAGGGGAAATTGGTGTTCTCTGAAGTTGCCGGGAGATGAGGAGCACAGAGGAGCTGTTGTACTGCAGAGCAGCATGAGAGCCGCAGCCCGGCTAAACCCCGGGGACAAGACGGGGTCTTTGTTCAAGCCTCCCTGGAGGGGATTCATCAAAAAGATTTGAAAACACATGATAAAAAAGCAGCTTCCACACACCAAGCTCAGGCTGTCCTCTGAGTTTGCTCCTTGAAAACATTTCATTGTTCGGTTTCTGCTAAGATCGGATCTGATTAAAGTCCTTACGTGCCATTTATATATTTTGCCAGAGACCAGAAATGTTCTGCAAATGTTTACCCACATAACTCATTTGCAGAAAAAAGGGTAAGTAAATCTGTCCATTAACTATGCAAATACACATTTCGAGTTCCAGAGAACTGCAAGTTGGGGGAAATGGTTATCGTGTCTGTTTCAGAGCTTTTTGACAGCCTTTAATACACCCAGATCATAGGAAAATGCTTTTAGAACATGAAAAGAAAAGAACAGCCCAAAAAATTCAATTAAAAGCAACCAAGCAAGTCAGAAGCCCCTTCCGTAGACCACAGGCATTTTAGGTGATTTTCCAGAGAGCCAAAAGTCTCCAGGAGGAAACAAAAGAAACAAAACCAGCCCAACTCTGCTCAGAAGAGCAGAGCCAGGTATGAAGCACACCGTGCAGGGAGCAGCTGAGAGCTGCAGGATGCTGCTGCTGCATCCCAAGGCTGCAGCTGAGCGCAGCCCGGGCTTACCTTGCGGCGCTGCGATGATCCTGGGGTTCACCTTGGAGCGCCCCGCTGCCAACAAGCTCAGCTGGCCGGCCCACAGGGCTACCAAGAGGGCAACAGGCAAGGTCCTGCCCATTGCTACCCACTCCGGAGCAGGGATCGTGAGCCTGTGAGCCTGACAGCTGCATTGCCTGCCTTATACAAAAGCCTGGTAGCATCCAGCCCAGCCAATGGCTGAGACAGAGGGCGGGACTTGCTTTGCAAGGAACACGAGATTAAAAAGCCCCGTAACTCTATTCATTTAGCACCTGGTTTCAGCAGTTTGTCTCTGCAGGTTTTACTGGGTGGTTTTTTTTTTTAAGTCCTTTTGGGGTTTTTTTCCCCTCGTTTTCTAAGGGGAAGGTGGAGGTCTGATGTCTTTGTTCACCCTCAGGCTCTGGAGAAAAGCTGCAGCTGGCTCAGGGTTTGCAAACAACTTCCCACAAAGGCTCGGAAGGGGAATACTAAGGTTGAGACAAACGCACTAAGAATGAAAATATGTCTAAAAATGAAAGACCAAGGGTGCAGAAACCGATACCAAAGGATGGTTGCTCCACTTGTTTAAATAGGAGGATATGCCGACGCCTGAGCCAGGGGCTCTGCCTGCCATCAGGAAGATGCAGCAAGGCTGCAGCATATCCCGTGTGCCAGCCCTCTTCCTGCTGGTGCTACACTGCAATACCAGCGAAGGGCCACTCCTAGCGAAACACCGCCCCAAAATCCACTCGCCATCACAAGCTGGCTACACTGTCACACCCCAGTCAAACTTACACGTGCCAGTACGGGAGGGAATGACGCCCCAGAGTGGATGTAGACAATCCACTCGGAGCTGGGATAAAGGTGACACTGAAGGTGATCCCCTCCCTAAGATCCCGCCCTTACTTTTGCGATGCAAATAGTATCCAAAACCATGGCATGTGGAGCACACCCCACGTGGCACAACCTTCAGAAAGTCACTTTGTTTTTCCAAACCTCCCCACTGGGAGCCCAGGAAGGGCTGACAGTCTTTGTGCAGCACCCGTGAGGTTTGTTAATGAGAAGACAGGGCATTCCATGCACGGAAAGCGAGGTCAGACGTGACCAGAATAGGAGAGTCCCACGGGGAACTTGCAAGGATGAGACGCAGCTGCACTTTTTAAAGTTAGGATTGAAGCTCAGACACAGCAGTGCTCTGCTCTTGAAAGAGAGGAACAATAGTGGGGCAAGGGGAGGCATTTTGGAGGAAGCAAAAAAAAAAATTAAAAAAAATTAATGAGCCAGATAATGGTGAATTTTAAAGACACACAGGAATTTCCCACCAACTCTGCATGTAGGGGGGTTCATCTGTCTCTTCAACCACGTTTCTGCTTGGGTAATTACAGGGTGTTAACACAGCTCATTGTGATTTTTCACTTCTGAACATGGTGATTCCCAGCCTTGAACTACTTTGTGCTCCTGCTCACCCTGAAACTGCCCATTCCCCCCCGAGACAGTTGTATTTCCCTACCTGCCCCACTGCTCCCCGAGGTGCCAGACCACAGTATCACTTGTTTTCTTGCAGAGAAGAAGGGTGTTTTCTTTCAAACAATCAAGACTGAAAAAGAACAGTCAGTTTTAAGTCATCAGGCTAAGCCATACAACCCATACAGTTCCTTAATAAACGTGGGGACTGAAATTGCATCCACTTTGAATCCAGGCTGGGCTGTGAGAGCTGCACATGTGATTATCTGTACTGCTTCTGATGACACAATGCAGCTGGTGGGCTGGAAAACTGACTTTCAACGCCCACTCCTGACAAAGTTACCAACTGGAAACACAGAATGGTTCTGATCAGAGAGGAACAAGGAGAGTTACTGCCTCATTACAACAGTAAATTATTTGTTTTTCCCTTTTCCTTGCCTCTAACTAACACAGCTGGGGACTCCACATGGTTTTAGCTTTTAGGTTGGGTTTTTTGTTCCACCTACAGTTACAAACATGTTCCTGTAAATAAAATCGAGCGTCAAACTCCCTCAGGACTTCAAGTGTTCATAGAATCACAGGATAGTTTGGATTGGAAGGGATCTTAAAGACCATGTCGTTCCACCTCCTGTCATGGGCAAAGATACCTTCCACTAGACCAGATTGTTCCAATCCCCATCCAATCTGGCCTTAAACATTTCCAGGGATGAGGCAGCCACAGCTTCTCTGGGCAACCTGTGCCAGGGTCTCACCACCCTCACAGGGAAGAATTTCTTCCTAATATCCCACCTAACCTACTCCCTCAGTTTGAAGCCTTTCCTGCCATTCCATTCTGGGCTCTTTCTTCTTCAACAAACAGTACCGCTCATCTCTTAGACCAGGAGCTGAGAAATGCCAGGAACATAACTTTTATGGTCCTAGATCAGAATGATGCTGAAGCACCTTTTGCTAAGCTGGAGACCCAGCAGACAGTTTGGTGTGCATCAACTAAAGCTGTGTGAGATCTCTGCATGCAGCTCACCAGCAAAAGAGCCTGCAGAGGAGGAGAAAAGAGGGACAACGGTGGAACATGTGAGTATACAGGAGCATCCCACCCAGAATGCTGGTTATAACTCTTCAAATGAAGAGTCACTCCAACACATAGGCGCAACCTGGCATGCACACTAGGAAAATACCTCCCAGGCAGGGTTGTCCCACAGACCTCACAGCCTTGATATAGCTTGTCTGCTTGGGAGGAGCAGAGATGGTTTTGAGATTGCTCCAACCCTGTCCCAGTTTGTAGGAGGTGCTGAACACACCACGGCAGCCTGAACACATCCAGAAATGAAGTACAGACTTCCCAAAGCAGGCAAGGACTTCAGTGAGACAGTTTGTTTGCTCAGACCACATGCTATGTCCTCCTCTATCCCACAAGGAACATGTACACAAGCAACCAGAAGCCAGGCACAAACTCCCCGCTCAGCCCCCTCCTGCAGAGATTTCCATCTGCACCACTCAGTAATCAAAACTTCCATGGTGCAACTTATGAGCATCTTTTTTCCAGATCATGCTCCTCACTTCCAGCACAGATCAGAAGGCAGCCTCCCCCAGGAATCTTGTCAGATTTATGAAGCACAGATTTTCCTAGGAAGAACAGTTTTATTCATCACTGCAGAAGAAACAGTTTGTCTGAATGCAGTTCGTGGCCCAAGCAGCCCAAATAGAATGAAACCTCCTGTTTCTCTTGGCTTTAGAGCAGGTATGTGATGATACTAACCACAAAACCATATCCATTACCTTTCGTTAACTTCAGATCAGGAATGTGACCCTTGGAAGCATGAACACAAATCTTCCATGGAAAAGACATCAACAAACATTCCTTTCCTTGTGCAGGCCAGCAAGATCTTTTCTCTGTTGTGCCATCAGAAACCAGCCTCCACCTGGGCAGTTGTGACACTGCCATTATCAGCCACCACAGTACAAAGAGACCTTGTTGAACCTGACATAAAAGGCTGAGGATGCTCACCACATCCATCATGCATGGTTTTCAGAATCCCTTCCCAGACAAATCTAGGAAACTGCATGTTTTGGAACAGAGGTGGAAGATCCTGTTAAATCTGTGCAGGAACCTGCTGTGAGATGAACCAATAGCCCAGAAGACTGGGACAAAAGTGTAAATGAACAGACCTTTGAAAGATGAGAGCTTCTATTTCTTACCCCTTGCATCTTGCCTTTGGGAACAAGCAGACTTATAAGGATGCATTTTGAGAGAAATAAGTGAAATTCCACTCACAGTTTCTTTTGGTGCTGACAGGCTTTTCATTCCTCAGATGACAAAGTGAGGGGGGAAGGAGGCAAAATGGATCATTTATCAGCAAGCTGCTGCATTTTCTGTTTTCAACACAAATTCTCTCCCTCAGCATTCCTTGCAGATAGCTACAAAACCTCAACCATCCCTTTCTAAAGCCACAGCCCTGCAGTGGCCGTCAGCTTTCCAGACTCTCCAGAAACACAGTTTTCATCCAAGCTCGTCACCATCAGCTCTTTAAACTCGACTGAGTCTGGAGGTTGTAATCTGGAGGGAAGGTACACCTTCCCCCCTCAGTTCTGCCACACTGCCAAAGGACAGCCAAAGGACAGCACAGCAAATCTACTGCCCCAACAAGTGTCACAAAAAGGATCAGGAGTTCACATGCTAAATGCCACCCCTAGGCCTTTAAAAACAAGTCAGGAAAGGGGTGGAGGAACCATTCGCAGGATAAGTTTTTGTACTAGATTTGTGGTAAGGAAACTTGTGGCAGAGTTGATTTGCACTCAGCCACTTGGAGAGCAGCACAAAACCCCTACCTGGAACTCCCCTTCTTCAGAGCTTCCCCTCCAAGGAAACCCCAGGGGCTCACCCAGGCAGGACCTTCCAGACAAGAGTCTCACAACAGAACTCACTGATCACAGGTCCTGCCTGAGGACTGGACACAAACTCAGCTTCTATGACTCCAAGCCTGTCTCATCCTTTCAGCAGAGAAATTAGTTTCACTTGAGTGTCTGTCATATAACCAGCAGCACTGACAGTGGTGATTCAGTAAGGACTCACTGATGGAGCAGGAAAGGAGACAGGGGTGCCAAAGGCTTCGGACACAGTAAATGAAATCCCATGCAAAGTCTCACCCAATTAAAATTAATACAAAAAAAGAACAGAAGTTGCATTGTTTAGTCACACAACCACCATGAGCGTTGCACAGAATGTCAGCTCTGTCTCCCTACAAGGACCCAGCAGTGTTTTGCTTACCTGGAATTTTGAGGCCTTCTTTCTTGACCACTGTGCTCCTCTGCTTCCTGGCAGAGCCTGGATTTCAGGGCAGCATTGCCTGTGGGAATGGCTACATCTCAAGACTCCTCAACAACTTCATACCCACATCTGCCAGCAGCTTGAAAGGCCCTAAACGTCCAGCACCCACCATCCCATAAACAAACTTATACATTCCCTTTATCAGCTCCATCAAACCCACAAAGCCCTCCTGGCAACACCCAAGTTAAGGTGCACTCTGCTCTCCCACCCCCTATCATAATATGGGTTGGAATTTCAGCCCACATTTTTCTCCAAGGAACCAAAACAAGACCCCTGGTCCCCAGGAAGCCACTTCCAACTGCTGCTGGGAAAAATGCCAGAGTCCTTTACAAGCTGACCAGGCACGTAAGATTAAGTGGAGCCTTCTCAGGAAAGTAAACTCCTTGAAAGATATTAAGTTGACCTTGTAGTGTTCTGGTACTTCCAGCAGCAGTATCTGTCTCGCCAGGAAGGGAGAGGCATGGAAGAAGGGATCAATCTCCTGCTCCTCCTTCACATTTTGGCCCCTGTGAGCCAACCCTGGGCCAAATGACGCAGAAAGAAAAGTGTCTGCATTAACTCAGAGCCTGCCTGGTAACACAAAGGCTCAGCACCAGACGCAGGTTTCTCTGTCCATCAGATATGGGAAGCTCTCCATCTCTTCCAGCAGGAGAGTGGGAACAGCAAAGTATCTCACCATGTGCTGGACCCTGTGACTCATTTTTTCACTGGGCTGTGCAGGGAAGAGCTCCTCTTTCTTCCTGTCTCCTATCTGCCCTTCCTTGTGCAGGCTCCATGGCTGTCACCTGCTTCCTGGTTATTATGGGTCCAGTTTGTTCCCAAACGAATCATTTGGGAAAGCGATTGCAGGAAGCCATAAGCAACCAGGTCACAGACTTTTGGGAGGGGAGGAAAACAGGAATTAAAAAAATGAGGTGGAGGGGGAATAAATGGACATGAACTTGCATGACCAGACACCAGCTGGCAGGATCTGTAGGATGATTAAATTATGTGTAACTGAGAATCCTCTGGGATCAAAGCATTTAATGACAGAGAGCTAAACCTCAGAAAGGAATCCTGGGCAGACAGGACAGACAGCAATCCCTTCCTTCCCTGGAACAGGGCAAACAAACCCATTAGCACAAAGGTAAACAGTTTGGAGTGTGCTCTGCAGGATGTCAGGCCAGTAGGCCGAGCACTGTTGGAGGATCAGAGTTCTGCTCTCGTCAGCAACTCCTTCTGCTCCAGTGAGATTAAATGGCAATTTTCTACCCAACTGCCCAGCTTCCCAACTGTCCTTGTCAGCTCTTGCTGCCTCAGTGGCCACAGCAGTCCCAGGCACCCAAAAATTAAACCTCAGAGCTTTACTGGGACCACCATCCCAAAAGTTACTTGTGCCACAGTCCCACAGCTGCACGTCACCTCCTCCAACAACTCCCACCAGACCAGGCTGTTCCCCCAAAATCACCTGGTCTCACCTTAAGAGCACTGGGTTGGGTTTTCTTGTTTTCTTTTTAGTTTCCAGGCCCAGTTCAAAAGGACCAAAGCCAGGAAGCTTCATGTTCAAAGTCAGTGGCTCCACCATTGCATTGGACTTCAAAGGACAGAGCAGAGGATGTTTATCTTCTTCCCTCTGAAGTTTCCTTTTGCTTACCATACTCTTAAACTCATCTTTGTGAGGCAGGACTAGAACTATGTGCACAGCTATAATTCAAAGCATTATTTATAAGTACAAGTGTTTATTAACATTAGAATGTTATAAATATAGAAGGAAATAGAAATATTCTCACAGTGTGACATTTTCAGTCCATTTCTGCTTTCACCAAGTTAAAACAGATTCAGATGCCTTAAAACCACACAGGTTTATTGTGCTGTTCTCCAATTAACACCATGTGAACTCTCGACTCTGCATCCTTAAAAGGATGCTTTGATGACTAGAATCAGAGCTCCCTTTTTGGCACTTCTAAAGGAAAATTTTGACTCATGCTAAGAAAGGGACTGAATCCCACATGAAAAAGGCTGCTGGGAAGCTGCACTCTGTCACCTGCCCAATCTTTGGGCTCTCACCTTATTTCTGATCAGTTGTCCCAGCATCCTCCTTCCTCTACAGTTTCCCTGAGGAAGAGTAAGACCAAAACATCATTATTTCCAAGGAAATGCCACCAGGTCCTGCTGTCCCCTCTCCCCCTGGCCCTGCCACTAGCCTCTCCCCCTAAGTGAGACCCTTCAGCTCACTGAACCAGCACAAATCTGGAAAAAGAAAACAAACTAAAAAATATTATGCGTACTGTCATTTCCTACAAGGACAAAGCTGGAAGCAGCCAGGAAACCAAGTCCTCTGCAAAGAAAGCAAGCTGATTGGCAAAGGCTCTTCCAGGCTAATTCCTGCTGCTTGTATCCTGCCAGGCTGCCTAAGCAAATTCTGGAGCACTGAAAAAAGTAACTATCACCAATGTTCTGAATTAATGTGCTAGAGAGGAGCTGAGGGGCCAAGGTATGTAGCCCCAAAATGTGATGGGAAAGCTATGGTTCCTGGGGCAAGGAACACTAAGAGCTTCTGTTCAGCTGGGGGAGCAAGGAAGAAACATTATTCCATGGAAATCTGCCCAAGTCAAGTCACATGAAGCCAGAAATGAAGACTGAAGGCAACTTCTGATCTGATGCAACAAGCCACCCAAGCACACCCACACCGGAGATCTGTGTCTGCACAGAAACAATGAATACCTCAAACACCAACGTCTGCTCCTGGGATAGATCTTGTCACTTGGGTTCACTTCCCACATGGGAAAAGCACATTGTGAAAGCAGAAGGTGGAGGTACTGCAAAAGCCATCCAGGAGATTCCTCCTCTTCTCCATTTCACCCTTTTGCTGGAAAATTAACCCCCTTCCAGCACTGTTTTGCCCCTCACTGAGACAGCTCAAATTGAAGGAGGCAAGCCCTCAAGTTGGCCAAAGTAGGAAAGCAGAGCACATATGGTGCAGAGCCCAGATCCCACCCAAACTCCCACCCTCTCCAGGTGTCCACAGTGATGGTCAAGCACCAAAATGAGTAGTAAGATTATGGAAAACATGGGAGGGAAAATAGTTGCTCCCATCCCCCCTGTAAACACACACTGTTACTGCTTCCCTGATCAGCTTCTCTACAGGCAAAGAGGGAACTGAACCAAAAGTTTCTCTTTGATATCAGAAGATCTCTGCTTAGGTTGGGGAACTGTGGTTTGATCTCCACGTTTTCCCAGGGTAGCCAAGAACTTCGCAGTCTGCTCCCAGTGAGGCATCAGGCCACAGATGCTTGGCTGGCAAACAGAGGGTGGTGAAGGTCTGGCACACAGGCAGAATACAGATAAAATGACACCAAACCAAAAGAGATGCATCTTTAACCCAAAAGTGAGAGGAGCAACCCAATGTGGAGCAGGAGAAGCAGAATGCATCAGGGAGGTGGCACTAAGGATGGATCATATGGAATGGGCAGGTGGTAGACTGCACACTGCAGTTTGCTCCCAAATCTGTCATGGTCAGCCACTGGCAATTTAGTTTATATCATTCCATCTGCTGCCATGGGCAGGGACACCTTCCACTAGCCCAGGTTGCTCCAAGCCCCATCCAACCTGGCCTTGAACACTTGCAGGGATTGGGCAGCCACAGCTTCTCTGGGAAACCTGTGCCAGGGCCTCCCCACCCTCACAGGGAAGAATTCCTCCCTAGTACCCAATACTCTCATAGTTTAAAGCCATCCTCCCTTGTCCTATCACTCCATGCCCTTGTTAAGCCCTGTAAGCATGACTTTCATCTCCCAGCTGGGAGCAGGAGCCATTCAGCCTCCGGAGCAGGTGGAGAGGCAGCGCTCACCTGTCTGCTGCAGAGCCACTTCCAAGTCACTTTGAACTTCCACTCTCCTACAAGAGCTCTTGCAGCAATGTTTCCCCTTCCCCCAACTCCATCAGCAGCCTTGCAGGTGCCAGGCAGAGCCTCTCTTCCCATCCCTGCAGCTCTAAATTTGCCTGGTTGCTGAGCACGTCTATTCCAGGCAGCCGAAGGCAGGCGAGGGAAGTGAAGCGCACGCAGCAGTAGCATCGTGAGTGGCAGTGCTGCCAAGATCTCCTCTGATACAGCCAGTTCAGGCAGGGAATGTGTCTGAGTTGCTGCTCCAAGGCAAGTAATGCCATTTGTGAAAGAAATCAGAAAAAAAAAAGTAGTTTCCTTCCCAAATATCCAGGCCATTCTCAGTTATCTTGGGACACGAGGAAGCAGAAATAGCCATTATAGAAGAAAAAAACCTACTTGATACCAAATGTGGATCAACAAAGGGATCAAATCTTAAGAGTGAGGTGAGGACAGAAAAAAAAAAATATGATTTTGGGACACCAATAACTCCGAAGCTGGGAAATGACATAGCACAAGAGAACAAACCGGACACTGACCTCACAGGAAGCCCTGCTCACCCTGAGCAGAACCAGGAGAGCCTGCAAATGCTTCTCAGCTTCAGGCAGGAGCATCTGTGATATGGCTAATCCCCAGTTATCCCAGGAGGATTGGGGGCTGACAGCAGGGCTTGTCTCCCCAGCAGGGAAGGGAGGGAGGACACTGTGCATATGCTGTTTCCTTCCCCAGCAAAGCCAGGAGTGAAGGCACCAGGGATGGCAACGGATTAATCAATTTTCCTGCATGTAAAATCCCAGTCATCATCTAGACTGGACTTCCTGAATTCGTGCTGAGGACAGGAACACGGAAGGGTGTATTGTCAGGAAAGCCATTTATGTCCATCACATCTTATCTCCTACATATTGAAACATAAAAACAGTCCCTCCCTCCCAAGAGTCTTAATCCTCTAGACAGAATTAAAGCCTATCAGTCAGGGGCTATCCTGGAGAGGAAAATCCCGCATTTGTTGGGTGATAGCTGAGATGGTATCAACAAGGATGAGAGAGCTTGGGGAGGAATTAGAGGGGAGCACGGCTGCCTGAAGGTAAAGTAGGAGAGTATTTTCTGCTCTTAGCATGCACAGTGGCATTTCAGGCAAACCCGCTCCCATTTTCATGCCTCATTAATCTCAATGGTACAATCGGAGTGATGCCAGGCCCAGCTCCAGGTCTGACTTCTCTCAGCTTCCACTGATTGTAATTACAGGTAAATGGATTTAACTGGTTTTCCAACCCAGGTCCTGGGCACCTTGTGACACCCAGGATTAGAAGACACTTTGGCAAACACTGGCAGCAGCCAGACTAGCCTGTATCAGTGGCATTTCTCCACCTCACACTCTGGCAATGGCCTCAACCCTTGTGCTTGTCATTCTTTTGTTACTGTCACTTCATGGAGGACATGAACTCCTGTACCCTCATCTTTGTCAGCTGGCAGGGGAGTGCCCTCTGCTGAAAAGAACAGCCTCCTACCAAGACAAAGCTTTTCCTCCAGTTTCCTTCAGGACATGAGCATGTCCCCTCAGAGATCTGAAGCACAACCCAGGACAGATCACAATCCAGACAACAGGCAAGGGAATGCAGCCCATTTAATCCAGAGGGAACACAGAAAGATGGACTGGGGCATGTCAGGTGGGCAGGAATGAAATAACAGGCAGGAGAATGTGTAGACAGATCAAAGATTGCAGAACTGAAGGGGCCACATCTCTCCAACACAGAGCTAGCTCTTCCTTTCTCCATGCTGGACAAGGTCCTGAGGTCTTGTCCCTGGTGGCCACAAGGAAGAGGTTGAAGAGAGCATCTGGAGCTGGAGGAGCTGCGCTCAGCATACTCAGTGCTCCCAAAGAGAAAAGCAAGGAAAGCAGCCAGTCCAGCTGCTCCATGTTGGAGAGAGGAACCCCAGTGCAAAGAATCAGGGCCAAGTCCCAGACCCATGAATGTCATGGCTGCTTCAGTGCAACTCACCAGTTCAGTCAAAAATTTAGGGAGCCCCACCAGCAAAGATGAGCTCCAGGGCAGCCTGAATGTCCCCTCCAGTGGCCTGCAGGGCTCGGAGACTTAGTTCATCATCATGTATTCCCATGTCTCGCAGCTGCTGGAGCTGTGGCTGCCACTGGCTCTACACACAGGAAAGAAAAGGAGTTAAGGTGGGTTTAAGAGTCCAAGCAGGAAAAAAACCAGTCCTCTCCACAGCCCGCTCTTCCATGCTGCACTCTCCCAACTCTTCTAGCTCCCAACAACAATGCTAAGTGTGCAAACAGATTCTGAAGCTCAAATTCTTCCTGCAGACTCCCCAAATCCACTATCTCACCACGCCATTTCCAACCAGTACTTTTACAATGGTGTAATGGTTTAACTTTAAGCCTTCCTTGGAGACCAGGTCACACAATTTCCATGAACTGGGGAAGTATCCCATCCTATTTTTTACATCAGCTTAGATATAAAAGGGGGGGAGTAAGAAGTCAGTCCTTCTGGCAGTGTTGGAGAGCAGATGGGCTCCTGTGGTCACCCCTTGGAGTGGGAATGGGCTGTGGGCAGATAGTGGCTGGGTCTGGCTGGGGAGGAGACATCTTAGCCATGGGCAGCGGCCATTTTGGTGAGAGGGAAGTAAGAACTTGTTTTCTTGTTCTTTATTGTGCATTTATACACAGAGACACTAATTTTCCCTTTTCTTCTTTGTATATATGTGTAAATATATATATATAAACTGCTTTAGTTCTGCTGAAACTTGGGTTTACAGGGTTTTTTTCCCTTCCCCTCCTTTTCCCTGTGGCCAAGAGGGGCTGGCCTTTGTCATAGGTCCTTGGCACTTGGCATTCAGCCGGGGTCAAATGGCCACGGGTGGTCTATCATTCCCCTTCCAGCTTAGTGTCCTGCCACAGGAGGTGCCTGGAAGAACCACCTCCACACTGTAACAGCGGGATATGGGATTCCACAGGCTCCTGAAGGAAGAGGCTGTGACACTGACCTGCAGGCTGGGCTGCCCTGAGGCCTGCAGGGCATGTTGTAAGGCCTGGCTGAACAGGTCATTGGTGATTGGTGTTCCTGACTGGACACTGGATGACATCGGGGATGTCCCAGAGGAATGACCCTAGGAGGAAGGAAGTTGTACATGGATCAGAACACTTAAGAGGAACCACAGCCAGCACAGAGCCATGTCTGCAGCACCCCTCCAAAATCAACCCCACGTGGAAGAGAATTCAGCCATGAGGAATTAAAGCAGCCATGTGTCCCAGAGCTGAGCATTGTTACCTGGGTGCCAGGGGTGGGTGTGTGGGAGCTGCTCTCTGGGGTGCTTGCCAGTGCCAGTGCGGTTGCCAGCTCGCTCTGGGTGATGGGCCGGGGTCCTGCAGCCCCTGTGTAGCCCAGGGAGGCAGGGCGGGAGCCAGAAGTGCTGCTGGATGGTGTGGACCTTGTGCTCTGCATGGAGAAGAAAACCACACCTCTGATGCTGGTGTTTGTGTCCCAGTAAAATCTGGCTCACCTGTTCACTTCCACAGATCCCTTTCCTAAAATACTCAAAACTCACAAGTGTAGAGCTTTTTAAAAAATAACATGACAGGGTGGAACATCCTTTTTTGCACAAACTCAGCTGTGGAAAGTGGCTGTAAACCTTTTAACATGTCATCTGCCAGCCCCAAACCAGTGTTATTAGCCTGCAACAAAACAATTCACTCTGGAAAGGCAGTTTTTTGGCCTAAATACCCAGTTTCTCTTATAAAACACTTTGCCCTTTGGAGAGGAAGATTACAAAAGGGCAGGGACCAACATGCCCACACTTCTCATCCATGCATGGCTACCCCTGCATCCATTTGGCTACAAAGGTGTTTCCTCTGAGGACATGTGCTATTCCATTCTTATGCTGTATGTTCAGCAGTCAGGAAAATCCTCTTCTGAACAGCATCCAAGCACACCATGATCAATATGTTTGTCTGCACAATACCCTCAGCAGCCAGAGCAGCTCATGCTGTTCATCAGACAGGAAGAGAAAAGCTCTGGAGTCCCAGGGCTACAAATGAAACCCATATTGCAAGTCCAAAACAGGTGTTCAACCCAAATTGATCACTTACCTGGAAGTCATCTTCATCATCAGAGAGACCTTCAAAGAGAAAGCCACCTGCACCAGAAAGGAGAATAAATGAATGTAGAAGACTGGTAGGAATTAGGTACCAGATGAGAATCCCATGAAGTTAGGGCAGAGACCTCAGCACCAAGAAGTTCATGTGCAGTGGGAGACACGTTAGGCCCATTCTTTGGGCACTGCAGAGGCCACAGCCAACACTGACTAAGCACATAAGGCTAGGAGAGGCCCAGAGGCCAAAGTGCCCCAGGTAAATCTCACCCAGCCCAAAATCTATCAAACCACAGAAAGTGTTTCCAGCTCAGAAACCCTCTTGTCCCTCCAGCTTGGCGGGGGGGGGCTGCATCAGTACAGCACAGATGGGGACTGCCCATCCCTGGAAGTGTCCAAGGCCAGACTGGATGGGGCTTGGAGCAACCTGGTCCAGTGGAAGGTGTCCCTGCCCATGGCAAGGGGGTGAAACTGGATCACCTTTAATTCCCCTTCCAACTAGTCTGTGATTCCATGATTTTCCACTGGCCTGCAAATCCTGCAGCACGTTGTTCCTGCAGGCTCCCCATCACCACATGGCTGAATGTACCTGGCATGTCCCGGTAGGAACCAGAGGACACGGCTCTGGAGGATGTCTCTGGGGCTGGGAGCGGGGTGCTGCCAGCCACTGAGTGCAGGACAAGGACAATGGCATTCACAAGGGCAGGGTGAGCTGGGATCAGCCTGGAGAGAAACAGGGAAAGTAAGAAATCAGCCTTTAAAACTTAGGGCACAGCACTGGCTGCACCAACACCTCCATGCAACTGAGTCTCCTTGATCCCACATTGACCTTTCCTGGTTCACATCTCCCACATAATCTCATGGGAGCAACTCTGCTGTAAGCAGTCAGATCCACATTGGAACCCATGATCTGGAGACAATGATGGCCCTGGCTCCCACTAAATATCCTTTGATTTAATCCAAGTGATGTATCTCTCTTTCCTGCTGCTGAGGGAGAGGTGTCCTAGCCTGAATCCTGGTGTACCCATATTGGCAGGCAGGATACAGAGAGAAACTGCTGATACACAGTGAAACAAAGGCACTGCTGAGTCACTGTCCCAGCTCACATGAACTTACGTGTCCAGCATGTTGGGGTCTGCAAACACTGAAAAGAGATCCTTGTCCTGCAGGACTCCTGGAAGGGACCAGGAAACATGACGGGACAGGATACAGAAAACGGGAGTCAGTCAAACAAAAGCCATTTTGTTTTTCAGGAACTGAGTCATAAGCAAACACCATAAATACTATTATTATTGTTCTCTCTCAAGCCTTTTGTATCCTCCTGGAGACTTTTGACTACAGCCCCACACCCATGGGATGGGGCTTTCCCAGTGGATCCCGTGGGTACTCCACATGAAGGGTGGATCTAATCTGGCCCCCATTTCACTCCAGCCAGGCTGTGACTGCAACCCAAATTCCACCTGCCTCAGACTAGTACCATTCCAGTCCAGAACAAGCAAGGTAGATTTAATGAACGTTTTGGTATCCATCCCCACTGTTCCCCAACCCTTCTGAAGTCAACATTCATCCCCAAACATGACCAGTGGAGCACAACTCTGACACCTGAGCAGTCACTGACTCTTATGCTCCACAAAGGGCCAAAAACAGTTGGTTTTCCCAGACAAGGGCAACGCTCCCTTCCCGCCACTGGGAATTAAATCCAGATTTGGCTTTCTCTCTCCGTTTCCCTGTCAGGAATTAAACCTTTTTTGGCTTTCCTCTGGATCACATCTAGACTCACCCAAAGCAATAGGGTCGCTGCTGAGGCCAGGAGTAGCTATAATGATCTGATCCAGCGACTCCTTGTTTCCCAGCATTTTGAAGACCTGTCAAGGAAACCAGAGCACACCAGGACCATCAC